>VFFE01007192.1:2312885-2527636 GCA_008921705.1 Burhinus oedicnemus
TTTGGTAGACATCTGAGTCAAGACATAGTTTTCTTTAGTTTACATGCTTTTTTCCATTAATTTAACATGAACACTGTGCCTTTCATTAAAACATAACTTTGAAGATTTTCAGCAGCTCTTGAAATAGGCATGTTTGGGGTAGTGTGCATATATATGGTGTAACTTATTACTCTACATTTTTAAGCAGACTCTATAACTATATTTTTTGCCAAGTAAGAAAATCCGAAATATCTGTAATACGAGACAGCAATACCAGTGGTATATTATTTTGAAAGAAATAGGAAAGTACAGCTTTCTCAAATAATGTAAGCAAATTTCATTCACTCAGGGAAAAAAACCCTTCATATATAACAGTGCTTTTCTTCTGTTAAACAAACTTGAGAAAAAAGGGAAACCTCTTTAGACATTTTAAAATAATATGAAGGAATGATTCACTTCAGTTGTCTGAAAAGGATTACAGCACTCTGTCTTCCCTACTGAATTCAGTTTTGACTTACTGGGGATGCACAAATGTTATCAAATCACAAAAATGTTATCAAATCACAATGGTTTAGTACAGTGAAATTAGTTGTCTTTGTACTTTCTGTCCATGTCACAGGAACTCCAAAATAAGAAAATCAAGATCGTCGACAATTTAAAGTATGATGTAACATACTAAAAAAGTTACAAATATTAAACTGTAGTTTCAGACACAGTACTGATTCTTTCAGGAAGGTGATGAATTAAATTGATTTGTAGAGAGGAATCTCATCATACCGTTCCCTATGCTGTGCCCACTAGGCATGAGTTAGACAAGTTTGTTGTGCCATTTATGCACTAATATATGATGCATTAACTTTTTTTTTAAAAGGATATATATATATATAGGTAGTACCCATGGTTTCATAATATTTTCCCTTCTTTACCTACACATGGAAGAAAAACCATGAAACAAAACTTACTGAACACGGCAGGGAATCTGATTCAGATGTGGGACATAGAAGAAAAGTTGCCAACAGTTACCAATGTTTGAGCTTTTTAGCCTATTTCCACCAAAGAGAATGCAGCAGAAGATGAGGACTGAATTCATTTGCTTAATGTCAGCAGACATACTGACTCCAAGCCGAGGGAGGCTGAGCGACAGACATCGCGTGACAGGAAGATAGCGAATTTCTCATACGTCTCAAGCACGCAGACAAACTGCAGACTGGCAAGAACCTGAGGGTATTTGTACTGCTTTGAAAACGAAGAACATAAAGGGAGTAACTGTTGCCAGTGTTGTTAACTAAAGGTACCAGGAGATATGGGCAAAACGTAGTTAACCCCTTTCACAACTCCACCATTTTATCCTGGATTCCTTCAAGCCTTTCTCTGCCACAGTTCATGAAGATGAATGTAGACAAGATGGTATCAGACAAAACCTCGAGTTACCTCCCTGGTGGCTGCAGAATGGTAGAGGCGTGCACATTTACAAGGTTGGAAGAAAGACACTGACACCATTACCATCATCTAGATACTCACATTGCCAGCAATGTATAGCTGGATTGCGGCGCCTCCCATAACACCCGCATACTAAAAGTGAGCAATTTTATAAAGAGTAGAGCCTGCACAGACAATGATCTATTAGTCATACTATAAAAATTTTAAGTGCCCTCCTAAGCAGTTGGAGACAGAAGTCACGAATAAATAAATACCTGAGAATTTGATGAGTACGCAAGTGCTAATACAAAAGAGTTTTCCCCTCGCCCAAGATTGTTGGATACTGTGTACCATAGTACAGAGTTTTAGAATTACGGTTTTTTAGTTATTATTTCTATGGTGAGAAGATAGCTAATTCCTGTCAGCCTTATTGAGTCTTATTGTTTTTGTAGTTTGAACTGGGTAAGAGTTTACTTAAAAAATTAGTATTTCATTTTAACTCTCTTTTCTTGCTAGTTTGGGATTATGAAACAGGTGTCATTTTATTGGCTTCCACAGGTTGCTTTTCGTTTTGTTATGCTTCAATAAAATGTCTAGGTACAGCTCAGTTGTAATGAACCTAGTGATTAAACACAGAACTTAAGTAAATCTACAAAGGGAACAGCAAAATACTTCATGGTGATGCAGTCAGACTCCCTGACTGCTAATAAAAAGGCAACTTTAGCAATTTTTTGTCTAAGTTGATACCTGGAAAATCAGAGTGCAAACTACAATGGAACTTTACAGAACTAAAAACCAACCCCTAAACCAAGCCTTCAAACAGGCTACCTCAACAGCAATAGCATTTGCCACCTGGCGTTCCTCTCATTTTTTCCATCTTTTCTATTTCTTCTTGTGCACGTGACAAGCCAAACCAAGAGGAAAACGTCCCTCAGGATGACATGCTTCCCTGAGCTGCCCTAATAAATCCATGACCTGACTTGTCAGCAAGTTACAGTAGCAGAATGGAGAAGTGATACGGCAGGGTTTGTGATGACACATTTGGAAAGGGACTTCTGTTGCAAGAGGCAATGACAGTGTGTGGGTAACTTCCCAAAGCTATACTTCATCCTGCACAAGCTAACATCCTCATGGCCCAATCCCGCACACAACATTGGCAAGGGCCTTGTTCAGAGTCAGATCAGAGCAGTGAGTCGGCGCCAACAACTGATCAGTGCTGCAACCTAACGCTGTCCTTGAAAGGCAGCAGTTCTCAGACTGCTTCTTTTCCAAAAATTTCCTGAGCTCTTATTATCCGCAGGTTCTGTGTGTCGTGGTGTTTCCATGCCTGCAGCAGTTCCTCGACCTCAGAGTTTCCCTGCAGCACTGCTGGTGTGTGGCTGTACTTCCTTTGTGCTTCTGCTGGAGGTTCTGTTCTTCTGTTCCTGCTGTCCTGTGCACAGTAGCTATATCCTCAGGCTCCTCCGTCAGTAACCAATAGGAAGTTCAGTACAGGAAGTGCCAAAAATCAAATCCTCTTTGCCTCTTTTCTTCATGACAAGGCCACAGTTTGTAACCTTTATCATTTTGATATGCCAGCCTTTCACATGCAGCCATAACTGACCAGTCCAACTCTGCATCAAAAATGAGTAGGAAGCTTAATCACATAATAAAGAGATGTTGTCATCCCCGTACCTCTCACTTTTTTTTTAAAGTGCAAGCCACATATCAGACTCTCTTTTGCCAGCTGGTGTTCCATAATACCTGTCAAGCTGGATAACCCATCAACGATATGGCTTTTGAAGGTCCCAGAGTGGAAAAGAGAGTGGCGGTCACCATTATTGATGTGACTGGAGGACTATAAGAGCTTGTCAACCACGACATTTCTGTGAATGGAAGTATCAGCAAGGAGATTAGCAAAAATGTAGGTGGACCAGCAAAGTTTTCTCTATCAACTAACATGACAGATCCAACAGTAAGAAAGATTTCTCCAAAGCAGTCAGACAACCCCTGATAAGCTGCTCAAGTGTCAGTTGACTAACCAACAGGCAGTCCCTTGTCTCCTGCCTCTTTCCGCCCCCCTTGACAGCAGTGACAGGAAAGAAAGGATCAAACCAAAATAGTTTCAATATTTCCTTTAGGAGATTCTCTGCAGAAAGGGTTTGAAAGGGTCTCTGTGAAGAGAATCCAAACAAACAGAAGACAAAATGAAACAAAAAAGCAAACAAGCAAGAGACTTCTCTTTATTAATAGTCCTCTCCATGCCCAAAGTCATAGAATTAGCGTTCCTGAAAAGAGCTTTGTCTTTGATGTTAATGCTGGCAGATGTTGCTCCATTCATGATGGCCATGTAGGTGAAGTTCTATTTTTATAGGTCTGTCCTTAAATTATAACTCACAGAATAGATGTTTCAATGGTTTTTATGCAGTAAGCATAAATGTTACAACCTCAGTTGCCTCTTTGGACTCATTTGAGGCCTTCCTCTCCTTCATTTCTGGGAAAGAAGAGTCACTTGTAGCAGTACATTTGTCTAGGGTGTCAGGTTCAGTGGTTGGAGTAATGGTGATAAATTCTTCAAAATATGCATGTTAGGCTATGGAGTGGTGCTGTTTCTACATGCCTGTTTTGTGTACCTTGTTTTTCTATGCAATTTCTTGAGGTGCTTGGTTGTATTTCAAGCCCGTGAGCAGTCAGATGAGTTGGCTGGAAATTGTGTTGCAGAAGTGAACAGCTGCCTTGTTAGAAGAGGAGGCAATTGCTGGCCAGCCACAGCAGGATCAACCAATAGCCTATGGTGCAACAAAGGGTTAAACAGCTAACAAGCCTGTCACTACCCGAGGTGAGAGAAAGTATGGAAAAGGAGCAGGAAACACAAAATCAGGGATTTACAGGTTGGGCCATTGGAAGACTGACTGTATTTTAGCAACTAATTCCCATGCAATGTTAGCATACAGTGAACTGAAAAGTGAATGAGTAGCTGAAACAGGTACATTTGCTAGGGCAGAGAGGGATTTTTTGAGTCAAGCTACAGCCAGCACCCTGTGGAAGTGACTCTGGAGAAGCACAGTGTGAATGTTAGGGTGGTACAGGCAGGAACGTAAGCTCATGTCTACCTTCCAGAGTATCTCCTGAAGAGAAATACCAGCAGTGAACTTATACTGTACATAGGCTTTAAGTTTTGAAGGGCAATTTAGAAATTAACAGACAACTTGACCTGTTCTACTCATTCCCCATATGCATTTGGCAAGTCACTTGCGAATTTAGTTGTTGAAATTGCTTCATCCAGCAGAAAAGTTCCCAGCAGCTTCAGTGAAGTTAGGAATTTATTGTAGACATGTTGCTGTCATTTGTCTCCAACACAGCTGAGCAGCACTTTTCAAGACTGCCAAAGTGACTGTGAATTGACAACGCTACCCTTTATTCTCTTGGTGCTTAAGCTGCCCAAAGTTTAAATGGAGGTGGGATTTAATCCTTACATGGTTTGGAAATGTCCCTAGTTACCTGAGCATCATTTTAGTCACAAACAGAAAAAGGTAGTTTTGTGGCTGGAGCAGATCTTCAGTTCAGTCTGTTGCTCAGTGCTCCAACAGATGTGCAAGAGCAGTGAAGGTTGGAGGAAGGATCTGGAGCTACTGGCAAATTAAATCACATTGTTCAGTGCAGCAACCAAAGTGTGTAGGCACAGTTCCAATGCCTGTCACCATCATGGGCTGACTCAACCAAAGCCCATTATTATCTGTCAAGGTCTATTGTTCTTGCATCTGCAGTATCAGTGGAGGTTTGTTGAACTCTTAGCATTTTCCATAGCAAATATCGAACATATTTGAAAATACATGTCACAACTAACAATATATATTTTAAAGAACTAGTCTAAGGAACTATAATACATGCAGGAAATTGTGCACATATAGTGACTTCAAGATACACAGAGTCATTATAAGGACTACATTTTTTGCCTTGCACTCTTCAGTTTATGCAATACATCACATTGCCTTCAAAATTTGTTGAGCCGCAAATAAACCCCCTTGCTGGGAAATGATATAAAAGATGATCCATAGCAGGAATATTAAAACTTGGGAGTTACAATACTGCACTGAGTATTTCTAAATCCCCAATAATTGCAGACTTCCTATAATTTGTGTAACATATTCAGTATATTTTTTAATAAATCCTCTTGAATTTAAGTGTAGTTTAATGACTGCAAAATATAATTTCCAAATATTCAACATAAACAATCCAGTATAGTTAGATTAGCATCTCTCTGCATGTTGAAAGTCCAGCAGAGTGGCTGTGTATGCAGTCACCCCAGCTGCGTGACTGCTCGGTTGATGGCCATTCCAAGGTGCAGAGTGTGATTCATCTCAGAAGTCAGAAGGAAAGTAGGCACCAGAAAATGGGAAGATTCAGTCATACTCTGCAGAAGTTCCATCCAATCAATCTTGTCTCAGCTTTAGGAATACCACTGCCTGAGCTCAGTGTACCAACAGTTTGAAAGTATCCTTTCAAGTCTTTGAGTTACAAAGCATAAGACTCAGACACGAACCTCATCAATAGCATCATACTGCCAAATGTTAAAAGCACTCAGCTGAAATTCATGGAAAAAAGTCAATTAAAGGGCTACATACCTGTTAAGAGCTCATATTTGACCTATTTCTAGATCTCCTTACAGGTGTCAATAAACTGAAGCTTGGTTAAACTACGTTTCTTCCCAGATGCCAGTTGACATTATTTAGAATCTGACAAAAAGATTGTAAAGGATTGAACTGACCAAGCAAACTCACTCAACTTTTGCCACGCTTGTGCTAATTATACAAAAGCAGGTCACAATATCACTACCGGTGAGAAGAAGAAATGCTCTGAATGAATGAGACCTGTAGGGAAAATTGAAATTTGGAGAAACCAAGTGAAATATTTTTGCCAGAAATAACTAGTTATATGCCTTCTTATAGAAATCTTACTAGATATAAATCTATCAAATCTCTTCTGTGGCTTTTTTACCATGAATACTTTGATACAGGTATTCATAACATTATCATAGCATGCCAATTCTAAATTAAAAGTATGCTGACCCCACTGTAGACATTCTCAATAAAGCCACACTGTTATTAGCAATTGCTTTAAACACGTTGCAAAAGTGCAGTAGAAATCAAGCCTTACTAAGACAGAAAAGTAAGATATGTCCTTGAACATGTCAGCAGTACTTATTCCAAGTTTGTGGTTCACCAGCTTCTGCAAACTTTGTGGAGTAAGTACTCCATTAACTGTTCTGGTGGAGGGTGCGTTTGCTCTGTACCCAAGCTCAGCAGGAGCGCAGAGTAGGATTCCTAAATCAGTCATTTTCTGCCTTGAAAAAGGGAGCATCTAAATATAGTATTTGACCACATTGTTTGGCAATCCACATAACACAAGCTTTCTGAACTGATAAAGCTATAACTTTTTACTCACACATATAGTTTGCTTTATGATGGATTTAAAAGATTTATTTTTTTAACAGTTTATGTAGTTATAGGTATTCTTCATCACAACATACTCTTAAAAGCTGTCTATTTATTGCAGAGGCTCTACCCAGGTAACTCTTCTGTCTCACCTTTTACAATTGTGGTACCCAAACTACCCTATTTCCCTATGTCAGCCTTAGAACGGTACAGAACAACTGAAGTGCTGCAAGCATCCCTTTGCAAACAGCTTGAAAACTCTACACGCTGGTTGAAAGTTACTAGAGCATAGTTTATTTTTAGGACAGCTTCAGTCTTCCTTATTGGAATTCCATTTATTACAGTCAAAAGAATACAATTCTGATTGCTGCAACTAATTAGCAGCTTAAAGTAAACAGAAAAAGAAAGGCTGAAAGGCAGCACTTATTAACTTTATTTGCATGACTGGGGGAGGAAAGAATTATCTAATGCTTCATCCATTTTTCCATTAAGGCCTAATTTAAGATATTAACTCAAGAACACATTTTAAGAGAACAATTTACAAGCAGAAATGTGTCTTCAAAAGATTCAAAAATAAGTCAGTTGCAACAACAAATGACTAACTACCCAAAGGATATATAATTCCCTTGTTTGTCGCTGCCTACCATTGCAGTTCATACACTCGCAAGGAGATGATACAGATACATTACATATGCTACTGCACATATCATTAAGTTTTTCTTTGTTGACAAAGTTGTTTTCCTTCATATAATAGTAATAGAAACAAAAGACAACCTCGCAGATGGATGAAGGAGACAAGAGGGGAATTTCAGCAGAATATTGACACTATGTTCACCTAAATGAAACCACCAAAGCCCAGCCCTAATTCTGGAGGTATATTGAGGACAGCTCTTACCCGCTCAGCTTCCTTTGACGCCTCAGCTTTTCTTATTTAACGTATTAAAGAGTGCCCAAAACATGGCACTGTGCTGTTTGTTTTTAAGCTTGAACAGAAACAGGAAAAAAATGCAAAGAGGTTTTGCACACCGAAATACCTTGAAGATGCTCCTTTATACAATCTGCCAGAACACACAAATGCAGGCAAATTGTGGATTAAAGACTCTCACCTCAGTTTAACCCCTGGCTTGAGTATCCAATCAGAACCCAGCAGGCATCTGAACAAGCATACCAGGGAAAATGAAGTTCTCATTTTCTATAGGGGGCCAAGCATGAGTACAAACTGTTTAAGTGCTTGCCAAGCAGAAGTGTCCATTTTCATTGTTTCACTTGGAAAAAAAAGATCCCTAAACTGGCATACACCCGCAGGCTTGGCAACTTGAAATTAGGATAGGTGATTCTGACTCCAGAGAAGCCTGAATTCCATTGTGCTACCACTTAACATGAGGAGGATAACAAAATGTCATCTCCAGACCAGATGGCAGGACAATAATCTTCAATCGGAAGACAAAACAAGACATGTGAACTTATGAAATGTTAATATCTAAACAATCTTGCACATTGATTTTTGCAGCTACAAGGGAAACTGTATATCTTCCATGAGTCAACCTGCAAAATTTAATCCTTGCTCAGGCATCTGTAATTTTTTGTGAGATGGTAGATGCATTGAGCAACTTCTTCTCATAGATTCCCTATTCATTTAAACACCAGCTAATTAAAACATCTGAATTTGAACAAATTTTATGATCCTTAGCCTCTTTCTTAGGTTATGAGATCAAAAAGAATTATGTAGAAAACTTATAAATAATCAGGGACTTACTTACCTCTACCTCTCTTAAGTCATAACTTTAAATTTAAAACTTTATAGATAGGTTATT
The DNA here is from genome assembly GCA_008921705.1 of Burhinus oedicnemus. NCBI lineage: Eukaryota > Metazoa > Chordata > Aves > Charadriiformes > Burhinidae > Burhinus > Burhinus oedicnemus. The sequence goes on from VFFE01007192.1 coordinate 2,321,512, forward strand.
TTAAATGCCTGAAAAGTTAGAAAGTACCCACACCTTATACCTGCCTAGCCAAAAGGAATGATGTTAATAATCTTATATTTAATGTTGCACCTCTTTACTGGAACACTTCCATCATACTTTACAAACTATATTGAAAATGTATCAAGTAACACTCCAGAGACTCAGCAAAACCAGCTTGCATAATGGAGGCTCCTTTCTCATAAAGCTGGAGAGGACCTGAACTCTGCCATTCACCTGGGGACACTTTGGAATATTCTCCCTAATAACAGGAGGAAGCCTAATAAGGCCGTATATATTTCAATTATAGGTGGATACAGACACATCCGTATCTATAGTTATGTCTAGATATAGATAGATATACACATTTAGTCTGCATACGTAGCACAATATAGATTGATATATGTACACCTCATGGATTTGTATAGATATCGCACATACTCTCACAAACACTTGGCATTTTAATAGCATCCCTCATGCCTCAGCATGGTGCATAGGATTTCTTAACCAATAGATTTGTTCTTTTTAAGTACGTGAAAAAAACATGAAGTATCTTAACATCAAAATGATCTGGTGGAAAGGTAATCTTCTACTTGAAAATAAAGAGTGCAGAAGATAGTTCTTTCTTCATTTTCTTCCTTCTCCAAAGGACTGATAATACCACAGCTGTGTAGCTTCTCTCTGCCTCGAGTTTCTTCCTAATTTTGCTGAGGGTCTCAAAAATAGACATCTTTCAAAGTGAGATTATGCTACAGCAGCATTTTCACTGCACAGCAAGTACTACTAACCAGCCCACTTACCGAACTTCCTTGCCCCAATTTTACCCCTTTACCAGTTTCATTCAGTGTGATCGATACAATCAGTACTACCTTGCTTCATCGCTACTGCTACTCTCACCTCACAAGTTTGGGGTTTTTTTGTTTACTTTCCCCTCTGCCAGCACTTCTTGCCTCCCCATCTCCAGCTACTACTACTCTTGCCCTTAGCTTGAACCCTGTGGCCCCCAAAGTGCACATACAGCTTTCCAAGCCACTTCCCTTCCCCTGGCATTCACTCTCAGATCTGCCTGTCAGGAGAGAGGACCTCAGTGACCAGCCCTCACCCTTCCCTTATGCCACTTCAAGCCACTCCATCCGCCAGCACCCCTGTTCTGCCATCCCTGTCCCACAAGGCGATGCAGTCTTGCGTGCCACTATGATTGCAAATTTGGTGCCTGGTTCCCCAGTGTTTAATAAGTTTGGTACCTGGTGATAGACTGAGATAGACATCTGTCATGTAGGTGCTTAACTCTGAGGTCCGCCTAGAACACATGGCCCTGAATCCTCAAGTCTGTAACTGCAGGTAAGCTTCATTTCTCCCCCAGCCATTAAGGAGACCTCATTGCTAATGTATGTAGAAGAGTGCTGCCTCTCCAATGATGAAACTGAACTTTGTCTTTCTGGACAAAGAACATATGTAATCTCCAGGCACGCGAAACAGCGGACTTGCCTTTGTCCTCCCTGTACGCTACTTACAATCTCCAGGTGCCCACCTTAAGGTCTTACTGCATTCCACTAAAACTGTTAGGTTTACCTTTTCACTGAAGTGTTATTCTTACTACTTAGTAACTAATTAAAATGGTTTAATGAAATATTTCTGGCAAATGCCCCCATGTCTCCCATGATACCACTGCATGCCTAAGCTGGCAAAGCAAAGGAGTGTATGCGGAGAGGCATGGGGCGGGGGGCGCAGGTCTGATGCAAAAGCCATTGATGGCTACTCTCATTTGTTCTAACGGACTTATGTTCAAGATTATTTGGCTCATTAGAACAAGTGAGAATCTGCCACGGTATCCCTAATCTTTGTTAGCAGATGTCTGCCTTTGGACCATATGTTCAGTGTAATCACTTTCAGTTGCCATTTCTACTGCATGGTGAGCAATTTGGCAACTACCTCCTCTCGACTGAGAGGCATCTGGCACAGACAAAAGCAAGCCCTGTGGATTTTTCTAGCAAAGATAAAGATACTGAAAATGAATTATGAATATCAAAGACTGTATCTGGAATGTGCTGATAGTGCTTCCACAGCTATATGCATATTTGCCTTCAATGATTTAGATTCTTATATGCACAATTACTACAGGAAGTTCGTAATATACAGAGACATTGAAATGTGTGACTGCACAGAAAGTGAGCAGCAATTTTATTGTATCGTATCGTATCATATCGTATCATATGCTATCATGATTTTTGTCAAAGTAATGGTACCTATATTGTTCTGAGGTTCAAGATTCCCCCCACCTGTTGCACTATAGTTACATACTTCATGGCACAAATTTGCACTTCACTATCATCAGGAATTGTTGGTCTTCCTCTATCTTTTGGTCATGAGAAAACAGAAGTAATAGAAAAAGCACCCAGGGAAATTTGGTGGAAAATTAGTACTTAATCTTATGTTATTTTTAAGCCAACTCTGTGAAGTGTTAAATGTTTGTGATGAAATACATCAGGACTGTGAAACTGCTCACAAACATTCTTCACAGCCTCTTTTGCCACTTTTAAAACAATTCTCAGAATTTAGAGTTAAATTTCTTTCAGTTTTGACGAACTCTTTTGATAATGAATGCAAAATAAAACCAATGTTATGCACACTGCTTCCTTCTGCTTGGTCCTCATGTTCTGTGTTGGGTGTTATCATTGCTATCCCACTATAAAAGCCCTCATATGCCATCTATTTCATCCGGCAATGATTAGTAGTAACGTGTTCTTTAAGGCGTCTTTTTGTTTTAAAGTGCTTTATTGCTATAGGACTATTCCTTTCAGACACAATATACAAATGCATTTTGACACGTTATAAGGCAAAGCTCCAATTTGTAGCAATATAAATAAATCTTCCCCTTCTCTCACACAATAAAAAAACTACTGTGTTGCTGGCATAGCTGTGAGTACATTAGGGACTTCTGCCAACCCAGCTATGCCAGCAACACAACTTACTTCTGCACATCTTTGACCAACGTGATTATTATTCTGAAAGAAGTGTGGTCTGTGGGAACCACTTCTGGTTAAGACTTTTATTTGCCGATTGAGGATCAGATTCTGATTTCTGAGCGCAGTGATACAAATCCAGTATAATATCAATTTGGATAATTCCAGATCACACGGCTACAGAGGAAAGTCGCTCGGTAGATTGCACACAACCAAAAATGAGAGCAGAATCAACTGCTGGTGAGAGAGCGCCACAAAGATCCACTTGTTCAAAAACTCACAAATTGCAGGCAGGCTCTACTCAGCATGAGTAAAGGTGGCAGACATACGGCAACGTTTAAACCAAACACAGTCACAGATGTTTTAATCAAATGGTGGTTCAAATTTAATTGAAATAAGCTTAAGAATTCTCAACTTCATTAATTGTTCAGTTCTGTATGTACAGCGTGGATGGGAGGAAAGAGACACAGGCTGATGAAGGGCATATTAGAGAAAGCGTCCCAGGAGCTTGTTTCCTTAGCAATTTACAAAGCAAATGAAGGTAATCTGAAACTTCAAATCTTACAATATCTGCTTTATTAGACTTTAGTTTCTTGTTACTCTTTTCTCATTAGAAAACTCTTCCAAACACTAAAACCTCTATGTAGCTCCTCCACCTCTTTCAAATCCCTTTCTCTAACCTCTTAGGCATATATTAGACTTTAAACTTGGTACATGAATTAGTTCCTTGTGATACTGTCCCACAGCGGGTATTTTACTGATCTAATAAAACCACAATGAAATTACTGTACACAACTTAATATCGAAGCTCAATTATTGATTTTTAGGGCTTTATTTCCAACCCAAAAGTGGCAGCGTGTTTGAAAGCCGTGCAACTAGATCCGTCTTTGGCAAAGAACCAGCCAGCCATAGCGACATACTGTTCGAACATTACATTTTCCTCCGCTGCTCCAAGAGCCAGGAAATGATGTGTGTACGGGGGTACATATAGTATAGATGTCACTCAATCATCCTTCACCTCTCTAATTGTTTTTATTGAAACATTGCTTTTCAAACACCAAGATGCCAGGACTATAAGAAGGATGATGGCATCTCACTGGGGACATGACAATAAAGTAATTTAGCACTATAATTTGATATCGGTACCAAAGTGTCATTTCTCCAGATTGGAGGGCTTGGGCAGAAGCTTAAGTATCTGACACAACTAATAACACAACCAAGTGGCCTTGTCTGTGCTACAGTATTAATTTCTACATTAACCATGTTTGAGGGTTAGCCTGCGAATATTTGTTCATGAATGAGTTCACACTGCTGTCACTGCATCCAGGACCGATCCAAAAAAATTCCCTTCATTTCAGTAAACTTGGAATGAAAGTGAAACTGTTCATTCATACAATTAATCAGTGGAAAAATTCAGAATATACTATTAGAGGAACATTTCAGTGTTCACATAAAAGTTAAAGCATACAGAAAACACGAAGTAGTAAAGTAAAAACAATGCATAGGGAAAAAAGAATCCAAGAACTCAGATCCCATCCTGAAATGTATTCCCAAAGGAATAGCTTAAATGCTATGTGAAACTAAAGTACTTATTTCCCTTTTCTTTTAACCTTTTGAAAACAATGGAATATGAGAAGAGAAAGAACAGCAAAGCATGTAGTAGGAAACCAAATAGATGGGAGAAAGTAAAGTTAAAAAAATGGACAACTGTTGAACCTTTGTGGAACTCTGAGCTCTAACTTAATTTTCTTAATTTAGTTTTCTTCTTCACTTAAATCCTCTTATTTCCGGGAAAACTTTGCAAATGATTAGACACTTTTCCAACCAGTCTTTCACTCATTACAACATATTAATTTCTCTAAAGAGGCATAGTTTTTGTGTGAAAACAATTTTGGAACCTGGGTGGATTAGCAGAAAACTTTTCAGTTGATACAATAATTACATGCACGTATCAACCAATGTCTGCACCACCACTTGCTACCTAGACACAGATTATTCACCATTATTTGTCAGCCTCATGAAATAAGCAGCTGAACTACTTACGTACTACTTAAGATGGTGAAAAATAAAGTATATAAAATGAGTGTATAAAAAGGGTGTTTCACAGATACTCGTGGGAGTAGAAACAAAAAACTAGCAGAAGAGGACGTTTTGCGAAAGACTTTAGAGGCCATTAGCAAAACAAATTGTCCTGTAATTAGGGTGTGCAGCCTAAAAGACATACATTCAGGGTATTCATCAAGTTATTATGATGGTTCAGAACAGATATGAAACTGGGAATGTCACGTGGTCTCTTCTGTTTATAGAAGAACTTACACCCCCAAAAAAGTTAAAACACAAGAATACATTTTATACAGAAATATGGGAGCTGTAATGACTCACCACGGGAAGAAGTAAATAGTAAGCTGTAAGATATGCTAACTATTATCTTTTATCACATGACTCTTAACATATGTTTAGTGCATCCATTTGGTCTTAAGGTACTCCTTTTTTGTCTTCTAAATACAAGAGCTGTCTGCAAACCTTTGACAACAATTTCCATAATGGTCCCATCACACTGTGTTGTATGATGTTAAATATTTTCCCCTTCTCCCATTCTAGAGCCTGTGTTGCTATTTTAGTCAGATGATTACATTTCCATACATGAGGAAAAGATTAAAGAAAACTAAAGTCATATCTCAAGTGCCTGTTCTCTCGCTCTCATTCATAATACTATGTACAAATCATAGCAAAGCGGATTCTGAGTCTGGAAACTCCCATATATAATTCTTTGATTAGGACTGAGAGTCGGACATTCTGAAATTGTCTCCAGTTCAAAGCTGCCTTTATTTTATAATGCTTACAACATTTCTTCATTACTTATAAGGAAATCAACTGAAGAACAGATATCTAAAATTGGAAATGGTAATCTGCTTTTGATGGAAAATCAGAGACTAGTAGGTTGTCTTCAATATGCAACAGTAATCCCAGTCCATCCATTCTGAAGATTTACAACAGCAAGAGTGAATTAACAGTATTCTAACTGCAGAAATTGCCTCTCAAGTTCACGTAATCAGAGTCTGAATTCAATATACAGTTCCGTGTTGAGTAAGCAAAAATAAGCTAACAAATATGCAGCCTGTCAGTTCCAATGAACCCAGAGTGCAGAGAGTTGACAGCGTATAGTCTCTCATACAGCAAAGAAAATTACAGATTGTAGCATGAAAGATTACACATTGTTAAGCAGTGTCAAACCACATTGGCAGTTTTCACATGTCAAGTGCGTAATTACATAAGGATTATTGCTAGAAAAGCACGAGATCTGGGTGATGTGAGCTGAGTGCCAACTCAGCCATTCATCTGAAACCATTTAGCGTATATACGAATCTTGGATTAAAAAGGAACTGTGTTTCAGCTAATTTGTTTTTTTTTTTGCTGGTTTGTGTGATTGTGGCTCTGGTGCTATCACTGATTGCAGTCTCTAAAGGGTACTCCTCCAACCTGAAAGCATCACCTTGTGAATGTCCATGGCGGAAGGCATGTGCACACAGGATTCGGGCATGCCACACCAGCACCTGTACGCTAGCAAGAAACCACACAGCCCCTGCTTCAAATTTCCCTGCCTTTGTCAGTGCAAGGCAGAGTTGCAATTCTATTTTAAATAAGATACTTTTTTTTTTTTTAGTGGTGTTATGAAAGAATACTATCTGCATTCAGCTACCACAAGGAGGGGAAAATAAGACAGGGCAGAGAAATGGCAAAGACAACTGTAGAAAGGTACAGCTGAACCACTTGGGGATCAAGAAGAGAAATGAAGCCTGTCATAAGGCTAAATTTCATAAAGGTCACTGAGCTGGCTGACAGACCTCACCACCATCTGCACAGGTTTGAAACAACAGGCATATTTCTGGTTGCTGTGCCTAGCTGTGACTTTCCAGGGGCCTGTGAATTAATAGGTGACCTCAGGCTGAGTTTTAATAGTCACCTGCTATAAGCAGTTACTATTAGCTTTTTATTCAACTTAAAAATTTGTGAAAATTAACCCAAACAAATTGTTGTAAGTACATAAATTATAGATACTGCTTTTAGGGCAAATCAATGGCTATTTCTTCACAGGAAGAACAACATTACATCAATCAGGAATTAACACAAACCAAGCAGAACCCAAATCTTCACAGATGCTATCAACAGAGAAAAAGATACAGAATCAGAGTCTAAACAACGGTTAGAAACCCTTCTAGGAGCAGAAAGAAACATCAGGTCTAAAACCCTCTAATTTCAACATCAACATCTGACAGAATTTTTGAATTTTGATGAAGGAAAGAAATCTATACTTCTGCAAAATATTTCTAGCCATTTTTCTGCTAGTCTAGTGTTAGCCTTTCTTAATGCTAAGACCTGGCCAACAAAACACCAAATGCTCCTGTGCATTCCAGCATGAAGCAAAGCAGAGACTATGCCATGTGGAAGCTACAAAGAGAGACAGGAAAAATAACAAAAAATTAAAACCATGCTGTTGACTTTTTCCCAAAGCTTCAAGTTAAATCGTGCAGGCAGGATTTTTTTCTCCTGTTCATTCAGTAGCTGACCTACCTACCTGACAGCAGCTACATACAGTGGAAATACTGGGATATTTCAAACTGCATTTGCCAGCTAACTCAAAACAAGAACAGAGAGATGGAATTGCTCCACGATTGTTTTGAAAAAGAAGCACTCTTATTCCTTTAACATACTTTCAGCTTGCTTCAGCTTATGGAGCAGAAAACCCTTTTACAGCTTGTTGCCTTCAGTAGAGATTCCAAGACCAACAGCTTCTTTAAGAGTAATGCTCGTCTAAAAGGTCACTTCAGTTTCATGTGGTTCCTCTGTCTCTGGACCATCACGGACTGTATTACCAAAACAAACAATGGAAAACTCATTGATGATGGAAAAAAACAGTTATATATTCTTAAATATAAAATCAGTTTTGCATTGCTGAGTAGAATTCAACTTCTGGAGCCACATGTTAGGATGTAAGAGGCAGCAATTCTGCAACAGCAGAGAAGCCCCAATGTAGCACAAATTTCGAGGACCTTGGGAAAACATATGCTTAATACATAAAGGTCATGTTTCACACACATAGAAACAATGCTGCTAATTAGTTCACTTGCACTTTTACTAAGCTTCACTTAGTTCACTTTTATATTAGAACAGTCATTCACACTTATTCTCGGTAGCATCCAAATGATACACTGACATTGAGTAAATTCTTCCTTAAGCAGCAAAATGCAGCTTTAAATAGCGGACAGGAATCAGACTAGATGTTAAGGCTTTGGCTGAAAATCTGTTGTGGCTTGCCAATAGCTCTTATTAGAAGAAAGTAGAATAGCCTGACGGACTGAAATAAGAAGAAAGAACAACAATAATGAAGACTAAAGTGTCTATAATTTATCTGAATACTGGGAAAAGGCTAAACTGGCTGTGAAGTTGGGATCTCCTGCTATAAGTAAGGCCCTCAGAAAGACTCCATGTGCAGCCTGCAAGATTTTCCTTTATAGAGGCTACCTGTAAGGTAAAATACTCTGGCTGTTCAAGCCTGAATTGCAAAAACAATATTTAAAAACATATAATTATTATATGGAGTTATAAAGGCAGTGCTGATCTTTCAGAACAAGTCTTTTTCCCTGCTCCAAAGTGCATACACAAATCCTCATGGTTTACACATCAAGGCCATGAGGCCAGGGCTCAGGCATGGAGAGCAGGCCTTAAACAATATAAAAACATGCACTCAGTGGACATACACTCCATAGTTCCTTATTATTTTTAATTTCATATTCGGCTTGTATTTGGCAATTATTTTCATGCTCTTCTGCATCTTCAAACTGTTCCAAAAAGTAGCCATCAGTCTGCCGTTTTTCCAAAGCTTATCATCCTTCCCACAGGCTTCCACCTTCTCTCGTTACCTCTTTTGAGTTTTACCAGTGTTACACCCAAACATTGGCACTTTTCTAACATCTAGGTGCTTCTAAAATTATATGTCATGCATCTTTTGTAGCAGGCCAGGGACTGATGAAAAACTTGACTTACCTAGCCAAAGTCATGCTTAGGGACAAGGACTTGTTTCCATTCTCTGTTGAGAGGGGAGACAAGAAACCAGATCCATTTACCAAACCTCTGAGGAGTCTGAGCTGAGAGCAACAGTCAGAACTAGATGTTTTGATATTTGAAGAAAGCACTCATTTAGTAAAACAGGAACAAAGCCCCGAAGGCAATTTAGGACAGTGATTCTTCCGAAAGGAGAGACTCTAGAAGACTTAAGCAATCTATTACACTTCCTTCAGACAGACAATTTTAGTGTTTGGGGTTTTTTTCCAGAGAAAATTAGATCTTTGTTGTCTGGCAAAGTAATTTCTATGTCTCAGGAATAGCCCAAAGGAACTGGGATAGAGCATGATTTTAGAAAATTAAATTGAAGATTACCTAGAGACAGAGCTGATCAGAATCCTGCTTGAAAATAGTATTATTAATAATATTGTTTCCATCTGAATCAACCTCAAAAGAAAACAAAACAACAAAAATAATCTGGTTTATTGTTAGTCAGAGTTTTATACAAATTTTCATGTCAGGAACAGTGAGACATGACATTTCGGAAGCAATCTAGACTTCAATATTCTGCACAGTTGCTTTGTGAAACTAGCTTTCTTGTTAAATCTGAAAAGGCCTAAATTGTCTAGCTTCCCTCAGCAGTGTCTGAAGATGCCAGAATCTGCAGCTTCCTGGCAGTAAGACAGCACCAGTGGGACTATTCTAGCTTCCCAAAACCAGTTTCAGCATGCCCAGGTTCCCAGTCTCAAGTTTATAAATGGGGGTGGTGGTGGTGGTGGGGGGGTGGTGTTCAAAAACTCTCATCTGTCTCCAGCCAGGATTTTCAAGGCTTTTAGGCAGGACTGGAAGCTGAATCCAAGTTAACACCAGGACTTTCAGGCTTCTCCCTTGGAGACTGGTATCTTGGAAGTACTGGCCAGGAACCCACCACTGTCTGCCGCCTTCAGCCACCGGCTTCACACCAGGATGTCTCTCACCTAGAACAGTGACCAGATGCCACACAAGCCAGAGGGATCAGTCTACATCTCCAAGACAGGCCCACTGTGTGGGTATGCCAAGGATGGACGCAGCTTTTCTTTTTTCATTTTTTGGAGATCTACTTGAGAACTGCCAGGTAATGCAAAAGCAGTAATTCTCCAAAGCCAGTTTGCTGGGAAAGCAGGTTACAATCATCCCTGAAACCCTGTGATTTTTTGAATTAATTCTTTTGCATTGCATTAGTGAGCCATTTCCAACAAAGCACACTTTCTGGCCAGCACTGCCTGGCAATGCTCTGAATTATGTTCTGAATTAATATTGCCAATAGCTTTATTCAGTTACCTCCAAAGTATCGAGTGCCATCTGTGATGGGGATATACACTAGGGTATCCCAGCTTTCAACTACTATCCCGAAGTGCAAAGATCTCCCATACTCCCAAATATCCTGTATAATATCTGTCAACTGCACAGGGATGGGGATACATTAGGGTACCCCACAGGATACTCTAATGTGATCGCTTCTATCCAGCATTGTCATGCTATCTCAGCAAATCATCTTGTTTTCCAAAAATCATGGAATCTGATTTACCCCTTTAATGATTTGTCTTCATTAGGAAAGCTTATGTAATGATAAATATAACTCATGTCCTTAGTTGAATTTTGTTATCATTAACAAGATATTACCCCTATTGACAGGGGAGCCATCAGCAGCCTTTTCTCAGACAGTTTGTCTTACGAGTATTTCCTAGCAGCCATCACTTGGGGTTTTCAGTCCCATGTATTCAGACAGTGCTTGAACACCCCTGCACAAAGCAGGTCCAACCTGACCAGCTTGCTCAAGGCTTTGTTCAGTCAATTAATATCCCCAAGAACTAAGTTTTCACAGACTCTCTGGGTAGCCTGTTCAAGGGTCTAATCACTCTCAGGATAAAAATTTGTGCCCTCATAATCAGGATTTCCCATGTTCCAGCTTGTGTTGGCTGCCTCTCCTATCACTGAAACCACCGACAGAAATTCTGTCATGTAACAGTAAAATTAAATTATTATTCTAAAATAAGCAACACTTAGATCTTGATGCTCTTAGGAAAGCAGTAATTTTATCGATGTTGTTAACTAATGTGTAAAATATAATGAGTACCACTAGATTTCTATTTTCCCATATTATTGATAAGGGCTCTGCAAAAGTTTAGTATTTCATATCAGTTACCTCACTGAAACTCATTTTTAGGTATGTACTAGAGATGCACAGAAGTCTACATTTTTATGCTTATATGGTTATTTGACAATATGAAGTACAATTTTTTCCATATGTCACATAAAATATTCTTTGTGGTAAAAAAGCCTTTTTCAACATTTCAGGTTTGGTCTAAACTCACAGTAGGATAGCATGAGAAGCTTCAGAGAGAATTTAGCTGTAAACAACTAATAAGGAACCAAACAATAAGACTTATCAGAAATGATCTAGTATTCCACATCTCTTTTTCCAAGACAGTGATGTTTAAGTCAGCTCAGACAGAATGGCAACACTCCTAGGAAGAGGCACTTCTGTTTCCTTTTTCTCATATTTAAACCTCTCTTTGTCTAATAATATTTTCTATGATACTATGCAGTAGTTCAGTAAGTAGCTACAAGTAGCACAACAAAAGAATGAAATATTTCACAATAAGGCTTTTTTGGAATTCACATACCAGATAACACTGCACTTTAACTAAAAGTGGCAATCAGTATGAAGCAAAGTGTTAATTTATGTTTGGTTCTTTTCAGATACCGACAGCTGTACCCCACCCCAACAGAAAGGGCGCTGTTTGGAAACACTCTGGGTGAAGCAGAAGCAAGAGACTGCTCTTTCAGCAAATTCTACAAAGTTCTGGTAAAGATGTCGCACAGTAACTGCTTTTTTTGGTGTGGTTTTGCGTAGTTTTGTGCTCATGGAGAAGGTGTGACCAGCATGCATGGCTGCTGCGCAGAAGCTGAGGGAGGAAGCACCAGCGTCCCACGGAGCAGAAGCACAACACGTTAAGGCCAGTGCTGCGTATTGTGCTGTGCCTTTTCCCACCTGCACCCTCTTGCCTTTCTCCCCAGCTAGTCCCTTGCCAGGGACGATCAAACCACAGTGACCACGTGGAGCCGGCATGCTACATCAGTGCTCGCACCTCACGGGGCAAGGGACACACATGGAGCACGACATTATTCCAATGAAAGCACAGCAGTCCTACTGCCAGTGAGGAATATCTCTTCTAGCACACCCCCAAATTTGTGAATCCTCACTTGAAGGATTTCTGACAGATTACCCGGCACTTTTACACCCTTAGAAACTGTAAAGATGCTGTAAATGTCAATATTTGATATGATTCTGTGTGAGGCCGTTTCCAACAGCCTTGCAAGAGGTAAATGGTCTCAGGATCATAGTTTTGGGATCACTACTTGAATATTGAAATCCTTAAGTGAACATAGCTAATAAAATGAACAACATGGTCAAGTTTCCATGATTTTTGTCAAACTACTGTCTGTTCAGTCTGCTCGTGAGCCACATTCCTCTCTTTTTCTCCACTGCTCTGAGTATGAGCCACTTTTAGCAGGAGCGACTTTTAGCAGGAGTTTTCTTACTCAGTATTTATAGGCCATATAAAAGCACTATTGTTCCTTTACACATGATAAAAATATTTTAAGATTGGCAGTTACATGCAATTTAATGGGTATCCTCAACAGTCATTGTGATTTGATAGAGGAAATAATTGTCCTGTATTTCTAGCCCAAGCTTGTCTGACTTTTGCAAAGATCAGCTCTCATTAGCTCATGATCCCACAAGCTTCTATAAGACCTTGATGAGACTCTCTTTAATAAAGACCCTTTCTAAACTTAACACTTACTTTAAAAGCTTTAGAGTTGACTTGCTTCAAGAAGTCAAGAATAAATATAATAAACATAACAAAATGCCAGCTGCAGGCTGTAATAAAGAATTATGGAATTACAACAACTACTGACTCCCATAAGATTATTTCAAGTCTTCACATAATCACATATTCTTCACATATTTCCAATTTTGCTACAAACACAAAGGCCAATTAATAGTTTCTCTATCTCTATTTGTTTTCCAAATTTTAAGCATAGAGTCCTGCCAACAAACTGGATTAACAGTTACTTTAAAAAAAAAAACAAACCAACCAACAAACCGCAACATTTAAAAATTAACTGCTTACTTTGCTGTTTCCAGATTTGCTGGAGTATCTGGGGATAATTTTCAGCCTGACCTTCCCAGTTTATAAGCCCAGGAATTTTCGTGAGTGTCCAGATGTCTTGGGGCATCAGATTTATAAGACCTTAAAGGGAAACAATATTCATATAAAGCTGCTTTTTTCTGTTGGAAAAATACAAAAGCCTCTAATGGGTGTCTTATGTGCAACAACCAACACCACTTAATATTTGCAAATTCAGACTGTTGGAAGGTCATTTAATATGAATTTCATTTTGATATCTGCTTATTAGTTTAGTCATTGCTTTCACAGTCTTTGTTACTTGCCTTTTGTGTGCTTTGTATAGTAGCTCAGTAAGTTACTTAGTGTTAATGAATAACAAACACATGTGTGTGCTGCAGGGATGTGGGACCCTCAGGGAAGCAGCAACTCTCCTATCCACCAGAGAGACAGGAGAACTTGCAGACAGTAATCCATGTCACTTACATTAAATATCTGTGTTTAAGACAGGATGTATAGCCCTTTGGAAATGCTTTTTTTTCCCTGGTTACCTGCAGAGTGTACTTAAATGAGTAGTTCAGACTATTTTTATTCACCGAAAGTGTAAATGATAGAGTTTTCCAGATAAGCAGTGTTCCCGCCCTTTTTGTCCTCCTGAATATTTATTGGTTTTTTCCACAAATTTGTTAGCAAACCCTCCACAAACGATATGTTTCTCAGCTAAAGACTTTTCCAGTCTTATTAAAGTGCAGACGTCTTCACAGTTTTTTCTAAATCTGTTCAAGTATACTAATACCAATTAATTCATTCTTTACTTCCTTTGGTATTCCCAGTACAACACAAGAAACTTGGAATTACGACTCTATGAAACCAACATTACTTTGATAAACGAAGCATTTTCTCATTAGCAAAAATTACTCATGCATATGATAAAATCTCCAACGGGGTTAGCAGCTGCTTATTAATGGCTGTTTGCTTGTTGATACAGTCATTGATGTTTAAACATGAGCCAATGCATCACTGCATATGTATATCTGCTCCTGTGTTTTCCGTTCAATCCATGCATATCGTATTCCTGTTTCTTTTACCATTTGCACCATTGCAAACGAGGAGCTGCTCCTATTAAACTTAAGCAACCACACCAGCATAATACTAGATAAAAATGAAAGAAGAGACAAAGCCCATATTTTTCATGCATGTACATTTGCAATACATTACGGGTGGTTTATGCTTTTCCTGTTCATTTTCTTGGTATATTTTCTGAGATCTGATATACTAAAGTGTTCAAAATGATATTGATGAATTATTCAACAACTCTTTTAACTGTGATTTATCTGAAAGCAGAAAGAATTCATCACTAGCAGAGCTAAAATAAACACGCTCTTATGACTTTAAGATTAAATTACTGACATAAACAAAATCTGAAATTCCTTCATATGGTGCTCTACACGAACATCAGTAGAGAAAGAAGTGGAGTATTTTCTTGTAGGGGCTGTAAGAGTGTAAAGATGGTTTCTCAGCTAAGATCATACCTGTTCTTCTTTCACAAGTATAGTAGAAGAATTATGCATTAAAAATTTCCTCCAGTTGTATTTCTGACAATAAATGGTGATATAAATTGGAATTTGCAGGTATTGCTAAATGTTTCATATAAAGCAGGCAATAAAAAGGGCAGTTTACCGAGGTTCTCTTGATGCCAGTTTCCAGCAATGAGGAAAATCTGCAGTGTATAAGAGTTATATATTTTTTTATTTAACTTTACCTGGTGTGCTTTTAATTGGCCCCTAAGGAACAAGTTGCCAAGCAGTGAATCCAGTCATCCCCTGGGTCCTGTAACCAGGGGTACACAGTTCGGCTTTAGTTCTATGCTTCATAATTAAGCATCCATGATGAATACACGCACAAGATCGAAACACAGGATCCCATTGTGCTTTCACTTATTTGCAAACATGAAAAGTTTATTTTTAAGCTCAGCATTGTATAGAGGGTCTTTTCTTTCCCTCCTGTCACATGAAATACCAGAGAGGGATGGTTATTCTGGAAGGCCTTTTTTGTTACATGTGGACAGCATGAAAATTAAGTCCTAGACTAAATATTTTAGGATTTGCAGCAGGAGAAGTGATAAAAAACAAAAAACCAGACAAAATTATTCTACTGCAGTAGGAGTCTCTAATAAATTACTTTAATTCTATTGGCTTATTTCATACTTATGATAGCATAAGGAAGTGTAGGACTAGTGGAATTATTATGCACTTCTAACCCAGTGTGCTTCTTTACGTATTTTTATACATCTTCCTGTATGTTTCAAGGAAAAAAGTCTCAGTTACAGCTGTATCTGTCAGATCTAGATCTGGCTTTCAGGCACTTGAGCTGTTTAGATCCGAAGTCTGAACTAAGTCAAATATCTAGTGACTAGTGAAAAGTTATTATCATGAACTACAAAGTTGTGTTCTTTTTTCAAAAAAGATTTTTTTTCAGTTATCTTTCCAAATTTTTAATAATATTTGTCAAAGTTTGATTTATCAAAACACAGCTACTGGTGGAAAAACCAAATATGTATTTTTAATGTAATTATTTGAAAATATTAGAACTTTTAAAGCAACTCCCTAAGACATCATTTTTGGTTACAAGTGCATATTCTCACAAAATAGCTTGCGAATTACATTTCTGGTTTGAAAAGTTTAATTGTGAACTACTTTTTCTCGGCTATATTCCTCAGCTACTTGCCAGAATAACCTTATGCACATGACTTCACTTCTGTTTTCATCTTGTCTCAACTCTTCTCAGACTCCCTCACCCTATAAATTTGAATGGCCTCTAACAATGGTACTTTCATCTGGGATATTATTTTAGATACAACTGAGATACTCATCATAATAGCAGTAAGTACTGTAAGCCTTTTAAAATCTTGTGCAAAATCCTGCTCTTTCGGTTTCAAAGGCATCAAGATATTACTCCATTGCTTCTTTCATAACCTTCCTCTGCAGCGCTTAGCCTTGGGACACGTAAGAAATACTTAGTCACTTTAAGTGTTAGATTGGCACATATCCTAGAACAGAAAATAAGCTACTTCAATTTCTGAAATAAGCAGAAAGGAGCAAGCAACCTACGTGTTTTAGACATTGCAAAATATGGGATTTTATGTGATCTTTCTTCTCTTCTGGAGTGCGTACTGGCGCACACATTCTCCTTCCGCCGAAGCACAGATTAATATACAAGAGAGGGCTTCAGAAACAATGAAAAACAATTTCTTATGATATTAGCTGCTACAATAGCATGTCTTCCATGCAAGTATTTTGCTTTAAAGTTATTACTGCAAAATATTAAATGCACGTTTAAGTTTAGATTCACCAGTAGTCCCATTGTCTTCATGCACATAGTCTTTGTAGGATTACGGCCTACATCTCCTTTCTACGGTTTTCATAGCCAGATACTTCTCCTTAGTAATATACCCGTATAAGGAGACAGTAGGGAAAAAAAAATAATTAAATTTCTTTCTAAATGAATATGTTAAAATGTAATGCCTGAATTGACAGAACCTTTTGTGCTTTAGAATAAAAAAAAGAAAAAGAAGGCATGGAGAAAGTATACTTACAAGAAGATAATTGCAGTAAAATTTACCTCCAAACTTATATACTCGGTGAATATAAATGTGGCAAAAATTTTTTTCTAGAAAGTTGAGAGGCTATTTCTGGTTTAAGGCTTTTAAATTATTTTTCATTGACTCTCAAAAGTCTGGTTATGCTGAATAACATTCCACCCTTCAAAAAATTCCACCTGATATCAGCAGAGCAAAACATGGGAGAAAAGTGTACTCCCCAGATGTAAGTAAACATAACAAAATCAGACCTTTATTATGCACATTAATATTTTCAAGTACCTTTTTTATACATAAATCTATAATTTTAATCCTTACCATCTATCAGAAAAAATAATTTCAAAAGGGGCAAAGGAAACCTTCTGACAATGAACAGAAGACATTTTCTAAATGTTTTGTTGACTCCCAAATTTTAACATTTTCCAAAGAATAAAAAGACTAAAATCAAATTGGGTTTTTCTATTTTTACAAGACCATAATAAGAAAGAGACAAAATAAAACCAACAATAAGCATAAAAACATTAACCTGACCAGAAAACATTTTTGCCTTGCCTAATTAAAATTTCTGAAAGCCATAGAAGTCTTAACCATGCCATTCTTAAGCTTTTGATTTGGACCTATTCCAGAGCTTTACTAAAGGAGTTTATTGTTCTTCTCATTAAAATATTAAAATTAAACAAGTAGTAAGGAAAGGGAAGACAGCATTTAAATCAAGAGTTTTCCAAAGAGACCTCTAAGGACATTTTTTAATTTATTACCCTGTGGCAACAAAAAAAATTGGGGGTGAGGACAACAAGCCAGTATCTCCAATAGAGAGAGACTATGCAATACAGGTTAAACATAACACATTTTGTCATCCATATTTTCGTGAAACAAATTTATGTCACCTTTTCCTAAGCTCCTTGGGTTTATTTATTTTAGATTAAATTAGCAAGCCTCGCAGCTTGCGGCTTGCACTTTATTTTTCTCTGTTAAGCAGCAGTTACACACAGCAACATCATTTTAAGGCGTCCTCTTCCCAAGCCCATTTGGGTTGACATTTATCACTTGTAGATGTAACCAGAATTTAGAACACCAAAGTACTGTATTTCATAATGAAAAACTTGGAAGTCTTTATTTTAGGAGCCTCCAAACAAGAATCCAATTTGAATATGAAGCTGTCATGGGTTTTATATTATCCTTGCTGAAATTATCTGCTCTGGAGTCACTGTTCAACAGCTGTGATAAGGATTCATAGTGGCAAAACCATTATTTAAGGGAAATGTGAATCTCACTGTATGTCATACATTAGAATGGAAAGCATGAAACATCTCTTTATAAAAAGCTGGTTTTACTGTAACAGAAGTAAATTGAAACTCAAAAGTATAGTGACGCATTTAATGCACTGTTCTATCCTGTTTAAACTTGTTTTGAAATAATGTGCGGGAGTAGGTTACTAGTGTTACTAATATAGTATAAAAGTGGTTTTGACTGAAAAATATTTCCTTTACAGAGTGATATCAAGCAAAATACTAGAACTACCATCTTTCTGTGTTAAACAAAGTAAACCATGCCACTTTGAAGGCTTAGTTTTATTTTTTTCTTACTCTCAGAGGTTATTCCTAATAATATTTAGTGAAAGAGAACTACATTTTCAACATGAGTACAAATTCAGAAGTTTGACGGTCTTAATTAACAAGAGCTAAATGAAAGCACTTCACAAAAGAATGCAGCAGAATGGTATTTTTGCTCCATTCAGTTCAAGTCACTGCTGATTTAGAAGAGAGTTTGCTTTCTTTCTTGCATTCTTTAGCTAGGATTTGTGAAAGCAAATATGAATTACAGAGGAACGCCATTACTGCAGGTTTGGAAGAGAGCTGAAAGAAGCCAAAAGCACTACAAAAGGAAGCACTGCAGATCAGATTTCTGGAAGAATTATTTTTCTAACCACAGCTGGAGAGTTAACATTGAAAGAAAATGTTAAAAGCTTTGAACAGTTGTATATCTTTACCTGGATTAGATTATACCATTGTAACAGGAAAGTTAGTCAAACAAATTAATCCTGTGTACCTAACCGTCACTTAAAAGAGAAATAAAAGAAACCGAGATGCACTTATTTTTTAAATGAAATATTTACATTTAAGATACTGTTGGCAGCATTTTTAAGGTAGTTTTGCTGGAACTTTGTTAAGACTGGTTTGGAGACATGATATTTGCCCACCCTGTTGCACATTTCCATCACTGAAAAATACAGTATTAGTTTACTTGGTCCTGCTTTTATGCCCTTGGCCGCTGGAAACAGAGTTTCAAATGGAGTGAGCCCAAACTGGCTGGCTTAGCCGTAACCACCATCTATGAGGATGGTACAGAGTGGCTTCAAGAGAGACCGTAACCCAGTAAACTGGCTTCCACACCTACCAGTTAGGTGCTGCAGGCTCCTAACCTTTTGGGGACTTAATCGCCAGTGATGAATTGAAAGTTCAAAGTGAGCACCTAGGCTGTCCCTGGCCTTAAAGGCTCCCTGGCACACAGGGATACTGGGTGCCTCAGAGGCTAAGCCAACACGGAGCCGTTTTGAGTAAGGAGCCACCCATATGTAACCAAGGAAAAGTGATGCCCATAAGAGTATTTCTGTAGCACCAGGCTTATCCAGGGCCCAAAGTTTATCCTTACAGCCTATACAATGCCATGCACAGTGGCCAACATCTTTCTGAATAATGGAGGCCAGATATCAAAGGTGGGAGAACTGCACAATTACCCTGTCATGGCAACCTCTCCTCCCTTTTATGCCCCCAAGGAAATAGTCCTAAGCAAGGACCAACTTGTCCTACTTCCAAAAAAGTCACCCTGGCCTTTCAGCTGCAGAGGCAGTGCTGGTTTTCCCTGCCTGCCCGCATGACTTTCCATGCAGTCCCACAGTCAGGTTATCCTGAAGAGACTATCTGTAGATGGGATACCCTCCCAGCAAAGGCAGGACTCCAGGGCACATGTCCCTCCTTTCCCAGATGTACAGTCTAGCCACCACCTGAAACAGGTATTTGCCACCCTGCAAACCAAATGTTCAAAAGATGGCTATAACTGCATTTTTTGTGCGGTGCTCCACCCACGTGGCAGTAGTGAGAGATTCTTCCAAAACACCTGCAGGCTCTCAGGTGCCACACAGCTCAGTTTCTGTATTTTAAACAGGATTAGATATGAAAGACTTAATTGAGTTGCTCAGGGGGGGATAGCAAAAGAAAAGGCACATCAAGTTTGGATATAAGCTAGATTAGGCAGATACTGGATGGGGATTCTTCACAGAATATCAGTTTCCATTGCCCACCAAGACTCATCTCAAGCTCTGCTTGTCAAGCGAGAACAAGAGGCACCTGAATTATTGGTTTAATTGAAGCACTTGAACTGCTTAGATGAGGTAATCCATTAGAAACAGGGACTTGCTATGCAGATCAGTGTATGTTGGCTGACAGATACCTAGTAAGGAGCAAGGGGTAGGGGTAGGGGTAGGGGTCTCAAGTACTATTTCCAAATCATAGTGATATTGTAAGATGAAGACTTCAGAGTATAAATTTATAGCTGTAAATTAGTCAAAAGAATGTGTGGAGGGTATGGTGGAATGACACCTCTATCATAACTTGTCACAGCTGAACTGTCTGCTGTCCTTTTTGGCTATTTGGGACTTAGCAGAATTATGTTCCCCTTGTTGCCTTTTCATGTTCTATATCATGTAAACTAAACTAACACTACATACAATTCTCATGTTTTAATTCAAACTTACTGATAAATTTCATAAAATTGTTTCATTAGGAATAAATTTCGCCATGCATAAAACTCACTTAGGTTAAATAGAGAACTTCCACTAGCTTCAAACCAGCCAGTATTTCTCCCACTGAGAAACCCAACAGTAACAAGCTGTGGTCAACAGTAAAAAGTCATGGTCTTTTCCATGGACATATCAAAGTAATTCTTTTTTACATAATGCACACTCCTATAGGAAGTGTGGAAGAGTCTATGCATCTCACAGCAGAGGAAGAGCAATTAAACGTTCATTCTAGATTCGTGCTAGGGTCTGTTCCAAATAATGCAGCTTTAAAGGAAGCTTACTCTTTCGAGTTGAGAGGTCAAGAGGGCCACATGTGATCCTTGGCACGACATTCGTCTGTAAACCATACTGTCTTGTAAACCATAATGTATAGTGGGCCACAGAAACTAGTACAGCTTTGCCACCCTGGTCTAAGAGGCTCACAAAGCTCATGTGACCTTTTGATCCCCAGCAAGAGAGGACAGCAGCAGAGATATTAGTGGTATCAAAACCTACACTCTTTTATAATGCCCACAATAACCGTAAGGGTACTATCTTCTAAACAGGCAGCGGATTCTGGCCTCTGGGATGACTTTAGAAGAAAATTTAATCTACTGTCTTCATTCAGCCTATTTACATCATAATTTTTTAATAAAATGACCAACATTTCAAAAGAAAGCATGCATGAGTTAGACACTCCATGTGATTTAGCAGCTAGGAGAGCAGCTTTAATTTAATTTCAGATAAGTAACTGGGCATCTCAAAAGCTATAATCACCTATCTTAGTTGCTTAAATATGAAAAACATTAGAGAATTTGGGGTAATTTAAAGGAACCACTGTCTCAGGATTTCTAATAATGCAAAACCAAATGGAAATGCCAGACAGTATAATCCACTGCCACTCGTTAATGACCTCGTGTCAGAGATGTGTATATCTACAGGGTAAATACTTGCTTTCATAGGTGAGATCTCAGGCTGTATCTGACCAGGGAACTTGAGAATGTTTCCCTGCTTTTCATTTGGCTCCATGCCCCAGCCAATTCCCTATCAGGACAAAACCTGAACACACAACATCGTTCCCCACTTTCCACAGGAAGGAAACCCAAATACACAGGTCAGGCAAGATCTGTAGCAATGCATGGACGAGAACACTAGGGCATGCACAGTATGCCCAACAGAAAAGTTTAGGTGCAGCTTTGAAAGATTAGTAGGAGACTGATTGAAGAAAACTCATTTGGTTTGGAATGTCTGAAGTGCCTGTCAAAAGTGAGGTTCCCCAATATCAGCTTGTCACAAAAATCAGCCTCTCAGAATGGGGCTCCACAGTGAGAATTCTCACACAAGCAAAGATTAGGCCATCCACATTTGAAAAATTCTTCAATATCAACTTTATGTTCCATGAAAAAGAATGCTAGAAAACCTGGAAGACTGACGTCATAATAGGTACATCCCTAAATTCAGCGAGTTAAGCTAGTTTACTTTTACCCCTTCTTTAATGTGTCAAGTGAAAGAATGTCTTAATCAGTGAAATATAATATTAAAGAAAAATAGAAGCTCTCATAATAACCCAGTATAGCACACAGGACAATTTCACAAACCACAATTCTAAGTCCCCAGGATTTCCGAATTCAAAAACCACATGAGTTTCAACTTTCAAATCATAATATTATTTCATTATGCTGAAATATTTAGCATGTTGCTACACTTCTTTTTCAATGTCAGAAACAGCATAGAAGAAAAAAGAGAAAATACCAGAGGCATGAGCGGAAAGTATTACAGCTCTGCACGACAAATAATAGCATCACCATTTAAAACTGGCTACTTTGTGTGCATGTCAAATGACATGGTGCCTGCAAATTTAGAAATTAGTGCGTCTGTTAGCAGTTTTGTTTCATTTTACTCCTTGTTTCTACTTATGTCCTGTGTCATTGTAACCCTATTACATCTCAAGTTATAGGGTTACTACCAACTTCATCCCAATACATCAAGGAGAAAAAGGCTCTTTTCTTTTTGACAGGCCTGTGAAAGAGTTTTTAATTGCTCTCTTATCTATATGCATTGTTTATAAATATGCATTATCCAGCACCTAATTTGGACCAAAAAAAATTTCATGGATCATATTTATAGCTGCTCACAGAAAATGACTTTGTCAGAGACATTGCTAACAACATCACTGAAAGATATTTTCGCTGAGCAAGTGGTCAAAAACGTCAACGACCAATGTGTACATTCCCTGTATCAGGGTAAAACTAACAGAAATCTAGGAATCATTTCCTTAGAAATCTAAGGCAGGTTTACTGAACTTTAGTCAAATCAATATTATCGCCAGAACAAATATTCTGGATACATCAGTTTAGCAATTTGTTTTGCTGCAAAGTTCTGCTGGAAGATTTCTAACTACAGGCTACTCTACTTATTTGCAGGAATAAGTGCAGGAATATCAGTTTTTTCCCTGCTAAATTAAAACAGGGGGCAAGAAGGGTCTTTCCGTTCAGAAGAACATTCAACATATACTACTGAAAGATGTCTCCCTTTGAAATTTTATTTCCTTTTTGCTTAATTTGGTATGGTTGGTATGAAATTTGCATAAAGCCATGAAAGGCTTCCAGGAAAATCTGTAATGCTTCATCAAGTGACACTTTAAAGTCTGTAAGCAACTTTTTTAAACCTCTTATTTCTCTTTTTTTCCTTTTGTTAGCATACTGTTGTCAAAAACACAGGGGAATGTATCAGTCTCCTAAAACCCGTAAGGAATCCTAGCTATTTGCTGAGCACACACAGCGGTACACAGTTAGCATTTGTCTTGTGTCGTGCATGGTTACCTCCCTTCACTTACAAACACAGCAATATACTTTAGGTCTACATACATCTACACCCCACTTTACAGGTCTTTGATAACATCAACAAAGTGCACATGACGTGATGAGACAGATACCCAATATACCAAATAACTCAGTGACCCTTTGTAACTGGCACACGTGGCCTTACGCTCTTTTTTCCATTAAGCAGTTCTCCTCTAGAAGTCTGCCAGAGCATCAGCTGAATCAGTTGCACTCTGATGCTTTAGTTCATTTCTGACTGGGGACTTCCAGTGAATTTTAGCTTGGGCCCACAGAGCTCTGCCTTTAAGCTTAGCTTTGCTATTTCAGTCCAAGTACAGGTTCAGCGGAGTGACTAAGCACGATGTTTCGGGAGTTATCCTGAAAGGGTCAGTTCCTTTAGGCGCTGCACGGTGCAGTGGGTTATGGTGCATGGTCCCTTAGTCCAGCATCAACCCAGCTTGTTCCAAAATTGGAAACGATATACTCAGTTCACTATGGTGAGTTCGGTCGCTTTGCTCCTAGAGCAGAGCCTGGCCTCTTTCCATGGCACCTGGCAGTCCTGAGGGGACCTACTACTCTGCTGTGAGTTGTGGGAACTCACGGGTTTCCCTACAGACATTGGAACTGTAAGAGCCCATTAGTTCTTGTATACAATGTGCTTTGGCTCTGTGAAGCCACTTTGATGGAGCAGCTTTCCTTCTCAGGCCTCGCTAGGCAAAACAGCTAAACACAGGGGTGTGGAAAAAGTGTTATCCTTACCACCATAATCTGGGTCCAACATCACCATCTGTTGCAGCACCCCTGCCTTTTGCATTATTTTCTGTCACAGGTATCTACAATAACATTTTCATACAGGAGCAGCATTTGGGAGGATACAGCGTCCTATCTCTAGGCATACCTAATCTCTGTGTGTGCATGGGCATGGGGAGACCTCAATAGTTCATTTAGCTCTAAATAACCGACCCCCCTGCTTCTATCACCAGTTTTTAGGCAGTGCAGCTATTCTTGATTTTGGCTTTTTGTTTAAAAAATAAAAGTTAGCCAACAACAGCCCATGCTTCCCAGGTACCATTTGGTAGTGTAACTGTGCATCTTCAGAGTAGTTTCCTTAAGTATTGAACTAATTTCGACTTTACTTTCTGCCAACTTGTTAGATAGGGCTACAGGAACTTGCACATTACCATCTTCTCCTATAATAAGAAGAAAGAATAGCCATTTTTTTTAGGCTTTTTTTGAGGATTAGGAGAAATTTAATTTTTAAAAGTGGACCAATCATGTAGTACCTGGCCACTCACTATTTATTGCACAGTAAAGAAAGAGTTCACATTTCCACAACAATCTTCCTCAAGTACTTCCCTCAGAGTTTTGGGACTCCACACTACCAAAACATGTCCTTCTTAGTTTCTCTTTTTTTTGTGAAAAGGTGAAAGCCCTTGGTTTTATACACTTATTCTTCTCTGTCTTTGCTTTAGTTGGGGACAGAAGAGGGAAGCAAGATGGACCAGACTGGAGCTCTGTAGTGTTAATACCACTGTTTCTGCCATAGTGTTGGCTTCTGCACTCGAACTGAAAGTGTCTAGCATCTCACACAGTGCTCTC
This sequence comes from Burhinus oedicnemus, assembly GCA_008921705.1. NCBI lineage: Eukaryota > Metazoa > Chordata > Aves > Charadriiformes > Burhinidae > Burhinus > Burhinus oedicnemus. The sequence continues at coordinate 2,346,504 of VFFE01007192.1, forward strand.
CAGAGCTCAGATTTCTAATAGGCAGATAACATTGCTTTCCAAGAGAAGGATCTTTGTCGCCACCTTGCAAAATGATAGAATTTGTTGGAGTCTTATCTTCTTTTCCCAAACACTGGGCATCGTCTTGGCTTGTGATGTCTCAGTACATGCAGCTACCTGTGCCATTTTTGTGTGAAGCCTGGGACTAGCACTCCACTTGTTTTGTCTCCTCCACCCCACCAAGATGCTCTGTGGACCCAACTCAGAGTCCTGGCTATGAAGTGTGTACAGGAACTTATTTTTCTTGACAGGTACTGATCTTTACCTCTCACTAGAGCCCCAGCATGCTTTCTGCTCTGAACCAACACCCTAACACAGTGTCTTTTGGCAGCAAGTCTCCCAGTGTCTCTACTTCCCATGTTTTGTTTGGGTGATGGGAGTGCACACGCTGAACTCCTTGCAGACGAAACGAAACTGGCAGTGCCCTCAATGTGCTAGTGGATGTTTAGTCCAAAGGCCCAGACTAGAGCTAGATCAAAGCAAAACTTGCAAACGGCGTGCAGTGCAGGCATCACATCTCAGCATCAACAGCTGAGCTCCTGTTACACCACCTTTCTGGCTAACCCAGTTACAGCCTTCTGTTACTAACCCTGCTTGGTTTGTTACCCAGGATTCAATTTAGCTTTTGCAGATGCAGTAGCCTGACTCCTCATTTTAAATTATTTACAAACTGTTCTCAGAATCTTTGATCCTTACTTAACAACATATCACTTGTTCTTAATTTTTTGGCCATTACACATTTCATGATATTGTTTCCTTTCCCTGAACTGGCTGAAAAATGTCAAGTACTTTAGCAGTAATTTAAAAAATAAGGTTCCCTTCTACTGGTTTCCCTTTTTGGTTTAAGCAGTGTTTCCACCTGGTCAAGTATGAGCAGCCTCCAGTTTCCCTCCAAGTTTCAGTGTGACCAGACTCAGAAGTGTCCCCATTTCCACAGTTCACACCAGATGACACTCAGCAGTTACTTAGAGGCCACAAGACAGACACCCTTCACCTTCCCAGCATGCTGGAAGGGAGCGGGTCAGCACTGCTGCAGGGGCTCTGTGAAATCCAGCATCCTTTCTGCCAGACGGCCCCACAGAAGGGGCAGCGAAGGAGCGGTTATGGGTTTGAGTGGGTGGTGAAAAGGGAACCACTGCTGCCTTCCTGATAAGGTTTTTCTCTTTGATGATGAGGCATCAAAGTAGGCTTGAGTCTTACAACACAATGCAGGAAACAAACCAAACAAAAGTACCAGATCTTGGGAGTGGTGGAAGGTGTTTACAACCATCACTCACCCCACATAAAGGATCTGAGCTTAAACTTTAGCAAACTGGAGTGAGGTGGTGACAATGCCTCAGCTGAGAGGGTGAGAATGCCCGTCATGGGAGCCACAAGTCGCCACACCTCGCGTGGGTGCCACAAGACACAAGATGCGGGAGGCGACAGCGCTGGCAGCCACACTGTCACCCTGACATCGCACTGAAAGAAATGGATCTCTGGAAAAGGCTGGTGAGGAGCACCGCGTGCCAAGCTCAGACTCCATCCGCGGGGATAGCACTATATGTAAAGCCACAAACTATGGATGGATCATCTACACTCACCCGAGGCAACATACTGATCAGCAGCTTTAGCTTTTTCAGTCTGGATCTCAACTGGGCTAGTGTTCAAAGGCAGAAATATGACAGCCTAAAAATAGCTGTCAAAAGCACAAGCTGGAAGCCAGCATAGTGTCTGGGGTTATTCAGACTTGTGAATGGTGTTGTGAGAGTCTAGGGAATTATACAGCTAACTCTCTTAAGGCATCCGTCTTAAGGCAAAACAGTAAAACTACTGAGATATAGGAAATTAAAACATCAAATTGGAACCTAATCACCTCAGCAGTTTGAGAAAAGAGCTTAATACCTTGACTTTCATTTTATAATTTGCACTTGATTAAAAGGAAGATGAATTACACGTCTGTGTGACAAGAATTGATTCAGACAGCATAGGGGAGAAAGAAAAAGTCAGTTTTGTGGGGTTTTTAATCTAATTTTTTTCTTTCCTTATTTACAATGACATACCGATTACAATATAAACATAAGATCTGACATGCTTAGCTTTAGTAGTACAATGATAAAGTTTCCTAAGTTCAAGTATCTACTCTTCTACAGCAACAGGCTTTATAGAAGACACTGCAGCATTTCAGTTAACATGGTTGGCAGAAATGCACCCCCTCGACAACTACCTCTGCTACACACTAGAATTAAGAAATGAAAGCTCCTTGCCTTTTCCTATTAGTGAGGATGTCCAAAGTAAACCATAGGTTGCCAGCAGCTCTCCTTTTAGGGTTTTACCCAGCATCATCCAAAGTCCCCAGTGTTTGCCTTCCTTTTGCTTTATCAACCCAACGAAGTTGCATATAACGCATCTATTCACAAGCTTGAACTAGCCAGTGATGTGCTGACAACTCATCCCATGGCCAAACGCAGCAGTAGCTCTTCTTTATTCTGCAGCAGGCCAAGCCTCCCCCAGGCAGCCATGGCTGCAGTCCTTGTAGTCCTCTGCAGGAACGCAAGCCCCCCTGCATATCATCCCCTGTGGGCACCACTGGAGAAGGGACTCCGTGTAACTCCATCTTGTCCATTGTCCTAAAACAGTCTCTGTGTTCAGGCTTTCCTGATTCAACAAGCATCAGTAAACGTTGTGGTGAAACGCCAAGATGATATTGCTGTTTCTGGTCCACTTCAGAGAATTTTAGGAGCAACTGCTGGAGCTGTGGAAGCAAACAAGGACCCTCTTAGAAACCCTGAAAGACTCTGACTTACCGTATTGCTGTTAAATGTGGACTGGCACGCATTAATCCACAGAAAATTGGTACAAATCTCTTGCAATAAGAAAATAGGTGTGGAGGAAATAGCAGCTTTGCAAAAATTGAAACCCGTGTTTAATTTTCTAACAGGGAGAGTTTATGAACCTGATTCCTATAATTAATGCCTACACACACAGTTCCCTGTCCTGAGTTCCATCCAATACAAACACTGGTTTTCCAGCGAGGGAGAAACCTGTGATATCTCCCACAGCAAGAAGGCCAAGCACAGGGGAGGAGTGCACGCTACCCAGACCATGCAGGGTGTACAAGACAACCTCATTTTCTCTCCCGTAAGAAATGTAGGTACTTTCAGTAGGTAGGTTTTAATCCAGACCAAGAATGGTATGGCCTGCAAATTCATTTTGTATAACCACTGACATATTTCTTTTCTGACTTATATATTGTGCCTATGGAAAGACTACACAGCTCTCAGCTAAATAAATAAATAAATAGCTAGATAAATAAATTCGTCTGGTTGATTCAGGCTTGTCCCTTTCTGCCCAACAGGGTGTCTCTCATTCTTTCTCATGCTGTTGCTGTCATTCCTTCATCTTTCTCCTGTGCTCTCATTGCTCCTTTCCATCGCATTTTTTGTCTCTGTATTTTCATTCTAAGCTGGATACAACCCCAAAAACATTTATTCTCAATTTATTAAAGACATTAAAAATGTTTATGCAAAGTAAATTCTCCCCATATGAAATCAACTTGCTATTTATAACATAAAACACCTAGTATAACAGCCTATCTTTAAAAAGTTCTAAAAACAGTGTTTTTTTCTTACAACATTCATTTGTCATTGACATTATCCCTGATACAAAAAGCAAAGTAACTATAAATAAACTAGTCAATATCTTAAAAGGGAGCACTATCAGAGCTAGCTATGGAGTGCTCGGTTTTTCACTCCTGAGGCTATATAGCAGTAAGCCCCTTATTAAAGTTGTATTTTCTGAGATTTAAGTGAACTGCATGAAACTCCAAAGATCTATTCCATGGCTTGCCTTTTTAGTACTTTATGCACTTGTTTGCATGTAACTAAAAAAAAGACGCTTTCAGCTATTGTAGTCTGGCTATCAGAGAGGAAGTTCATTTCATATTCTCCTATGGAGATATATATTTATAACATCAGTCAATATGCAACTGGATCTAGATGCAGGGGACCAGATAACAAATCTAAATGTCTGAGTTCTGCCAATAGCTTGTTACTTTATGACTTTGGGCAAATTATTTCATTCTTCTTTATGTACATATGTGCAGTCATCTGTGACTGCCTGCTACCAGAATTTAACTAATACCATATTAAATATTTAAATAATGTCTAGTATAACAAAGTTCATTCTAATAGGAGGTTCCAGCCTGAGATTTCAAATGTTACTGTAATGCAAACAAATCAGAGTTGAACTGAAAATACATATTTCCTTTTCAGCTCTGGAAAAATATGTATTTGTATCGTATTCAGAAAAACACCCCATCACTTTACATGGTAAAATACTGTCTCTTTAACACTATGATTTATTTAGAAAGGAAGCAGATGTTCTGGATAAGCAACCCACTCTTCATAAATATTAACAGTATTAACTATCAGGCAAGATAAATACATCGTGCTGTAAGTGAACCTTACTTTAAGGTCAAAGCCATCCCTCTGGCTGTTGCTTGCAAAATGTACAAGACAGAGGAGTTGTACACATTTATTTTTTCTACCCTATTTCTTTCTCTGTCTTTTTAAATGATTTAACTACCCTAGGCTCAAAAGATGCACTTGTAGATGAGTTGACTTTCCAGGTGGCTTCTCCCAGCCTTTCTAATAGGAGGAATTCTCTCTTTGAAGCATATACACATCATCATTTAAGTCTAAAGAGAAACATTGGCCAAGCGATGTCAGTTTTATGATGTTGTTTATTACTGGCTATATTATCACAGTTTGACGCAAGGATTACTTGGCACTTAAAGGTAATCCACTCAGATCACTGCTATACCAAATGAGGACAGTGCAAGGTTGTAGTGATTTAGCCATTTTAGTTCCAATATGCATTTCACTGAAAAAACCTACAGAGTGAGGCTAACATGTCACTTTAATAAACAAATAGGTTTCTTTAGCTCTTACATTAAGAGCCACGAGGTGAAACGTAGGGAACCCAAATTACCAAGCTCATTCAGAAACACATGGTAATTGGGAGCACCAAGCATCTCCTGAGTTTCTCCAAACTGCAGAATCAGGGTCACTTCACACATCAGCCCTTGGCAACTCAGTTCAGTGAGATTAAAACAAAGTATTAATGAAAACACAAAAATAATGTCATACATTGAGATCTGCTCAGTCACGTCAAGCAGATTTCTAGAAGCCTCTTCCTAAACATGATAGAAACAGCAACTTCATTTTTTCAACATTGTTAAACTTACGATTAGAGGTGTCACATAACTTCGGAAGTAATGGACCCAAGATGTCAGGACACAGAGATGCTGAGCACCTTTTGCTAGTTTCCAGGCACATATTTTTCTAAACAGATCACACACCACCCCTGTCGCTCCCTGGGTAGTGTCACTGAGCACATCATGGGATGTGTGTCATGAACATCTGCCTAGTTCATGCCTTCAATCACAGAAAAGAGCTAAAACCCAAGCGAACTAGTTTTACAAACATTTCCATGAGAGCTGCAATACAGAAATCACCAGAAGATTGAACTTTACCTGTAAGTGAGAAAGAAACAGAGATTTGGCATGTGCAGAATACAACAATGCTGACAAAGATAAAGAGCAACCTCCAAGTAGGAGCGCAGGGACAGACATGAACCAGTCAAAAAATCCCTCTCCTACCTTTCCTCGTGGAAGGAATGGTACACTTAGCAAGTTATCCCTATCTCTACAATATTTCTTTCACTAAAAGTCTATTTTCTTTAATAACTGGGATGAATACATTGCTCAGGGAGTCACTGGCATGCTGTCCTAGCACTAACTCCACTGTGCAGGCAGACAACTTGCACTGAATAGTTTAGGGGGTCTTATTTGGAGGAGAGGGGCAGGGAGGGATAAAGAAAACTAATAACTCCAGCAATCCCCTTCAATCGCCTCCTAAAAGGGGTCAAAGTGCAACTGCCCTGAAAAATCCAGGCCACGTCTAGCCTGAATTCCTCACATTTGCAGAATTCCGGGCACAATTAGGAGACCAGTAATGACAGGGAAAAGCACTGACCATGTGCAGTACAAACAGCAATTATCAAAACCATTGCCAAGTTTATATCCCATTGATGCACGCTTTCTTAAGTGAAACAGTACTGATAAGTGAAGCCGTGCCAGCTAAGGAAAGCAAGGCAAGGCAAAAGAGCTCTTCGGTGAGGAGCGTTATCTCCCTTGGCCTGCCAAGAGGTGCAGGAGTCATCTGAGCTAAGAGAAGGTCGCCAGCATGGGAATGACACCTTTATTATCACCAGTTTCCAGCCCGAGACGAAACAACCGTACCAGTTAAAGAGTTATCTGTACCTTCTTCTAGGCTTTTCTCCTCTTCTCTCACTCCTTCCCTAAAGCGCGTTATCAAAGAAAACACAAACAAGAACCAATTTAGACTAGAAGAATCTTTTTTTTTTTTCCAAAGAAGAACCAGCAGAATTTCAAACACCTTACGACTGCTGATGAGAACATGAAGAGAACATTTCACAGTATGTGGCAAACAGAAATTTTTAATTTAAAGCATGTAGCAGTTCATGAAAAAATTCTTTCTGGCATAGGCTAAAATGGTTGCAGAATCCCGCAAAACCAGTACCAGCCATATACGTACTGATGTGACAGGAGGCAAGCTGTCACCAGCTGGAAGTTTCACTTGAAACTGACTGGATTCATACTCTTAAATTAATGTATAATGGAGATTATTCATTGAATGCATTCAACTTTTATATGTTATGCCAAAGAACTGATTTTCTTAATTGACATAACTACCAGGAGACACACAGTAACATATTAAGATGCTGGCTACAATCCACATTTTGCCTCTCTAAAATGCTATTGAAAGAATTGTGAAAGGTACAAAAGAAAGGGTTTGAAGTATAGAAAATATCTCCAAGAGACAGACATGAAGACTGAGCTTACCAAGGAGAAGACTGACAGGTGACACGGCTGCAGCACAGATATGTCACGGAGAAAAATAGCAGGCTCATTAATTGAAGAGCATAATCCTCAGTGGTCGGAAGCTGATGCCAGATAAGGTTAAATTAAAAGTAATCGTTTGTTTGGACTTTGTCAATCATCGAAAAATGGCTATCAAAGCAAACCTTGCTTAATTTCAGATCAAAACCGGATGCCTTTTTGGAAGGCATGTTTAACTTAAACAGGAAGCACTGAGTTCAACATGGATAACGGGATGAAGTATAGCAGCTTGTGAAATACAGAGAGCAGACCACGTTATCGCTTTCTAGCTTTAGGCTGTATGAATCCCTGAGCTTTTTGCTTGACTTTAGTCATACGCTGCCATCAACAGCTTTTACGCATTTCACAAGGCTGTCTGGACCTCCACTTACACGCTGCGCTGCACTATACATTCTTTGCATGAACCTTTCCTCCGCCTGTGTCAGAGGCAACTTGTTAGTTCACCAAAAATCCATTTGAACAAGTTTAGCAAAAAATAAAGACAAATAAATCAGCTGTGAACCCTGTGGCTCAGAAACTAATTTTCAAAATATGCGTAAGTTGGTGACATGAAAATCAATTTCCTCTGGAATGTGCTTCTCCTCAGCAAGGGCTATTTCAATGCCAATGTGCACTCTCACATCATTGGGTATGGCTGTGATACTATTAAATGGAAGTGGCAAGATTTTTTTTTCCTCCCACAATGGATAAAAACCTTCATTTTCTGAAGTCACTGAGTAGAGTTTAAGGTCTGGGAGGTTTTAATAGCATTAATATGTGTATTTTGGAAGAAACGAGGCCTAAAATTTTCAGTGTAAAACCCAGGGAATATTAGATTGCAGTGACTGAGAAAAGCAGTTGGGAGAAGATTCAGTAAGAGACTCGAAAACGCAACTGCACTAAAGCTGTAAGTGCAATTCTGAGAAGCAACGAAACAACCAAACAAAATAACTAAAATAACCAACTATCAGTGGAGTTGCAGGGAACAGGGCAGAGGGAAAGAAAGCCTCATCCCTGCCATGGGATCCCTGCCCCCTGAGGAAGGGATTAAGACAATGCAAAACACCCCTTCCCCCGGGACAGGCAGAGGGGACACACAGGGAACAGCAGCAGCAGAGCCCCCCGGCCATGCTGTGAGCCTCCAGGGATCTGCCACCGGCTGCTCCCATCCACCAGTCCAGCACCTCCAGTTCATGGCAATGGTGTGTTTTCTGATGGGTCTCAGGGTTGCGTGTGGTGCCTCTTATGGATACAGAACATATTCTTAACCAAATGTTTGAGGTGCAGCTCTTCAGACCTGGTTGCAAGAGGAGTGGAAAAATGAAAAAAAAATGGAAAAAAACCAACCCAACATCAAAGAAGAAACAAAGAAAGAAGAGGGAAATGGGAGGGAAAAGAATATTTGATGAGAAATCTTTCCTGTTCTCCCTGAGCCCACAAATCCTCGGGACCACCCTGGATATAAGTGAAAACATGCCAAAAAGAAAAGAGGAAATGCTTTTCACAGAGCAGTTACATTTCACCTCCCAGCTTTAGAAATGCCAGGCTGCCATTTTCAGAACTTATATAAGAACATAGCTTTTTATCCTCAATTTCCATTAGTTACAAATCATTTTCTATTAGCAATCCATTTTAAAAAATCGTGACAAAAATCAGCTCTCGGGAAACAGCATCAGTCATATGCATTCCCAGAGGCAAACTTGTTTCATCCCATTCTAAATCCTGGTTAGTAAACAAATCCATAAATCCATTTTGACAATGTCATCAGATCAAGCACTGGCTTTTTGGGGGGAGGAAGAGGGGGTTGGTAAGGGCAAGAAACAACTTTAGAGGTATGACAGAAGCTTGAATCTAAAAAAAAAAAAAAAAAAAAAAAAAAACACCAAAAAACAATAATTGAGAGAAAATACGAGCTGTTCAGAGAAAAATAATTATAAGAATCCTACACCAACCTTACTTCTCTATATCCAGCAGCATTGGAATTGGGCCTGTTTCCACCAGAAGTGAAGAGTCTTCCATGTTCCATATGGGGAAAAAATAATCCTTTCCCAATTACAGAGCTTTGACGGATTATTTTTGTGTGTATGCCAAATCCAATACAGAAAATCAATCATCTTCCTTCATGCACCTGAGGGGAAAAATCCTAAACATAGTAGTTTCCTTTGGATGAGGAGAAGGAGGGAGCCTGGGCTAAACAGCAGTGGGATCACACCACCTGCAACCTGAGTGCATATGCTTCGTGAGTCACTCTTACAGGACTGAAACACACACACGTGCTACATCTTTTTATACGGCAAGGGGCTACATGACATTTTCCGTTCCAAAAAATTTGTGGAAGCTTTTACAGAAGATAGCTTCCTGTTTAAAAAAATAGAAGTGTTCAAAGGAAAGAAGTCCTGGACTAGAGAAATTGCCTTTTTTATTCCATTAAGTTTAGGTAAACTAGAAATTTTCACAAGTTTCTGTTTGCCTTCATATGCTTTTCTAGACAAAGTCCAAGTCAAGGACAATAAACAAACCCGAAACATTTGGACTATGCTTATACCAGTAAATGACACAAGGGGATGCTCCCAGGCACTATAATTTGGCTGTGTGTATCATTCACTTCTGGTATGGATTTGGCTTAGGCTACGGGGAACACTCTCAAACTATTTCCAGGTACAATTTGGAAGTTAACTTGGGTCCATTGCTAATAGGTGGTCTGCATGACTGTTTTGGAGGGCAAGAGTTTAATAGCGTAGCTATGAGCTGTTCCACACATATTGGCCTCAGGGCCAGCTAATGGTCTGGCCCTGTTGAGTTTACTGGTCTAGACTAAGTCCCAGAGCGATGCTATTGCTAAAGCAAAGCACAATCTGCGAGCGACACTGCTAGAGCTGCTCTTTCTTCAACCAGAAGATGAGAGTTGCCATGCTGAGTTGTGTTAAGCTCTTCCCGCAGTCTCTCATGCATCCCAGTGGCTCCCATATCTCCTAGGAAGAGGAAGGAGGAGGAAGCTCAAGTCTCTGGTCCCCATGCCCATGGACCCCACACGTAGCTCGAACCACCCCTTGGCCAGCAGTTGGCCAGATTCACTGTTCCCCCTACTCCAAGCAGCAGAAAGCACAACAGGAGTAACTCACTCACAGCTTAAATAAAAAGTTACGTATGCTAGGGGGGTGACTATAATCGGACAATATACATTTTCATTTTACTTCTTATACTAATATTGGAAATTGTGCACCAACTCTCTTTATTAAATTTATGATATTTTGGTTGACAAAGCAAATGCCTGTGAAAATTATGAAATGCCACATTGAGATTTCTGTGCAAACATTATATATCTACATCTCTGATGTAAGTTTCCTCCTAAACCAGTTTTTCTTTCCCTTGCAATTCCTCACTGCCAAATAAATGTATTTCCAGCTGTATCTGTGGGAAACAAATAGTGTCATGCAACGACCAGCTAGGAAATGCACACCTGTCATAAACTAAAGAGCACCTCATGGGATATATTGTATTCCATTCCCAACTTACCAAGAAAGCATACAATGGAAAAAATGGATTGGTGTCAACTACCAGATGTTTTCAAGCCTCTCTAATTAGGTAAAAATTAAACAACTGCTATATTCTATATTACAGATATTTTGCAGATGTGTAATTCACATAAACATACAGAGTCTGATTTTCATTTACGCTGAGGCCTCTTTACACTGCTTTGGCATCACAACACCCCTTAACATTGGTGTAAGTTATTTACATTTGCATTTCAAATTCCTTTTTTACTAAGAGAGTATAATAATCAATTTCACATAAGCATATCAGGATCAGGCCTATAGTATGTTGGGGAAGACTTTAGCAAGAAGTCTTGAGGGACACCGGACGGAAAAAGAAGTCTTATTCTCTTTTAGTATTTTCATTTCATATAGAACAAGTCTGCTGAGAATGAGCTAGGTTCAACTCATCTGTACTGTACCTCTTTGGAAATGTCATTGCATATTTAATTGTAACTGCGATTAATTTGCTCATGAGAAACACAAAATATTGAGCTATGTTTTCTTTACCCTCTCAGCCCTTTTCCTCAGGCTCTGCACAAACCCCCAAGCTGCAAAAAAACTGAGGAAAAAAAAAATCAAGTAAATTCTGCTGGTACCAAAACAACAGAAGTTTCTCATCTTCCAGGTTAAAATAAGAGGGAAATTATCATTAGGCAAGGTAAAAGGGCAAAACTTCACTAAAAAATCTAAGACTGAACTAGGTGAACTACTTCATTCTGCTCCTAACAATGAAGGGGGGAAAAAAGTCCCTGTGTTCTTTCATAATAAGAAGACCAGTTTAGCTAGCTCCTCATAGATATCCTTTAGTAACTCATAGATTAAAAGTCATAAAATGAAGGATACTTTGGAAGAAGGTACATATAATTCTGCTTACAGAAACTGAATATACCTTATTTGTACCTTCACCCCAAGTAATAATTACCAGAACTCTCTACAGTCAAATACACATTTCTAACCAAAATAATTAAGTATTTTTTAAAAGAAAGAATATCAGTTACACAAAGAACTAAAGACAGGAACCTGACTGACAATGCTTATCAAGCTTTTCTCATACTCCTCAGTCTTGGATGACTGTATTAGTACTGTGACAGCAACACAATCCCTCCACTAGGGACTGCTGCTGGAAAGAAAAGGCTGATATACCATACGCTTAAAAGACAGAATGCCTGGACTGAAAATTATTATTACTACAGAAGATCAGACAAACACACATTCACAGTGTATCATTTTGCACTTGGAGAAGACTGAAGCATGGTTATTAATGTATTTGATTTCTTTCTCAGCGTTCCTGAATCATTATTTATCTTTCAGCCATCTGGTCTAATTGCTAATGCTTCTTAGAGATGGGCAGGCATACTGTGTGCCTACAGTAATCATCACTTTTGGTAAGGATTTTTTTATTAGTATAGACAGTATCTGTCTAAATGATATTGCACTAGTTGAAAGCATTTGTTCAAAAACCTAACATGACAGCACGTGATAATCCTGATTAAAATGTTATTTTTTTTTTTTTGCTATGTTACAAATGGCTCTGAAAAAAGTAATAGGAAAGGGAGTGTTAGTCTAAACTGACTGTTCAGCTATATTTGGAAGAGAGTTTTGTGAAATGCAGAGAAGTCTGCTCTGGATTTCTTGTTTCATTTCATGTTCATTTTGTGAATAAATTCAAAATTACAAGGAGGGAATAACTTTTACCCCACTTCTGTCTGAGTGGAGCGTGAAGATGAAGGCTGCCACCTGTTCATGGACAGCATACTCAGAAGTAACAGCAAATATGGGTTGAGGGTTCAAAGAGAGCCCAGGAGACATCAACAGTTGGGCTACAAACACCATTCCAGTAATACAGTATACACAGCATAATAGGCATTTTACCCTAGAAATCACTTACTTGTCCTGTTCTGCTTCATGTAGTCTAAGCTGCAGGACTTCTAAAGAATGTCTCTTCCCTCATTTTCTGCGTTTCAGTCTCCATGTCAATCTGTGTTCTCAATACTTCATTTTCATAACTTTTTGGCATCTTTTCTCTTCTTTGCTTACCAATTATCACTCCATGTCTCTATTCTCATCCAAAATTTTCTGTAAGATTTTGTTCTACCACTTATGAACCCTCTTTTTTCTTCAAATCACCTTTCGTCCTTGCAGAACAGGGATACTTTCATGGCATGATGCAGTGTTACACAGGGGCACTTGAGCAGGCTCTGGACTGGACAGCCTGTGTCCGGATGCATTAGCATGCATTACCAGACTTGGTTTTATTTGCTAGCTACAGCCTAGAGAACTGTTAGTGTAGCTCTGCTGCTTGTAGTGCCCAAGCTATGATGTTTCATGCTAGTGAACCATTGCTGCACCTCACCGTATTAGCACACACTGAACACACCTGCCTCAAGTGCTCAACCCAAGGATCACCTGCGTCTCTTTTCTTGAAACAATAAACCCTCCCAATTCACTCAGGCATGAAAAAAGCTGCAAGAGTATAATGCAGGTTGAGATACAGGTCATGGGAACAAAACGAAATACACAGGCATCCTTCCCTCTAGATCCTTCTCTCTACAACACCAGCACCGAACAATTCAATACTGATAACAAATGGGCTGCATCCATTGCAGCAACTTTTTACTCAGTGGAGGCATCGAAGAGGACACAAGACTGGCAGCTGCCTGTTTCCCCACCTTTCAGCAGAGCCCAGCACTTAGGTAGGACGTGTTAGTGAGATCTTGCCCTAGGAGAGGTGGGAAGAGGCTGCTGCACCCCCATCCACAGCAGGGAGCACGCCGAGCACAGACAGAGGAACAACTGGTCTGGAGCTGCTGGAAGCTCCTCGCAAACATCTCCGTCACTGCATGGCTTTGGGGAATATTAGTAGGGCTGTACGGGATGGGAGCCAGAGTAATCTCAGTGGGTATTCAGGAAGGGGAAAGGAAGTTTACCAGCAGTGGTGAACAGTAGGGACAGAGATCTCCATCTCTCCCCTGTGTCTGCCAACGAAATATTTCTCTTTACTACAGCACAGGGACAGCCTTCACTTTTCCCTACGGCCAGAAAGACCTTTGTGCCATAATTAGACTGTCCTTACCCTCCCACACACAGTAGACATCCTGATTCCCTCTCTCTCTTCCTCCTCACCATCCTGCCCATCCTCACCAAAGAAAGCATTTCCTTCCTCCAGTAGCAGCCCCCTTCCTTCTCTTGGTCACCTCTCACTCCACCCCTGCCTACAGCCCTGCATTTCCAGTGGCACTGGCACAACTGGGGAAGAGGCTGGCTGAAAAATCCTCCTTGTACTGTGGGGAGAAGGGAGCCAGAGCCAGGAGGGTCCCATAGGTGGGACCTGCATATCCTGCTGCCCTACCAAAGACAGGCACCAGTGATGACCTCTCCAGCAGTGCCCAGTCGCCTTGGGTCTTCCCTCTACTCAGTGTGCAGATACTCCTGGAATAGTCGTTCTTCAGCAAGAACACCACAGGCAGCCACCATTTCCTCATTCCCCTTCGTCTCTGTACCCCACTGCCTCAGGCAATCACATCGTTTAGGGAGCCCTATGGCTTTACTTCCAGCTACTCCTTTTCCCAGCAGCTCGCCCAGCTCCCAACCACCCAGCTACCTCTCCCCTGAGCCTCTCCAGCCAGGCCAAAACTGCTGCTTGGGGGGCCCAGAACGGGCCCAGGCTTTAAGACGCAGCAGCAAGAACAACAACAAAACCCTTTGCAAAGGAGTTTAAGTACATCTGGTCCTTTAATGAGTTTGTAGCACGGCCCCTCCAACACAACTGAGGGGATAGAAGTGAGCAGGAATCAAAGGATCCCTTTGTCCCATGCGAGCACCAAATACAATATATCACCAAACCTCAGGTGTCTTAATAGCTTCCCTTCCCAAACACACCCTGGGCCTTGTAAAACAAAAAGAGTCGTTAGACCATGAGCCTCACCTTAAGGAAGTTTACTGTTGACCTGTAATCTCTTGGTTTTTATCTCTGAGGAAGAAGCAGTGGCATGTCTGGAGAAACCTCTGTCTAAGTCAATCCCTGCAGCCCTGTTTGCTCACCCTGGCCGTGTGCCTCCTCAAGAGTTAAACTGTAAACAAGCCAGCTCCCACTTTCAGTAAAATTCAAATAAAGTCTCTGTTGAGCTACACTGAGAATCTAAAGAGTCAGAGCAAAAATCACCAGCTCCAGTCCTTAGGACGGGGAATTAAATGGGACACCTTTTTCCTTAATTCTTTTTTTTAAGAGCAGTCCAGTTCTGACCACAGCAATGATTTTATTCTGAACACTATCATTGCTAACACAAAGGAGGAACAGGTGGAATTTCTGCTTATGACTGTAAAGCAATTCAGCACGCTCATATTGACTGGGTCAATACTGAATTCCTGAGCCTGAATGCTATCAGTGAGTAAGGCCCTCTCAGAAATCCTCTCCTCAAAACCACAGTATTTCACTAAGTGTGTAACACTGAATGTCTGAAATGAAGCATTCAAGTGCAAAGAAGAGAGGGATTTTGGAATTTGGTCCATGATTATGAACACTTTTCTGTTGGATTGGTCAATTATCACACATCACCTCCCAAGCAAAATAGATCGCTAATCTTTTTGCATGAACATTCATCTTCACTCTAGCAACACTAAGCTTAATAAGAAAAAAAAAATAATTCTGAAGCCTGTATTACTAAATCATACAGAGGAAAAGAAATACAAAGATTTAACAAAGATTCTTACCTAAACTTGTTCAAATTGACAAAACAGGTGGATGAATGAGAGCTATAATTAATATAATCAATGTTTGAAAATTCTAATCAATCTACAAAATAAAACTATCTTCGTCATAAAAGGATGTCGAAATCTTGAAAAAAACCCAACTGTTTAGCAAGTTTATCATGCATGGAACCAAAAGTAAAGGGGTTTAAATTGAAGCAAATGAGGTTCAGGTACTGTGAAGCACTTGTAAAAAGATTGCCTAAGGAAGCTCAGAGATCTCTATCACTGTAATTCCTGAGAACAGGTTAGACAAATTTGGCAAGACATATAATATATTCATCCAACCTTCCTTGGCTCAGGAAGGAACAAATACTTTGTTCAGTGCAGATCACTGTTCTGTGTTATCACAGCTGTGGTATTAATTTTTAATCATACAGTATTTACTACCTAGCACTTAAGAAACACATAATGTCTGCTTGCACTTATGCAGCTTCCTTTTCTCATTTGACAGATAAGAAAACAACAGAAAAATTGTCTCATTACAGTTTTTAACAAATCTATAGCAAAGTCAAAGATTCAGGAGTTTCAGCTCCTATTGTCATATTCACTAATGGGATGTAATAGTTCATCATAATGGGCTAAGCAGAGCTAGGTTGGGTTCTAGAGTCATTAGCTCAGAATTTTCTTGCTATGTTTGGTTTGTTTCAAACAAAATATCATTTGAAGCGAGCTTTATTTGGTTTGCCTATAGCGGCCGAACTTGCACAGACATTCCCTCTGCCACCATCTTGATATCATGAAAGAAGTCTCAAGAGATTTCTACTGACAGCTTCATGAGCTGACTGCGATGATGCTACATGTCACATGCAATGGAATAGGGAAATGGAGAATCCAGCTTTTACAAGAAAACTTTAGGGGGAAAAAAGATTTAAAAAGCTCTTTTAGGGACTTGTGCAACTTTAGCATCTTAACTGATTCAAGCTACATTTTTCAGATTTTTATCAAAAGCCTACAAAACTGCCTAACATCAAGTCATTAAGAAGAAAAATATTCTCATTTTTTTTATCCTATGCTTCCACTTATTTTTTCTTAAAAAACCAACATAGGTAATATGTGGAAGGCTTTGATTTTCATGCAGAATTGTATTAGAAGTCAACTCAACTGCATTTGTGTTTTAGAAGAGAAAGAAAAGACTCACTTTCAATACATAAATACAGGAATTGTTTAGTATATCAAGAATCATATTTGATAGATGAATTGTGATAAAGTGTACTAGAAACAAAACAGAGGAAGCTAATGATGAATGATGCACAGGTAATGAACTTGCAGACAAGAAGCTTTGAAAGCAAAACCTAAAATAGTGAGAATTGAAGAGCTATTAATAGGACATACAGAAAGTTCTGAGATAAGATAAAATAAACCTGAAATACTTATAAATGTGCATTAAAGGCATGGAAACAATCTTCATTCTGCCTCACCACCAACATTTACACCCTAGGAGTATTTTCCTGAAAAGTAGTTTGCTGAATTGGATGCTGGGAGGATGGAAAAAACCCAACATTTATTATATTATTAGAAACTTGAACTTCTTGGATCTGTCTCTTTGGCTACATTTGCCAAGAAGCATAATGCACTGGAAGAACAATTTGAAAATTAAGGAACGTTTAACTGACAATGACATCATTTTCCATTTTGGTTATAAACATTTTAAGGTATTTCTAGGTTTTCTATTATAGGCTTTTTATTTTAGTACCATCATCGTATCCTATCACATAATATTATTAGCACAATATATTTGTTTGCATGAACTGCGGTACATATTTCAATATCTACCTTCAGCAGTTTTCTCCAGGTAGCGAGTTAATCATAACTGTACCTGAGCTTGTCCCTTTCGGTTTTTTTATAAAAAAAAAAATATTACCTCTGCTTTAAGTTGTACTTAATCTAACTGTTTGATAAGACACATCTCATTAAGAGTGACGGTAAAAGATGTTTCTAGGAGTATAAGACTGGTCTGTGTGGAAGCTGAGGTCCATATCCATACAAGGGCCACCTCAGGCCACACTGTATCAGTAGTTTTGGTTCCTGGGTTACACCTGACAAAGATGAGTTAGATACTCAGCGCCTTAAGGAAGGAGGGAGAAACTGGTGCTCAGAAGCAATATTCACACAGCCAACATGCTATGGATGTTGAAGTTTCTGAAGTCCCATGCATATATGGGACCACAGTTTGAAACTCCAGCAGGCACTGAGCTCCCCCAGAACATGCCTTTGGTCATGGGAGCATTGACTTACCTCTTAAAAATACTTTCATTACTGTAATAAAGTCAGCAGTAGTGGCATCTACCTCTTCGCAAGACATGGTTAGAGCATTTCTCCATTTGAGCTTTTTTAAGCCACACTTCATATTTTGCCAGAGACAGTAATAACCAAATATTCCTCAGCTGGGGAGAGAGACAGACAGACCAGCCACTTTCCATTCCTCACATGGACCAGGATAAAAGGCATGTATTGGGCAAGAGAAGATCCAACAAAAGAGCCCAACGTGATTCTGCAGCCCAGCAACAGAGGGACTGAGCTTTGATGGGGAGGAGTTTTGGATCCTTCTCACTACCACAAGCTGTTTACATATTTTAATGTAATAATTTATTAATTAAAAACACACAAGCAGTCCCAAAGTACAGAGAAAGCCAATTAAATGAGATGAATTGCAGGCATCAGAGCCCATGAACTCCAGTACTCGCCTTTAATTCTTCCTTTTGACAGTTTATTCTGGAGTGTTTGCATATACAGATTAGCTGACAACATATAGGTGCTATCTTGAATAAGGAGCAGTGAGATGATCATTAAGGCTTAACATAACATAAATACGTGGGGCCACTTTTCAGGAAATGATCCTGAAAAGGATTCTTATTATCAGTCACTGAGACAGTAAGCTAGGAATAACCCACATATTAAAAAAAGGCATTTAAAATCAAATGAGAACAGACAAGAACAGAACAAGAACATCAGTGCAAGACATTTCCTCTTCACTTTTTTTCCTTCTTTCCAGTGCTGTCACTAACACATGAACCTATTGGGTGCTCAGCTATCATAGATTTCAGCAAAGGTTGTGTATTTTATCAAATTTTATCAAAAAAAGTTAATAATAACAGAAGACATGCATTTAAATAAAATTCAGACCTTCTAACCAATGAAGAAAAGACAGAAAGATTATTTTTTTTTAGTATACCTTCAAAAATAGATCCTGGTAACAAAAAGCTACATTATAGTTCATGCTAGTTTAGTCATAAAACTATGACAAGACGTGGACATAGGTGGGTATGAGGTAATAAATTGATTGTTAGGCAGACAGCTGGAAGAAGAAAAAGTAATAAACTATATTTCTCCTCATTTTGTACTCTTATGAACAAGCAACCTCTGTGGTAGTCTCCTCCTTTACCACCACCACTGTCAGTCAGAGCGGTACACCACAGCAAGTTTACATGAGTCAGAGCTTGAGAGCTCTACTCCACCCACGGGAGCAGCAGCTCGTGAAGAGGTAAGCCACCAGCTGAGGGACAGAAGGAAGGATGTGATAATTCTGAAACCCACCACAATGAAAATATGCCAGCCTTTAACATAAGTCATTTCCTTAGGCTCTGCTGGGAAAGGGAGGACAAGAAACTAGCGTATCAATTTGTCAGCACAACCTTCTGATAATGTTGACCGCCTGATCTATAGCAGTATTTTGACCTGGCACTGTACTTTCTATCAGAAAGTCTCAATGGAGCATGGAACAAACACCAAATTCAACTGTGGAAACAGGAAGCCTGAGTTGAAACAAGACAAGCCCAGGGCAATCAGCCGAAAACATTGTATATGCTATTTTGAGTTAATACACTGAAGAGATTAACCAAGGTGTTCTCTGGTTTAGTTGTTGCAAGAGCAAAGAGAGGATTTATTACTCTCTACTCTTGAGCCAGTCTAACCTGTCTTGCAGTAAAGGATTATTTCAGTAGCTGGATTCATCCCTTGCTTCCTGCCCTTCCCTCCTTATCTATCAAGTTTGAGAGACATCCTCTTTCATAAATGATGGTGGAAGAGCCTACCAGGAAAGACACCTGAGCAGCAGTGGAGAGCTGTTCCAGCAGCAGCAACAGGAGACAGCCACTGATTTGCTGTATTTAAGAAAGGAAAACAGAATTAAGACAAAGACCTGCTAACACACATCCAGTGAAATACCTGTTGGTCACCATGGTCTAACATTGCAGTGTAAGACCTGGAGTCTGGTGTCACAGGCTTCAGGGCTAATTCTGCTACAGAACGCGATGGGTGATTTGGTAACTGTAGCTATGTCAACACCTCAGTTCTCCAGTCTGTAAAACTGAGATAGTTAGATCAAGCCAATCTGCAAAGTATTTTGAGGTCTAGGAGAGTGTATACTACAGAGAAGCTCATATTATCTTGCACTAACTTTGAATGGAAACTGGATCTAGTTCACATTGCAATTCATTTTGGTTGGTTGGTTTGGAGGTACCCAGTACCAAAGGCAACCTTAGACCTGCACTGTTTGAGACCCGACCTGGTAGGAAGCAACCTCATGCCCTAAAGAGAGAGATTTTATGTGATGCATGTGATGAAACCGGGCTCAGTGCACGTGCATGTATAAGGTTGCCCTACCCAGGCATGAAAAGCAGGTTACATCAGACTTTCTGGGTGCATAGGGATCAACTGCACAGAAGGTATCTCACTCAGCACACCACAGAGGTGCAAGCAGGGGTCGATTGTGGCTTCACAACTCTTAAGACCAGGACTGCTAAGTTTTGTTTCCCACAAATAGCCCAGCAGCCGCACTTCACCGTTTCCCTTCAGGCTGTCCCTGACTGTGGTCCAACAAAGCCAAGGGAGGGGATAATAAGGAAACTTCCATGGAGGGAACGTATGTTGTTACATAAATGCTTCCATAGGCCTGACTACTGTTTCCTGAGAAAGGAAACTCCATTCATCAAGTCTGTAATAAACTGACATCTCATCAGCAGGGGAAACAAGAGGAAGGCACTTGTGAAGGGAGAAATCTGTCCCTCTACATATATGAACTGTTTTCCTTTGCATGCCTAATCTGTGAGGTGACTGAAGTTTTACCCACTAGTGCTATAATACTCACATGGGAAACATTAAGTTAAATATTACAAAATTAAAGTGTAAGAGTTATTGGAAACTAGAGCCGAGCAAAATATTAGAATTTTCATCCTAGGGGAAATTCTAATATTTCAACATTTGTTTTCTTCCAAAATTAGGATGGAAATGTTGAAATACCTCTTTTTTCACAGAATGAACATGTTCTCAGCCACTTTGACATTAAACTGAATTTGACAAAGGTGTTACAATATCTCCTAGGAATTGTTGTTAGGGTACCTTGTACTTAGAATCATGTTAACAAGGGATATTTTAGTCGGGTTATTGAACCAAAGCTGTAAAAAAATGCTTGGGGTCAGGCAGAACATTCATTTCATCTTTTTCTTCTTTCAAGTTCTTTAACCCCTGTATTTCCTTTAGCAAAAAAAAGGGAGGAAAAAAACAAAAAAAAAAGAGACAAATATTTGTTCTATTCTGAAAGGGAAACAAATTTTGCAATAGAGAAGTCACACTATTCCATTTTTAAGATATTCAACGGTGTTCTGGATTTTGTGTCTGATCCTCAAAAATGGTTCTTTTTTTGGTTAAACTTCCAAATGGGAAAACTAATTTTCATTCTCATGTTGTTGCTGAAACTAATTATTAATACAGATTCAGTAAATGGTTTCAATTGATCCACAACTGAATTTATCAAGAAAAAAAAAAATCACTGAAAAGATCTCTCTCTTTTTTTATTGTCTTTGTTCTTCATAGGCTTCCAAGTTTGATTGTGTGCCCCCATAGTTGATCTTCAGCCTAGGAAGCTGAAATGCTCTCCTGGCATATTTCAACACTCTGACAAGTAACATCCTGGGAACTTACTATTTTTATCTCTTCAGGAGGAATACTTCTTTTGTCCTGATATTGTGTTGCTGGGTGCTGCTTGCCGGGTAGATGACTTTTGTTATCAGAGTATTGCTGGTATGTTGGCTGAAGTCTGTTGACTTACTGAGCGGAGGAAGTAAGAGCAGAATGGAAAAATCTCAGAAAAATGCTCTTACGGAGATGAAGAGGTATCTTGCTGCAATTAAATGCACAGTATGGCACTTGAGAGGCAAAAAGAGGGTACCCCACTGTTCAGATTCTTTTTGCAGATTTAATCAGACTAGAAGTTTTTCACTTACTCACAGATCATTCATTGATCTTCTGATGTTAGTTTAGTTGGCTGGTACTTTCTAGACATCTAAGGTCTCAAGCCCTATTTATTTAACAGAAAAATAGGGCGTGTGACCTCAGATGTCCATATACACACACATTTTTTTCAAATCCCTGTTCATATTTTTTTGCTGTTCTCATACAAAAGCTAAAGGTTACAGTTTTAGTTTAAACATAATATTTTCATAGTTCATATGAAAATCTGTATTAGTTTACGTTTTTGGCAACTTTCATCATACCCTAGCGATTCCTAGAAGTCCTCGTACTTTCCTGCTGGTGAGAGATACTTTCCATAAAATAACACAGTATAAAAATAGTAATTATTAACTCACTGTGATGTATTTTGTTAAGGTGCAGAGAGCATATTCAAACTAAATTTATTCAGTGTCCAGTTTTGTGGCCATATTTTCCAGTTTAAAATTATTAAGTTGCAAAATGTACTTTTTAATCAGTATTAGAAGTTTGACCAATGAGAAAGACAGGAGCTAATCCTAGTCAGGTGTAACAGCCCCATACCCCTCATGTCTGACAGGCAACTACTGTTCAGCTGACTGAGGATTTTAAAGGGTCTGTGCACTGCAGAAGGGTTATACTTTGAAAGCAACTTTGAAATTTTAAAATTCTAAACAATGCACACAGGAAGCCAGCCTCATACACCACACACATGCATAGTGCTGCTCAACCGAGGAGCTTTCTTAGAGGCGTAGGGGTATGATTTAGAAGATACTTTACGTACGTTTGAAAGACTCATCAATTGGAAAAGGTTAGCCACTGATGTGGTGAAGTTGAACTGGTCAGCTTTCACTCAGACTGCCTAACCTTAAGACTTGGGCAGGGTGGATGGAGGGCAATCCAGCTCAAATGATGGGAATTTTTCCTCAAAGCTTACCTTCAGGTCCTCCGTCCCTTCACTGTAAGTGTCGATTCATAGAATCATAGAATGGTTTAGGTTGGAAGGGACCTTAACGACCACTTAGTTCCAACCCTCCTGCCATGGGCAAGGACACCTCCCACTAGTCCTAGTTGCTCAAAGCGTCATCCAACCTGGCCTTGAACACTTCCAGGCATGCGGCCTCCACAACTTCCTTGGGCAACCTGTTCCAGTGCCTCAACACCCTCATAGTGAAAAATTTCTTCCTGAGATCTTATCTAAATCTACCCTTTTCCAGTTTGAAGCCAATACCCCTTGTCCTATCATGACACGCCCTTGTAAAAAATCCCTCTCCCAGTTTCTTGTGGACCCCTTTCAGATACTGGAAGGCTGCTATAAGGTCTCCCCGGAGCCTTCTCTTCTCCAGGCTGAAAAACCCCAACTCTCTCAGCCTTTCCTCATAGGAGAGGTGCTCTAACCCTCTGATCGTCTTCATGGCCCTCCTCTGATATAGAAGAGCAGCACTTGCTTATAACACATGTTTAACTTTATGGCCCTGAATCATACTGTGCAGAAGCTGCTGCCACAGGCCTTCCTAGGCTAAGGAAGTCTAGCCTATTGACTAGGCTAAGGAAGGCTTGTGTCTTTCCAGAAGATCCCTACGTCTTGCTGCATTTAAGATGGTGTTTGTGTAGGACCATACACACCCAAGTTATGTGTGAATCTGTGGGAAGAGTATATGCATAGTAGCATTGCAGGTAGGTTTGCTGTGGCTATTCAATATTGATAAATGTATTTTTGTCTTTTTGTAGAATATACCTCATGAAAGAAATGGAATTTCATTTCTTTAATGTTTTTATAAACTCTCAGGAATTATTTTCTCCAACAAGTCACTTTTGATAGCCCAGATCAAATCTATGTATTCTAAGACTGGAATATATTAATACATTTTCAGTATATATTTTAAACAAACTGAGAATGTTTACAATTTTATATGCCTGGTTTTACAAAACCCTTATTGACCAGCAGAAGTCCATATATTAAAGCCCATTATAAAATAAAAAGACATAACAGGAATAAATAGTTCTAATAGAATGAAAAGTGTATTTTACAGAACTATACCCTATAACGTATTTTATATCTCACAGAAAAAGTTTATTGTTGATCAATTTTCTGTACATATTTAGCTCAGACAACTTTCTAATAATATCTTAAATTGCTTGAAATGATATCTACCAGAGTCATCTCAGGTAACCTGTTACTTTGAAGTAGAAAGCAGAGCCATGAGCAAGAATACAGAGCAAGAGACAATATTGGTAATCTTTCACATAAAAATTTCACCCAGAGAGCCAAAGCAAGTAGTAGTATATCCATTTCACAGATGGAGAAATACATAAGCAAGAAGGAGCATCAGCTTATATTCTTAGCTTTTTTATTTCCTTTCCCCTGGCTTTCAGCTTGGATGCGTACTTCAATTTGTAGCTCTAAGGTCTACAGAACAGCACACAGTAAAGTCAAACATTAAAGCAGATTAAACAGTGCGAAATAGTGAAGATTATGAGTGGAAGATCTACATTAAACTGTATAAGGGAACACTGCAGGAGACAAGCTTTAAAGGAAGTTTTGATTATTAGCAGGATAACATTATGAGAAACAAAGGTAAATGCTGTGAATTAATGCAGTGCATTTAACAAGAGCTTTGAAAGGCTGTATCTATCTTAGTATTTTGACCAGTAAGTGAAATAACAAAATCAAAATCGATGCTTAGCAGAAAATCATCTGCTACCTTCTCATCAGCAGAACTTTACATGCTTCCCTAGTAATAGGAATGGCACATGTTCATCATAGACCATTCAATTCTCACAAGTAAAAGCCCAAAGTCAGTAGTTTCATTACATTGAAAAAGGAAATATAACTATTGGTAGGCTGGACATGTATACTAGAAGTTGTACGCTCACAGGCTACTAATGAAAACAGAGACCTTGCCACAGATTTTGAGAGAAGCAGCAGCAGACCTGAACTGCTTTAATTGGAACAATAAAAAGAATGAATACTGAACTATCACTTACATTCACATATTCTATTTCACTTCTTGTATTCCAGGTTCCTGTTCCTTTACTTAAAATATTTCCACTGCTCTAATTTTTCTTCTCCTTCTTTCTTTTATAACTATGTTGTCTGGACATGCCGAACAAGTTATTCTTATCTATTGATTTCAGTTTATTAGGCAAATTCTGAACATGCCAAAACGACTCCTACAGATTGAGTTAGATAATGTGTGTGGTATCATATTTTGCAGAACACTTAAATTACATATGTAATCACATACATATTGTGATTTAATTTTTTAAATGTATTCACTTTAATATGGTTTCCAAAATAAAATGTTTTCCCCCCAAAAGCAAATGCTGTTTAATCTGCTGATCTTTATGTCAAGCAACTTCTGAGTGCAAAATTAGTATTGTATATATTTTATATCATATCAGAACCAACTGGCTTGAAAATTTCTCCAGGGAGAAATTAGGAAAAAAAAATCCCTTGAAATAAAACAATTCTATGAATCTTGTATGATTCTTAATGAAGAATCTTTCATAATGATCTCATAACGTAGGTCATGTTGTTTCTGAAATGATAAGCCTATACACTCAGCTTTGCAAGCAGTAAAAATCTAAGCCAAAGGTAGTAAATCATCTGCTCCAAAAGCTGAATTCCTGAATGAACTATTACAATAAAACTACACTTGCAGGAATGAGGGAAGAATATAACATGTGTTTCATCTTTTAATACCTAAAGTTGAAAGAAGAATTGGTCTTTTCATATCTGAACTTGTATTTCAAAAGTTAAAATACTCCCAGGGCAGGCAGTACGCAGTCAAAAATCCCAACAGGTAGTTATTGCTATGCACTTAACACACCAGCTCAGACAGAAGAACATTCTGGGGTTTGGGGAAGAAAAAAAAAGGCCAATCTGTGCTTCTTTTTACACATTGAAATTCCATGTAATTAAGCATGAAATATTTTTTTTTCAGTTTTTCTTTTTTTACCCCTTTATTTCTGTAAAATGCAGTACCTTTCCATCTTATAACATTTGGAAGACCAAAATCACCAATATCATGTGTTGCCTGAACAATTCAGAGCAGCTGCTCCTTTCTGTTCCAGCCAAGGCAAAGCAAACTTGGGAAGAAAAAGCAGCTTTGGTAGCGCCCGGATAAACTGTATCCAGAGTCAGAGAAAGCAACTGTGGCTCCCCAAACACAAATTCAGCTTGGAAAAGGCAATAATACAAAGCATCAATGAAAAGCAGGTAAATATCTTGCCTCTGCAGTCCAGATTGCAATTTCTAGATCTTTAAGCATTATGAGAGGAGATTCTGTCTAATCCCTAAGATGCCAATTCTTCCTCATTACTGAACAGGAAAGTACTCCAACCTCCCCCAAAATCCAGTTCCTCTACTTTTCACTACAAATACGTCTTCCATTTTGAAATTCAGATTCTTCCTACTATTTGCATTCTTTTGGAGTTCTTCGTGGCTACTGCTTAGACTTAGTTTCCTCTTACTCTTTGCTTTGGCTGGAACAGAAAGGAGCAGCTGCTCTGAATTGTTCAGGCAACACATGATATTGGTGATTTTGGTCTTCCAAATGTTATAAGATGGAAAGGTACTCTTAACTTCTCTTCCATCCTCCCTCCTGTTATTTTTTATATACCTACAGGCAAGACTGGAAAGGCACTGGACTGCTGAGATTTTCAGTCTGAAATACTTCTGCAAGGCTACACCTTCCAGCAAGGCATTCAGGCAGCTTGATAGCATGCCCTTAACAATAGCAGTTATTAGGAGCTGCATTGCAAGTGCTCATTTTCAGTTAACAGTCTGTCTAAGCTCCTGTAAAACTGTTAAGTTATAAATCACTCCACTCTGTTATTATAAAAAAGTGGTAGCACACAATTAGCAATATAATTATAGAATTATTGCGCTCCACAAATTATACAGCCAGGCCCCCAACACACATAGCTGCAGGGCCCCAGTGCAGCCAGGAGACTTTTTTATTCTCCTAAAGCAACAGATGTGTCAAGATGGATTAGAAAGCTTTTTCCAGATGCATGATCTTAGGGGGGTTTCTCCTTTTTTTTTTTTTTTTCTTTTGCTGCCAAATCTGTTTTATCTTTTGAAATGTCTTCTCTAAGCAAACATACAAATCAAGATATGATTAAGAGGTAGCTGAAGGCAGTGAAGTTCAGGTTAGGACCCCAAAATTTAGCAAGCCCAGCTTGCATCTTGAAGTGAAGATGCCTGTGTGGTACTCGGCTAAGAGCCAAGATGTGAGCTTATGCTGGAAAATGCTCGCAGCCCTTCATTATAGAGGGAAGCCGAAGGCCAGCTTGCTTCTTTTCTCGGAAGACATGCCTCTGAACAGAGAACACGTACAACCTGCTCTGAAGAAGAGTGGACTGACTTGCTGACACCAGTGCTGCAGCTAAGGACACCTCTTTCTCCAGAGCAGGGCCCACCCAGCCTGCCTGCCACACACTGGCTGCCATAAGACAATAAAATACAGCACTTTTCCCAAAAGTTTAGTTAAGCCTCGTTAACTGGAAAGGGTCTTGAGACATAACTGTTGGCTATTTTATAGATGTACATAGTTAAAATGAGCAGTAGCACCTAACTTCTATTTACAGGAACATGAACGCAGGTAGGCAGACAAATTAACCCACAGACCTGCAAAAAAAGTCAGAAGTTGGTTACCTTTCACAAAACCTGACATTTCCAGGAAGGTATCAGGATCACCTGAGTTATCTGTTCACCTAAAACAGTTTAACACACAACCATGGCCCTGATCACAATTTTTACATAGCAGCAAATATTTCTAAAATGGGACCCAGTCTTTCCCTTTGTAATAGGGCATGAGGGGGGAAAAAAGCAATCTGTTCTTTTTTTGCCCTCACGTGGTCAGGCAGCTGCTGAAACCTACGCTCTAATAATAAAAGAGTAGGAGTCACCAGGATGGGTTTGCATTCTCCAAGAGCAAAAAACAAAAGCAGCAGCTGCTGCATCCGAAGCACCTTTGGTAACTCCCTGTTTGAGACACGATATTTTTGGGGAACTTGTGGCAAGGGAGAGAGAGCAAAAGGAAGCTGTACAAAGTAACCAGCATTATAAACATGTCTAGGGAGACAACAGATTACAATGCAGAAGGATTTCCAGGCTGCAGTGGGCTGTGGATGTACTTCAGTCAGAAGGCATCCTGCCTCACCCTCTGGGTTCAGTTTGTGACATAGCTGCATGCTATAATTAGTCTAATAGCTGTGCACTTATTTTAACGAGTAGCAAAGCAACTGCTGCAGTTGCCTATAGTCGGACTGGTGTGTCAGCCTATAAATTACAGTTCTATCGCCTACACTTTGGAGTTGTAAGTCCTAAAGACCTTTCTCTGGAATTTGCTAATTATTGCAATTTTGATAATTTTATATGACCACCTTTTTACCAAACAAAAAAATATATTGAAGAGTTTTACGAGTTTAAACTGGCTCAGCAGGTAAAAAGAAAAGCATTTAGCACTTGCACGGTGCTCTTCAGGGTGTGAGTGCTGAGCGAACAAGTGGGTGTTCAGCCATTCATTTAGCTCTGCGGAGGAACGGCAGTCTCACAGAAACACGTACACAGATGAAGAGGTAATTTTATTAAGAGGAAACGAATTCTCAGACTGCTCCCCTGTCAGACATTTGCTATTTTTTCTCATCATTTTTGGCAATGCTTGAAGAAAAGTGGCTTCTTCGAGTGGCTCTCCCTGGCAGTCCCTGCAATACGGTGGCACAGTTCTGCTCCTGCAGCAAGCCCCTGAACAAGGAACTCGGGAATCTGCTCTTCTCCATCAAATCCTCGATGACCTTCACCTGCCCTTGCTTTCTTCAGTTCAAGCTCTCATCACTCTGGCACCCCCTGTATATATTTGGTCCCTGACTGAAGGAAGAATACGTGTCATGGGTGTGATTGGGCCCCAAAGAGAGATTTGAGAGAGGTTAGCACTGTGTTTCAGCTGTGGTCATCTACGTAAAAAAGCCAGCCCTAGTGTGCCCCAGACACTTGTACTGTGACTTCCTATTTAAACCTTATCGCCTTTACCAGGATCCAAAATAGAAGACACCAGCTTTACTAACCCAGACACCTTAGCACTCCGTGGTGTTGAGCTGTGACTCCAGCACTGCCGAGGGGTCAGGCAGCAAGACCGAGTTTTCCAATGAGCAAATCTAGACGGACTGCCTGTACCACTACCACAGATACCCTGGCATCTGCTTTCCTCCTCTGGCTTTCCAGTTCTCAAATATTTATCAAATTAAAGGTCAGTAGTACAATGCTCTGTGTCTAGAACAAAGAAAGAAAAGCACATCATTGAACATGTATATCCAGAGCTAACGAGAGCTAATTCCCTCTCAATTAACACCTCACCACTCTCTCCCCTCATCAAAAAACCATCAAGGAACTGACGGGCTGCTCTTGCCAATCCTTATTAAATTATCTGGAAGTTCATACCAGATTAATACAGCGGCTCCATCTGGTCATATAAACCACTCTCGCCAAGTCCTTGCCCTCTGGATAACTTGTCTGTTCCTTCTGTGAGAAGAGAGGCAGTCCATCTCACACAGATGTGGCACAGTGCCTAGTGGAATGGTTCCGAGCATCGGTGTTCCCTAACAAACACCCAGAGTCCCAACTCCCTGGCACCTGGCACTGCCCAGCACTGCAAAACGCAAGCAGAGCCACGTGTGAGTCACAGTTCTTCAAGTCCTTTTCAGCGTGTATCTAAGCATGGGGGAGTGTCTTTGAGGAAATAGCTATTCGTAATCACTAGTACTTCCCTTTTACAAAATTCCAGCGTAGAACTACGGATGCACAGTAGTTATAAAGGCAAAAAAAACTCTATAGGTGGATAGTCCATATCAGCAGGAGGAATACTACTTCTGCACTTAGGCAAGAAGACTGTCCCCAAGATCATGGGAGAAAAGACATGATTGGGATCATCTAAACCCAGGTATCTCCTCTGAGCTTGGCTTGCAAGCTGGTATGCAAGCCATGATCTCATCCTGAACTGAGAGGGAGTGACAGTAACAGAAGGAAGGGCAGTGACAGAGAAGGTTTGCTCTGCACCTTTCTAGTTCCCACTAGAGTAGGTTTTCTAGTCTTTCCTTGTAGAGCAGACATTAAAAGATGTGTCCCAAATCATGTAATAGCTATATGAAGAAATTCCAGCAGTTCCTGGTGCCCTCTGTAAGCACTTTAACTCTTCTAGCAGGAACAGTAAAAAGAACCCTTAGAATTGCAGAGTGTTGTTTGCTTTTCACACTGCACGTCAGTAAAGATTATTCATTGTCAAGATTAATACTAACCAAATCACGCTATTTAGTTGTAAATTAGAAAAAATGGTCATTATCTGCAAAGGGCTTTGTAACTTCTTCCTGTGCGTCCTTTCCCACACACAGCTTGAGCTGCTACGTGCCTGTCTCTGTGAGCCTGGGGATAGCCAGCAAAATCCCCACAGCTGGCTGCTGCGCAGGCACGGGAATGCAGGACAGCTCTGTACGTCCTGATGGGTTAGTGAAAAAAGATAAACCTAGATGAACTCTGATTTCAGTGTCCCCATGCATTGCCTTGTTCCTGGCTAAAGATTTTTTTTTTCCACTAATTACCTCAAAACTTGTTATTTGAGATTTTATTTCAAAATAATGAAGCTGAGAAACATCTTACTATCAGTCTTTCTAATTAATTAAACATGGTAGAAATTCTATTTATATTGGAAAATTTAGCCAACAAGTTAAATAGAAGAAGCTGCCAAAACTATATTTGCCTTTAAAAATAATTAATTGGTCATACACACTGCAAAAAAAATGCTGGGACCTTAAATTCTCTCTTCATAGCTTGTATCTTCAGTCTGCAACATCAGGTATGAAGAAAAAAACCAAACCAATTCCTCTGCCCTCTGTCCCCTCCTGGTTTTCATTGTTATTTGTTAAAACCAGGTATAAGCAAAACCACACTGAATAGTCTTGCACTTAGATTTTATTGAAAGGACCTGGAAGTTAATATGGATTCAAAACACTAAAGACAAAACTATGCAGAAATCCGCCCAAACTCAGAGACACACATGAATTAATTTTTTTCGTAAGTTTTTGAAGAACTGCATTAAAGTTACGTTTCATGGTCTCTCATTCCAATCTTTGCTGGATATGGGCCCATGTCAAGGCCGCAGGTCCAAATAAGTCCTCACCTACAGTGAGAGCAAGTCTGAGCTCCCACACCGGGCCTTGCTCTTAGCTCCTTAGAAAATCTCAATGCCCTAACCTTTGGAAATTATCAATTTACATCTAAACCTACACTTAGAACTCACATTTTGCATCAGTAATCTACCAGATTACCATCAGACAACACAAGAGGATAGTTTGGATGAGCTTTTCAGTCAAGCTGGGTACATTTCGCAATCAGACATAACTGCCTATGAAACCGGGATTAACAAATGTTGCCGCTGCTGGTTGACACCAAATCATCAGCCATTTTGCCTCATTAAATCTCTTCTCTCCAAACCCAGACAGGAAACAGAGTTAGGGAGGTCTCAAAAGCATAAATAGCAGCCAATTTTGAGTAAGAGGGAGAAAAACAGATGACAATGCATAATTATATGAATGAAATTATTTTTTAACTTGTTGGTGATTTGTAATGAGTCTGACAATTCCTCTTCAAATTTTTCACCCTCTTCCTCTCCTATTTTAAGAGAAATCTGGAAATTTCAGAAATAAAATTTAGAAACTTCTACAAAGCTCGATTTTCAACTCAAGTCTGGAGGGAGATGGGGTTTCATTTAACATTTTTGTGCCTTCTTTCTTTCCTTGAAAAGATGCCAAATATTCACTTCCCATATTAGTTACTGGCATTTGAAGTTCATCTGTGAGCTGGTGTCTAGCAATGTATGAAGGGATAAATTTGCCCTGAAGAAGTTCAACTGAAGCATACAAAAACAGAGATTAATTTAAAGCTATAAGATGAGTATTCTGGAAGCTATATATTTTGATATGAAAACAAGACCTTAATGCCACAGAATATGATCAATTTATTTGTTTTCTCTGTCATGGCCCTTCTGATTTTCCAAAGCCAATTTGTAAAACCATTTTTTATGTGGCCAAATTAATTTATGCCAATTACATTAGAAAAGCACAAGAGTGAGAGCTGCGCTGACATAATACATTCCTTTAAAATGACAAATAAAACTGCCTGACTGAAATTCACAACTCTGAGGGGGGAAAAAAAAGGAAGTTGTAAGGAGGGAATGATATCTGCAGCAGCGCTTAGCATGGATGAATGAGTTCCAGTGGAAAAATCAAGGAAAGCTTCCTTTTCTAAAGAGAAACTAAATCAGAGTAATTTGCTTTGATGTTGATGGGAAATTACTGTATGCTTTGAAAAACTGGGACCTAATAGACTGCTATTCGACTGGAATCGCAATGGTCTGAATGAGAGGCGAGATGTGTATGTGAGAAGAGGGGATGGGCAGGAGAGGTCATACGCGACAAAGCACAGACAGGGTTGCCCCCAGTGATGTAAAAAGGAAACGGACAGCTGAGGTTCGAGCCAGCTACCCAATGGATTTCATGGGTATTGTTTATAACACTTTGTAAAGGTTATTTATTTAGTGTTAATTAAAAAATTCAGCTCTAAGGGGAAAAAAAAAAAGCAGATGCAAAATTAATGTCTCTATAGAGATTGAGGTGGCCAATTTGGAATTTCAAAGGCAGGAAATTCATGAAAACTATCATACAGCGAAACTGTCAAGCATTCAGTAATATCAGCTACTTAAGGAAAATGCTCTGTATCTCAGAGGCAGAATCTGCCACTGACTCCTACTCACATTTAACGGTAACTTATTCAACAGTTCATGTCCATGCACTCAACTGGACTACCCAGTATGTGAGGTGCTATTATTGAAAATGTTCCCTTTTTTACCAGAATGTATTATTAAGTGCTATAACTAAGTACACACTGCAGTATAGAGTGTACACTACACACTCAAAAGACAATACTATTGCCAAGCTTAGTATCTATGTGGGGTTTTTTTTAATTTAGAAAAGAACAGCAAGCAAGCAATAATGAATAGAACTATAACACCAAATTGTTATATTTATTAATAAACTATCAATTTGACCCATTCTGACAACCATGAATTACTGCTTGTTGATGAGTGTGGCCTACAGCTCCTCAGATGACAGAAGTGAAGCAGGACTGAATTCTGCCACAGAGCCAAAGAGCAGGATGAAACCTTACATTAGTTTTTCTTTTTCCTCTATAATTAGCTAAAAAAATTCTATTGCCATCTTTGCCATTCTTCTCCGACCAGCTCACCCTATTTTAATACTAGCTCTCCTTTGGTTAAGGACATCATTCTGCCCCCTATTACACATAGGGATGGGCCAAGGAAAAAAGTGATTTGCCCTATATTTGTTACTTGTGCTGTAACTCAAGGCACAGCATGATGCAGAATATATAAGAAGTGCTGTCAGATGTAAGATGCTAATGGCACCTCTTCTCCTCAGCGCAACACTCTTACTTTGGGATGGTCTTGGAGTCTCCCCCACTATTTCCCTTCTTGAAGGAAGGAGGAGCATCTGTCAGAACTAAGTCCATATTTTGCTGATATAGTGGAAGCAGACTATGATCCCTGAATTCCTTTAGCAAACCCTTTACATTACCTGTACACTTCTTTACTCTGATCTACCACCTCCATGGGAACAGTGCACCCTAAGCTTATGTCATGGTTTAACCCCAGCCAGCAACTAGGACCACGCAGCCACTTGCTCAGTCTCCCCATTTTCGATGAGGAGAGAATCGGAAGAGTAACAGTGAGAAAAAACTTGTGGGTTGACATAAAGACAGTTTAATAGGCAAAGCAAAAGCCACGCACGCAAGCAAAGCAAAACGAGGAATTCATTCACTGCTTCCCATCGGCAGGCAGGTGTTCAGCCATCTCCAGGAAAGCAGGGCTCCATCATGCATAACGGTTACTTGGGAAGACAAACATCATAACTCCAAACATCCCCCCTTCCTTCTTCTTCCTCCAGCTTTATATACTGAGCATGATGTTGCACGGTATGGAATATTCCTTTAGCCATTCCATTGTTCTGTCTAGGCTCCTTCCTAGCTTCTATCGGAAGCTGAAAAAAGTCCTTGAAAAAATCACCTGGCAACAACTAAAACAATATGCATTATTGACATTCCTTTCATATCCAACCTGAAACACAGCAACCACTAGAAAGAAAATCAACTCTGTCCCAGCTGAAACCGGGACAGCTTACCAGCATCACCTTCACTTATTTCAACTGAGGTTTACTGACAAATGCATAGGCATTTTTAGCAGGACTCTCTACTTCACAAGATTTAAAGAATGGATTTTAGATACAAGCACAGAAAGAAAAGATATATCAGTAAATAATAACTCAAAGAAAATCCTCAGCCATACTTAAGAAAGCTCCTGCCTGGTTGTTTCAGCTCTGCTCTGCAAGAACTCCTATCTTGCCTCTCCTTGCTGTAGGTCCTGGGACCTTGAATTCAGAGAGACTTCTCTACCTCCTCAGATTCCTCCTATATTCTGGAGCCAGATTTTCCTGCTGATTCAAGTGTCTCTTGACAATCTGACTAGCTCAGTTTTTCTGACTATTCAGCAGGATTTCTCCAGCCTCAGTTTGCATATAGCCATCCAAGAACACCTGATCTAAATATGAACGCTGATGGAACTGGTCAACTTATGTGTTTAAAGTGTCTCTCTTACTCTCCTCAGTCAGCCCTGCTGGCTGACTGCCTCCACCCAATCCGGATTACTCCTTTGGTCCACTAGAGATTACTAAAACATTCCTGTTAAATGTCATACAATACATACATTTTGTCAAGCTTGTGATCTGGGTCCCTTGCCAACTTTTTGTGGAGACCACACAATGCTTTCAAATATATGGGAAACACTAAGAAGAAGAGAAGTCCAGCTCTACAGGACCACACTGAAGATCCATTTAATTCAGTAGCTGATTTTAAAGTAGTGAATAGTTTGGAACAGAGTAACAGACAAGGGCAAGCAGACAGAGATATTTCTCTTGTATATTCTACCAGTTCCTGACACTGCACAATCTAGGCCTTCGTGAGCCAACGGTTGCATCAGCATCTTAGTGTTTAATAGGCCTGGGTGGAGTTTTCTTCCATGAACTTGTCTCATTGCTGTGCCTGGAAATGCTAGAAAGGCAAGCTCTCCCCCAGCCATTTGCTTTTATTGGGGTTCCCATGACACAGAAGGCAGTGAAACCCACAAGATGTTTCAGCACTTCAGAAGATAAGTACCTGGAAGACAGACAGCTGGCTCGGCTTCAGTCTGGATGAGAGCTCAGTACTGCTGCTAGATGGAAGAAAGCCTTTCAAGGGTAAGCCACAAGCCTGGAATTAGATTTTAACTGAATGCATCTGCCGGCCTGTGTTTACAAACCACTGCACGTTTGAGGCAGCTTTCTCAGCTGCCAGACACCCAAGCAACAGCACCCAAAAGCTTTACCTAATAAGCAGATGCACAATTTCAGATCACGAAGAGGAGTAGCCAAGCTCACCCACCCTTTCATCACACCAGAGCTGAGCTCAGCAGGGGGACCAGTCGTTAGTTTCAGTCGGCCTAACGCGTAAGATTAAAGGTATTGGGTTAAACAGTCTAATGATAATAGGGGTGCAATCTACAAGATTAACTACCAAGTGCAGAATTGTTTCAAGAAGTGGGCAGCATGAACCTGTATTTAAAGATTTGGCTGATGCAGCTACTGAAAATAGTGCTGACTGACCCAAACCTGGCACTCTGCAGACCCCAAGGCAGAATATGCCGCCTGTGGTTTCCTCCACCCATAAGAAGGAGTCAGAGTCTCTGCATCTCTACAGCAAGATTCAGATTTGCAAACAAACACACAGCACAGACAATAAATGATACAGTCCTGAAGGGAGGAGAGAATACAAATGTCTCTGAAGAAGTGAAGTCTATGTGGGACCCCATTCCAGGAAGAAGAGTGCATCTTTCCCTCCGTGTAGCTGCAAAAACGGTTGTGGCCATACAAGTCTGTAGATGGACTTAGCAGGTCATAAAAATGCACTAAAAATGTATCCTCGTAGTTCTGATGAAAATTTTTCTCCTAAGGCACACAGCTTTTGGGAACTATGGTGCACCTAGACACTCACAGATAGATTTCTCAAGTCACCCTGTGGGCACAAAGCCAGACTCCTTGAAGAGCTCGCCCTCAGATTCTAACAAGACAAAACCGCAGGAGGCAGAGCCACTGAAGGACTTGCCCGGAGTCACAAAGGCTCAAAATCATAGAGAAGAAAAGCAACTCTGCTTCACTTGAATTCCAGGCTAGTTCCCAATGTATGCAGTCCCAGGCTCTGCACAAAATTCAAGCCATACGAAGGACAAAGAAACCTGAGACTAATGAAGGTAAACCATGGACACTACTGGAAAGAGGAAAGTAAAGTGGATGTACATGGCATAAACTCCACAGGGCCAAGAAAATCACCGGGAATCATTTCTATCAGCACAAATAGATTAAATTGATACATATTTGCACAACTCTTCTCCAAGAACAATTGCTTAAGCACATGCTGTAATGCAAACCAAATGCAAAGGGAAATTAATTGTCAGACAAGAGCCTATAGAAAAAATAAATAAATAAACATACATATATATATATACACACACATATAAATATTTTTAAATGAATACTCTAGAAGTATCTCCTGGAAATCACATTTGAACTCTTCTTTCCAGGCTAAACTTCTTTGTTCTGAAGTCAAGACTTTAAAAAAGCCATGCTGTGAAAAGCAAACAAAGAACTCACCTGTAATATTTGATTTCATGGGTAGTTGTAATTTTATTTTCCGTCCTTTCACACTCCTTCTAGATGGGTGCATTGTCCTCCTAGCATTTATTCAACATCAAAATAGCCTAAAATATCGTTTAGCTGCATACCAGAAATTGGGTGGAGTGCTCACCACATCTTTCAGCTTAGCTTTCAAATATTTGCAGAAGGAACCACTTGCTTGTATACATGGAAACTAAAATCCTAACATATAGTAGGAGACTGTACAATTACGCTCAGCCATAGAGAAGCAGTTTTTGTAGCATGATCCAAGCAGTTGCAGGAGCTAGCTCACTTTTCAGAGCACCAAGAGAGAATGGTTATAAACAGTGTGGATCGCTGCTGTTTACACCTGAGTCTCCTAAGACCACTATCCTTTGCAAGGTTTGCTATCGGTACTGCTGGAGGAAGAAGGAAGACCAAGATACCAGATCAACTCTTCATTCCGGTGGTTTACCCTCAAGGTAATGCCATTGACTTCTCCAGCATGCACCATTATGAGATACTGCAGACCTAAAATATATCCATTTAGGATTATGTTGGGAACACCAAATTTCCATCCTAAAGAATAAAATTGCGGACAAAGATGGTCACAAAAGGGCTGACCCTGCATTCCCCCAAGCTCTCCTTCATATCAAAGGGCTTTGGAGGGTGGCAATGCAAGAATGGATCCCAAGCGTAACCAATTATTTTCCAGTGATGGAAAGTTTAAGCCTAATCCAAAAAAAGCACAGAGAGAGACACTGGTTTGGAACAAATTCCTGTACTGCATCACCCCCCTACATATGAATTATTGCAGTGCCCTCATGGATATTTTTAATTCTCTTGTTATATAAAAACATATACATTCAGGAAAAATGGAAGATCCTCATTTTAGGGAAAGCATGCTGATTCCCAAAAGACTGGAAATGCACTTCAAGAGTAATTTGTCTTAATGCAAATCTAAGCCATGGCTATTTTTGATGCAGTGACTGAACTCATAACTTATAGAATAAAATAGAAACATTTGTCAAGAACTGCAAACCAATTGTTGAAAGGCATGCATTTGTCATGGGATGTTAAATATAAATTTACACAAGTGCAGAAGGTTTTGCTGTGATGAGCCCTTTACAGAAACGGTTAATTAATGTTGAATTCAAGCTTCATTCATGGCAATTAGCAAAGCCCATCTTAGTAAAGTGTCTTTAGCAGCCAATATTTGTCATCTGGAGAATGGAACAAATAACATAAAACCAGATATGAACATGGGAGTGATTTAGAGTTTATTAATAATACAAAGAACAAACCTGTTTTGTGTGTCTTCAAGGAATCATTGTAATTTGCAGATTGCAATGCAAATTGAGACGGAGCAGAATGATTAATCTGTGAGTTACAGAATAACTACTATACATATAACAGATGTCTGCTGTGACAAGGGGCACATTACCTCCATGTTTATATTAAGAAAGAAGAGGGATTCAACTGTTTTATATGGGAGAGTTGTGGGAAAGATCTCAGAAAGCCCCCTATGAGAAGGTGGGGAATTATAAATATTTGCAAGTGTTTATTCAGGTGCCAAGTACAGTACACTGGTGAAATACGGCCTGCATGCAAAGGGGAGTGAGGGGGAAAACATCTGATCTAAATGTTACTGGATTCATTTCACTGGTACGGATATTGACTCCGTTCATCTGACTTGGCCGACACCAGCCCTGAGCCAAAACTTGCATGTTCATTAACATCAGCTGTACAAATTACAGGACTTTTCAAGATAAAATCTTGCTAGAGAAAGAATACTATTAAGGCAGTTAATTCCGAAAAATTAGAGACACAGGAAGAAGCTTATCTTCATAAAGGTGGGTGGATGTCAGGCTCTTGGGAGGGATGGCATCAGCTACCCTTCTGCTTTCCTTGTGCTAAGCTTTGGCTTTGTCAGCAGCTGATGCCTTTGCTCTTCTCCCGCCACCACCACCAGTTTGCACCACTAGCCCATGTTCTTTGAGGAACATGAGAAGTCCATCTGCCTTTGCCAGGACAGCAAGCGGAAGGTGGGCAGTACCACCCCCTTTGAACAAGCTGCTGCAAGGATTTGGTGCCAGCCTCTGTTGCATTGTTGGGGTCCTCTTCAACTTGTGATGGGAGAATGTAAGTATTGCTGCCCTAAATGGAAAAAAAACCCAGCGAAGTAGACAATTGACATAAAGTGTAGGATTCAACTAAACTCACCTACATATGACTGCAGGCACGCCCATGTGAGCTAGGTGCTTCAGGTCCCACCATGCTCAAATCACCTCATCTAAAAGTGTGGAGCTGTAACTGATCTCCTGAACAGCTCTCTAATCTCTTTTGAGCACACTTTGCCCACATGGGGACATCTACATGTAGACATCTGAATGTAGATGCCATAATTTACAAACTGAATATACCTAAATTTTGTCTTTTGGAAAGAGAGACTATGAAAACTAAGACACAGTGCTGCTGTTCGTTGAGATGGGCCTTCCCTTCTCACCTGTACCTCTGAGCATCCAGAGAGACTGAAGTTTTGGGCGTCCTGCCAGCGCTTATGTCCAGTGATTACTGCGTAGGGCACTCATATCCATTCTTCTCTCTGAAAACTGATCCCATCATATGAAAAACGGGGGAGCCACAACTGGCTGCTTCTTTCCCCTGTTTAACACGTATGAGCAGTCCAAATAACACACGCTTTATTCCAAAATCTTGCTGTTTAAGTTTGCCCCCTAATGGGAAATAGCTCCAGTGCCCATCAAATCAGCTCCCTTTCTTCCCAACCATTGCCTGCAGGGAGGGGAGCTGGGATGGGAATGATTTCGGAGCACGCCCAGCTCTGCTTGCCTCCAGGGACACTGGCAGGAAACCATCCCAATTAATTCCGCCTTAGAAACGCTGTCATCTGTAGACACAGGAAAATCATGGGACCATCATCAGCTGACAGTTCCTTCGCCCACTGCTGTAGGTGGCTGGTAAGAATTACTTTGCTAAATGATGATAAACAGGGGAAAAAAAAAAAAAAAAAAGAAAAATAGGTTAAGCTCCAATCAGATACACCCTGAGGCTTCCCAAAGCCTGGCAAGGAAGCAGGATAGCAGCTGAGTGGCTGGGTGTGCACAGTGTTGATTAGCTCTGTTTTTCTTACCATTGATGGCGTCAACTTCCAATTTCATTTTAAACTACTTCCAGAAGAACTCAGAAGAAAAAAAAATTGATTTATGTTACAGTGTCAGAGAAAACTGGAATAGATAATGTCCAACTGGGGGAAAAAAAAATTAATCAAATCTCCACCTTAGTTGAGCAGAGAGTAACTCATTGACTGACTAGCTAAGCATGCTGTATATTTGGGCACGAAAGATGTATTTGTGAAATCCCAGCTGACTTCAAAAGTAACAGAATCAGGTCTTTCAGAAAACAACCTATCAAATATACACTCACTAAAACCCATAGGCATAAGCATAACTGTATTTATTTCACAGTGGTTATTGGTATAAAACTGCAGTATCACCAGGCAGTAAAGCAATGTTTGGCTCACTCTCCACTGAAGAAAACCAAGAAATGCTGTACATGTAAGATTTGCAGTATCTGATGCCTGCCAGTTTTTTCCATGCTTCTAAAATATCATTTTCAACTGAGACCTGGCAACCTTATGTATATGTAAACAGCCCCAAATTATATGCAGTGCAAAATGTGCCAGGATCAGAAAACAAAGTGTTACTGAGGATGGCTTTTTGCTACAAAATAGAAGTTATTTTTTAAGGGTTTCCCTTAAACAGAAACTGGAAGTGCAACTACAAACTCTGAATCCAATCTCATCTCTAATAAAGAGCCATTGGTCCTGTACTGTCACAGTAGCACTGATTAAAATTCTCTTTATTAGAAATAATCATCACAGGACGCAGGAAAAGGGACACACGACACACTTCTGCTTGAGCCCTGGACATCCCACATGCATCAGAAGTCAGACTATGAAGCAAAGTTAGAAAATAAAATCTCATACAGGAGATGCAAAATAATATAAATCCAGGTGGATTCCTTTGGAGAGGAAACAACCACCTCAGGCCAACCGTCTTGAGCAGGCAGCCAAAGGGAAAGGGAGCCATGGTACCACAGAACATGTAGAAGCCCTGACAGACGAGCCAAGCCCCTGGGGAATGTATAGGATTTCAGGACTGCCTCGGTTTCTCTTCTACACTGAATTTCATGTGATATGATTAACAGAATGACTTGCAGCAAAAACAAGACGGTATTTGCTAAAGGAACCACTCAGCATAGTTAAAATAACAGACTAGTCAGAGAATGCAAAAATCCCACGAATTCCCTGATTCATCTGCTCTGCCTGAGAGTGTCAGAGGTGAGAGGAAGAAGAGCAAGACTTCCAGTTTGCAAAGCAGGGTATAAGCAAGGATGGAGTACTGTGGTCTCCTACCGCAGTACTCTAGTGGTCTGCTACCGTAGTACTGTAGGCACGCCCATGTGAGCTAGGTGCTTCAGGTCCCACCATGCTCAAATCACCTCATCTAAAAGTGTGGAGCTGTAACTGATCTCCTGAACAGCTCTCTAATCTCTTTTGAGCACACTTTGCCCACATGGGGACATCTACACGTAGACATCTAAATGTAGATGCCATAATTTACAAACTGAATATACCTAAATTTTGTCTTTTGGAAAGAGAGACTATGAAAACTAAGACACAGTGCTGCTGTTCATTGAGATAGGCGGTCTACTATAACCTTTACTGAGACTGCAGACACAAAGGTCTACACTTATCTTCCAAAATCCAAAACAAACACAACAAATAAACCTGAGGAAAAGTAAAATGCGAAATCAACTTAAGATAAATAATTTGCAAATAAGAAACAGCGAAGAAAAAACTCAAATTATTCTACAGGAATAGCTTCCTGGCATACTTCAGCTCTAACTCCTTTTATTTTTTATAGGAAGAACACAGAAAGCAGGAGGCTGAAAAATGATGAAAGAAGGAAGCAAATGCAGATGCCATTTTGCAGCTGCACTTGTCTGGAACAGGCATTTATACTGAAGCTAAAGGGCATAAAGAGCTTTCAGATCAGAAAAATAGTCTCTTCTGCACAGGTGTAAGAAGCTACAGATGCTGCAAACCAATTGCAAGGACAATTCTGACTGGGGATGTTCACACGTAATTGGAGAATGGCCTCTAATCATCTACAAAGCAAAGTACGGAGCAGCCTTTCAAAAAGAGTAGTGGGACTAGAATTCAAGTCCGTAAAGACAGATTTCTCAGATGTAGATGATACAGCTATCTCAGTTAGCAATGAGCTGGACTAGGTGATCCAGGAGGTCTTTTCCAATCCATATTTGCATGTCTCCATGTAATGAACACAATGAAAGATGGCAACTATGACACAAAGGCCACACATCACTGTCTCCCAGATTTTTCTGCTGAGGTGACCTGCTCACCTGCATGTAAGTCAAATAGATCCAGTAGGAAATAAGGTAAGGTAATTCCTGCAAGCCAGCAGCAAGAGGTTCACAGGGAGCTGAAACATCAAAATTTTGGTGAAAAATAGTTACATGGTTAGCAAAGTTTAATTTTCATCCATGATACTAGTTTTCCAGAATGCCAAAATTCATTAAGTGACAACGTCAAAATTTCTCTTCAAAAGTGCTTACCAAGCCACAAATACAGTCCCACTAGCAGTAGTTTCTGGGTACCCAGCACTGTAACATTGAGCCAGAAGCCCGAGTCTGAATTTTGGCGTTCAGCTCGGTCCTTCAAATCTTGGCACTGTGTGAGAAAGGCACTCCAACCCTAATGCTTGTACCACTCCAACCGCCTCTATGTCCTTCCCACAGGCACATTCTTCCCTCTGACAAATTGGGGGTGGTGGTGGTAATATTTGGATTACACTGATCCATCTGGAAGTGATCCAGTTCTAATCAACACTAGTAAAAGAAAACCCCACTTTCCCCTCCACTGCCAAAAGTAAGCCTTAGTCTCCCAGATCATCCAACACTAATGAACTCAGATCCATTTTATGTAGCTATTCACGTATGGTCAGACAAAATGGAAAAAACAACTGTCTTCCAACATATTAAAAAGATTCAAAACAGTTCAATCCCAATCATCACATTTGAAAATATGTTCACCACACTTGCAAAAATTTAGGACCACCTTTTATTTAATTATTTCCAGGAAATAATGGAAGATTTCTATTAAAAGTTAAATCCCAGGACCACTGTTAGCAGAATGCACAATGTATGAGATCCTGGTTTAATACAGCTTTCAGGAGTTAGATTTTCACCATGCTTCAAGATGTAGTTTGAAACGAATGTCTGGTTATTAGTTGAACCCATTACTATAAAAGTGAGCAATACTGTAGCGACAGAACATGTGAACAGCTGAAAGAAATACAGAATCATGAATCCTAAGCAAATAAAATCCTTTCATAAAGGAAACATTCCAAAATATATTTCCAAACAATGGTTGACTGCAACCAAGTAATTCACACCCCGTTGTGAAGCAAACATTAATAATTTCTAGCAGACACTAGGGCTCAGAAGCAAACAATGATCCCCCCTTTCCTTTCCCCCTCCTCTTCCAGGCTAGTTTACCAAAAATGTGTGACTAAAAGTAGGATATATTACGTCAAAGAACTGAACTCGCTTGCAGCTCTAAGGGGAGAGTAGCTTCGTAAAGGTATTTTGTCCTCAAGTGCTATTTCTAGCAGAATGCTCTCTTAAAAAAAAATCAATCCACAGGCTTCAAAGACAGCTTAACACTTCAAAAAATCACTTTCTATCAAAAGCATTTTTGGCATGAGCTGTGGCTATTGTTTTCAGCACTCCTTCTTCCGAAGGCTGGCGTGCTGTAACAGAGCGGCTACAAGCACAGACCTCACATAGGTGACAGTGGCTGTGCACGCTAATTTTTGCAGTTACTTGAACTTGCAAGGAGCTCAAGGAGTTGAGTGTGGACAATGTTCACATAAGCTATGTCGTCGTGGTTTGACCCCAGCCGGCAACTAGAACCACGCAGCCACTCGCTCACCTCTCCTCTCCTTCCCCCACCCCGAGAAGGGTGGGGAGAAAAGGGGAAAAAAAGGAGGGGAAAGGGAGAAAAAAAAAGCTTGTGGGTTGACATAAAGACAGTTTAATAGAAACAATAACATGACAGGAATAATAATAATAATAATAATAATAATAATAATAATAATAATAACAACAACAACAACAACAACAACAACAACAACAGCAGCAGCATGGGTCACTCTCACCACCTGGTGAATTGACACCGTCCTGAGCAGTGATCGTGATTCCCACCCTCTGGCTAACCCCCATTTAAATAATGAGCATGGTGTCTATGGTATGGAATATTTCATTGGCCATTCCATCATTCTGTCTATGTTTCTATGGGAAGCTGAAAAAAGTCCTTGAATAGTGTAAACATCACTTAGCAACAAGTAAAAATGATATGTACTATTGACATTTCTTTCACAGCAATCACTAGAAAGAAAATTATCTCTTTCCCAGCTGAAACCAGGACATATGAGTTAAAATAGCCACCACTTTTGCCTAAAATGACTTCGCGCTTCAATGCAATTAATATTTTCCCATTGAAACTATAGAGCAAATTTTAGCCTTAGTCAGCCAATGGAGTTGTTTAAGGTACTCTAACAATGCTAATAAAACTCAGAATGTTAAAAGTCAAGGGTTTTTGCTAAAACTGGTGAGTGACAATTTCCGGTACTCTCTTCAACAGGGAGGTATGAGGAACAGCAATTAAATATAAAGCTCCACAGGGCACAGGTCTGCAGGGGCCCCACAGACTTCCTTCTGGCTCTTCTGGTTTGTGCAGGAGGGTCATCCTTCTCCCCAGGACCTCCCCATCGTCAGACAGCTGACCACATGGCTGTT
This sequence comes from Burhinus oedicnemus, assembly GCA_008921705.1. Classification (NCBI taxonomy): domain Eukaryota; kingdom Metazoa; phylum Chordata; class Aves; order Charadriiformes; family Burhinidae; genus Burhinus; species Burhinus oedicnemus. The sequence goes on from VFFE01007192.1 coordinate 2,390,691, forward strand.
TTCCTTCTGGAATTATGCCTAGTCAACGTCAAAGGGAGGGATCTCACTCAAGAGCGAACCTCAAGTAGGTCAAAAGGTTCTTAGGTCTAGTTAATCCCTGAAAAGTTTGGTCAATTTGAAAAATCTGTATCCCCATCTGAAATAAAGACCAATCCACTTATGGGGCCTAATACCTCAATAAAAGCAGACTCTCCAGAGATTTTTAGCGTTCTTAATATCGGGGAAGAATTAAAGTGCAAATGCTTTTCTCAGTTTTAATCACTAACACTTTATGGTTGGTGTTTTACCTTGTTACAAATGCTGAGGCTGTTTTCATTTTACCTAACCCACTCACCTGTGGCTGAGGTACGAACTTCAGCATTTCAGAGGTTTGGCTGCCATGCAAGATTGCATGTATTTTTTATACCACTTACACCGTCATCATCAGTGTGCACAGCCTACCGGAAAAAACCACACGTGTTCTGAAGAGTTTAGCTAATGCTGAATTTCTCTGTTCAAAGAACAAAAGAGTTTGTTGAAGCCTGTTGAGACTGACCCAATTTTACAGAAATCTCAAGAATCTGTTACTGCCCAGTAATAAAAGCATAACAGAAATCCAATAATAAAAGCACTTTAGCGACAAAGTTACATGTAAATTATTTTGTATTACAAGCTGTTCCAAAATGCCATTCTTAAACTTTTCCTTGTAAAATTTTCTCTGAATTTGTTTGCCCAAATTAAAACTTAGACATGAGAGTTTTTAAAGGTAGACATTTGAACATTTTTACTGTTGCAAGTGGTCTGTAGCATGCCACGATTCAGCTGTATGACCATGTTTGCTGCCTTCTTCCCTCCCTCTTGCATTCTACAAATAAAAATAATTTAGTTTTAATGCAGCCCATCCTTTGATATAATCTGTTTGTAACAGAGATCTATCGATCGATCTATCTGTCTACCTATCTATCTATTTATCTATTTCCATGGTTCTTACAACAGCAAAGACTCAGTTGGACTCTGTGTAGTACAGGTATAGGCAGCAAGGATGCTACAGAAAGCAAGAGATGACTGAGAAATATGTTGTTTCCGTTCATTTTAAGCATTACTGAAATTCTGAGGTTGAGGTTGTTGCAGAAAACTGGTGATTCTCTGAAACAATTGGCCCCAGGATTTTATTTTGGTTTCACTTAGGAAGCTGGTAATACAATCTCCAGGATGCTAAAAAAGATGTCTCTTGCTTTTCTGTCTTGCTTGGAGAAAGGAAATGCTTGCCTATTAGTGGTTCTGATTAGTATAACATGGCTCCTCTGCTGTGAGGGGCAATAATGCCCCTCAAGACAGAGGGAATAGTCAGTCAAAGCCTGCATTCATATTTTCCCTGTAGATTTTGGGGATTTGTAACATTAGGGCAACACATCTCTGGCTCCTATGCAAGTCCCCTGGAAGCCACTACCACAGGCCTTCCCTCTCTTCACCACTTTGAACAGGCAACCTGGAAACAATAAAAAGATTTTAGAGGAAAGCCATTCTGTCTCCTACCTCCGTGCATGATTCCCAGATGTTTCAGTGCAAGTTCAGCTTCCCTGCAGGAAGGAAGAAGCAGCAGCTTATGCCTGTGAAAGCTCCAAAGTGGACCCTGTCCTCCGTGCTCAGAGTCCCCCATGACTTCTCCCAGGCTGGATAATTGAATGAACCCCAAATGGAATCTTATTAAGAAAATAATTATGGAAACCTGAACCAAAACTGCAAATAGAGCTCTGTGTGACTTAAGCCATAAAGAAGTGTCAGGATGAACCCAAAACTGCATTTTCTGCTTTTGTTGCTGAACACACCTAACCATACCAAGACCCGGCCCACTGTTCAGGTGTGCCAGAACAACCAAACAGACGTCTGTACTCTGCCTGGGCCCTGCTTGAGGAATTAGAAATAAAAGCTTTAGAAACATTAAGACATAGCAGGGGACAAACGGCATTGCATACAATATTTGCACACCATAGGGAAAAAGAAAGGAAAAAGATGTTTAATTCCACACACTCTTTAAACCTCATTTAGGTCTTTTTCCTACTAGTTCTCTCCTCCTAAACCCTCAGCATGGAAATTAGGCTCACACAGACCACTTACATCTTCATTTCATGCCACCCAAAAATTCAGCTGGATTGAGTGTTCGAGAGTATGTTTCTGGGGGGAAGGTGTTAGCACAATCACCACTTGCGAATGGCCTATGGAAAAAAGAGAGAGAAATTAAATGGATCTTAGGGCCATATATAGTGAATAAAATACTGAAGTTCCCTCACACATGGATGCCAAAGGTAAATTTGGCTTCTTCAGCTCCATGTGTGTATATAGAAATATAAAACCACACAGGGTTACAAAGCAGAAGCTATGCTATGTTTGCTTAACAAATGAAATATAGATACTTAAATTAAAATAAAACAGTCAAGTCTTTGTTATTGTAGCAGAGCCAAACTAGTGTAAAAATCCATAGAATAAATAATCTATATAATCCTCCGGATAAAGTAATTCAACAGAATAACTCACATCAACTCCAAGAATTTGCTTATGCCTGTCTGCATGACTAGGTCTCCATCTTTAAAGTGCAAATAGAATATGCAGCTATCTTCTGGAGGGCTTTTCAATTGCTTTGCTCTAAATTGCTTGTAGGATTCAGCTGGTCCTTAATCTGGATGGGACGAGATATGTCATACAGAGAGCCCTCTTCGCAATTTCGGTTTGGGTTTTCGTAATCGATTTCTTAATAGGATTATGTTCAGGGTTCATTCAATTATCTTAGCACAGAGCCTAAAGTTTCGCTTGCACTATGCTTTACAGCAACAATTCTATTCTTGCTGTGACATAGAATAATGTTGTTTACTCCCTATGTATTTGTTGTTACTGGCACACAGCCCAAGTGACATAATGCTGAGCATGTCCTTAAAAAAAAAAAGGAGATGGAAGAAAAAGGTAGAAATCTTTTGCAAGCCAAGTGTACAGTATAAAGGAGAGAGACTCTGACTGCTTAGAAAATATTTAATTCAGAACCCTCAGAAGCACGAAGCGTTAGCAGTCAAACGAAGGGGAAAAGGAGGAATAAGTAGGATCACACTTATCTGGAATTTCACTGATTTCCCTAAGAATCAGAGGCACCTCTTTGAAAATCCTGATGGACACTGTTTGTAACTGCACCCTCAGCCTGCCGCAAGCTCCTGAGGCCGCTACACAAAGTCCTCAGGCAGAAAGCAAGCCAAGCTTATTTTTGTTTTCTTTTTTTTTTTACAGGTTCTGTCCAACTATTTTGACCCCCAAACTGTAAGGTTTAGAAAACAGTAATACTGCGGGTCAGCCTCTTCAGCAGTTACACCAGGTGCAAGGACATTAACTTCAAAGACACACCGTGTAAGCCAGCCCAGGACTTTGTCCTGTTGCCTCATCTTGATAAAGAACCTTGATAAAAGTCTGTAGAGAGAGGAGAGTTTGGGGTTTTTTTGTTGGATACACAGACGTACACGATACTGGTAGAGCGCCCTGTCAACAGAGAGCTCACCAGTTGCCTGCGGAGCACCGCGGCGGTGGCACCACCCCTCCAGGGATGCCCGGGAGGGACGCAGGGCACCGGAGGAACCGCCTCACCCAGTCGGGGCGGGGGAGAGGCAAAACCGGCACCGATTTTTACGGAAACCAGCACAAAAATGCAGGTCAGCCCCGCTCCATCGGCTGCCAGACCTCCCCCCGAGCGAACCCCTTACAGCTGGCTCCCGCTCGCCCCCGCACACCCCCGCCGAACCTTTCGCCGCCCCGAGCCCGTCCCACCGCGGCTCGTCCGTCCGTCCGTCCGTCCGTCCGTCCTTCCCCACCCGCTGCCGCCTGCCGCCCGCCGGCCAGAGCCGGGACTTCGGGTACTGCCGTCGGGTAAAGGAGGGGACGCTTATGGGGGAGCGGGGGGGAAAGACCAAAACAAGCCTAAACATACATCTGAAAAATCCTCTACCCCTGAATAGTCCAGCAGTGAAATAGCACAGGAAAAGCCTGGGAGTGCTAACTCAAACTATTGTATTAGAGCCGTAAGAAACAAGGACCTGCACCACTGTTCCCACTGCTAAGTGTGATTTTTTTTTTTTTTCCCCTTGAAATTCATTCTTGGAGCAACAATTTCTCCAAAGGAAAAAAATTATAACTGACAGAACTTCTCCAAAAGTTTATTTCAACTAATCATTATTATGATTAATAATAATAATATTATTACACAAAACACTTTTTTCTTGTTAACTTTAAAACCCAAACTTAATATGATTTTTGTCCGTTTAAAAGCCAGAGTACACCTGATCTTGCGTAAGGGGAGAATCAGACAATACCTTATGAAATCGGTTCAGAGGTATATAGTGAAGTTTGTCTTCCACTGCAGACACCTTCCACCTTGGCAAAGCACATGGCTGGGTGGCACTTGCTGGGGGTTTTTTATTTATTTTCTCCTCCTACCATTATAACCCTCTGTAGCACCAGTCCTCAGAGAGGGAAACTTTCCGCAGTGGTCAAGCACACCTCAGGGCACATCTTTTCTCTGAGCACACTGGCAGAGGAGCTCAGCTGTGTCCGAGGACCTAATGTTTCTTATACAAGTATGAAAAGTCTCAGATAAGGGAGGTAAGATAAGAGGGCAGCAAGGCAGCATTACCAAAGAGAAATCAAAGTTTCAGCCCCACGGTGCTGAGCAGTACACGGGAATAGCTCTGCATTTCTCTTGATCATCCCTGGACATCAACCCTTCTCTCTACCCTCTTCAGACAACACTTTAAAAACATAATTTCCTAAGGCAAGGACCGCACATAGCTCCGTTAGACGGGAGGTTCACCAACTAGCGTGCCAGTCCCACCGGGTCACAAACCAGCTGCCAACAGTGGTGGGATGCAGCAAGGCCTGTGGGGGCTCTGGTTCGCTGCCCAAGGAGACAGCCAGCCCTGGGGCAGAGAGCGGCCGGAGGCCTGGGGCTGCAGGGGGGACCCTCTGGGATTCGGGCTGGAGAGGGGGTGTATGGCAGAAGCATGTGGGGAGAGCAGAAGGCATGTTTTCTGCATATGCGATAAAGGTAGTAGAAACCCATAGTTATGGTGGGTATCAGAGAGGTTAACTCTGGGGACCTGTGCTAAGCACTTTCTGTGCAAAATTGTGCCCACCCTGCCAAAACCCTGATGACAGGAGAGAATGAGGGCAAATGAATGGATCCTTTACTAAATGTATGTACTCCTGAAGTTCAAAGTGTTTTCCCAGTTCACTGAACAAACCCTCATTTGCTAGGACATTTCCAGGCACTTAAGTTTAGAAATCCAGTCAATTACTGGGAAATTGGATTATTCCTGTGTTTATCTTCTAGTAAAGCAAAGTCTTGCAGACTATACTTAGTGACCTAAGAGGGGAAAAAGCCACACGGTACTTTAGAAGGATTTTAAGTCCTTGTGGGAGAAAGGACCTAATCCTGACTGCGACAGTATTTTGACAGTATTACAAGAAAAAGCAATGCATCTCTAAATTCGTTCTGTAAATTATGTGTTATACCGATTTATTCACTAGAAAGAATAAGTGAATCATAAAATAAGATATGTTATGGGAAATGCAGTGTACAGTATAAATTAGCTGATTAAGCCTCATGTGTCTCATTTAATTCAAAGCCAGACAATGTTCAGTCTAACTAGCCACACCATCAGCACGAGCTGAGGAAAAAGGAGGAAAAAGGTTTCAGGCTTTCCGAGGCCTGAAATCCACAGTGGAAGGTGCTTAGCGGAGGAGGATTAAACCTCCTGGCTGACACATGATGTTCTCCACTGCCCTGAGCAGACACGAGGTCCCTGGGCAGGCAGGGCAACGGGCCCTGGAGCAGTCTCCAGTCCTTTCACTTAGCTAAAGAGCTGAAACTGATTATTCCAGGTGCAAAGCAGAAGGTTTTTTCCGACGGGTGAGAGTGTGTGCATGTGTGCAGACAGGGTTCACACAAGCACACTTGAAGCTTTGCTCTTCTGGCGAGAAGAGGGTTGAACAGTGCATGCACTACGCTACATGGAGGTAAGGAAAGAGCAGATGCTCGGGTTAGATACCAAGGCAAAACTCCCAATCTGAAAAGATGTATTTTGAGATGTTTAACATCCATTTGATGCAGATAGGGACACAGGGTGGTCATTTAAACTGAACTTTCGTCCTTGACGAAACAGAGGATGTTTAGCAGGGCTTCCAGAAATGCACACACACCTGTCTCCAAGGGCTTTAAAATCGGGACAGTAATATTTAAATCAACTGAAATAGCTACGGAATAGCATAAAATCTCCTCAGGTTAAAGAACTGACACTTTGGCAATTCCCTCCCTCCTACCTCAGTCTTTACCTACCTACATGCGCATATACTCTAGACTACGATGGCATTACTCGCATTTGGAAACCTTTCTTTTGCGATTGCCAGTTGTTTCCCCTTCTTGATGGACCAGATTTTTTCTGCTGATGTTATATTATATAAAGCATCTGTTTTCAAGGACTGCTAACAATTTTAATATGACTTCCCTATACACGCAGATGCCCTTAACTGCATACCCAATAGTGCTCACAGACCACGCTGTATCTGAAGGTAGACAAGTTCACTGCAAGGACTGAACATGCTCAGTGTCTTGTATGTTTTCAGTGAGTACAAATTTCTTAATACTTGCTCTGCTGCTATACTGGACGAAGCTGGCGAGGGACAGATTGTAATGTTACAATATAAAGACAGGCTGAAGACACACCCGGAAGAAAGTCTCAGTTTTCAGCACAAATTTACATGGCCAACTTCGCAAATAAAAGCCGAGTGTTTCACGTGGCCTTGATTCAAAAATCCTAGAGGGAGCTCAGTTGTTTCCACTCTGAAGAATCAAAACATTTCATTGTCCTCTGAGATTTCTTACATATTATGTATAAATCTTCAGACATCAGAATGAGTGCAATAAGCCAAGCATACAAAGTAAATCATGTATATTTTGAATTGTTGTCTGCAGCAAGCGACCATGAGAATGAGCAAGAGGAATATAAGCTCTTCCTTCGCCTATGGTCATGCTTTTCTGCTTGCTTGAATTCTTTCAGATTATTTAGCAAGGAACCAACTCAAAATTTGCTGGAATAGATGGCTGCGCTTATAGGAACAAGCCCTACTTCAGCATGGTCCAAAACTTCTGAGATGAGGAAAAGAAAGAGACAGAAGATATTTTTTCTTCATTTTGCAAGAACTGGTTTCTTGTGCAAGGAATAAAGAGCATCTCGGTCCTCCTGAAGGTACTTGGGAAACCCTGGCAGGGCAGCCTGAAGACCTGCACGATTGCTTTTGTCCATCTGGCATCTGAATGAGCACTTTGCTCTTAGGCAGCATTGTGTGCCCTGGAACGGATATTTTCGGTTCAAGAGCTGGCCTAAATAAATAAAGAGCAGATCATTGAAAATTTTGTTTTTGTTGTCTTGGAAATAATCCCACATTTCATTCCAAATCAAGCAAACACTTGGCAAGATCTAAAGCAAACATTTCAGTCAGAACTGCTGCTCCCCCAAACACACCCTCCTTCAGCTGAATGGAGAGAACATTTACCCGAGGCATGGAAAATGTAGGTTCAATCCCATTCTCTAGGTAAGGTTATTGAATTTTTATCTTCTGCATTCTACATGCTTTGCTCTTCAAGTGATAAGGGTCAGCCGGGCACAGTTCTCTCACTCCCTTGTTCACACCACAGAGCTTTGTGGAAAACACTGGGCTGTTGCCTTGAGGAGGAATTGGACTGTGCCTCCCACCCCCGGCACGTCTCACCTCTCAGTGCATGTCCTGTCGCATACTTTTATCCAATGAATATCTGCACGTTAATAACGCACGGCATAGCACTACAAGTCACCCCGAGGAAGATCTGTCTGCAAATACCCTTTAGCCTTGTAGTTCATACCCTGTCCTTAGGGGAGCTGGGGGGAGGGAGGAGGGGAGAAAGGAGGTGAAAACCCTGCTCAGGAAGAGAAAGTTTTCAAAACTGGGTCTTCCACATTCCTGCTGGACTGGCTATTGAGTAAGTTGCAGAGATGCCTGACTCCCTTCTATTCATCTAGCGTAAAACAACAGACTGCAGCTACCCAGCAAGTTCAGACAAATGGCTTTAGGATGCCAAATCTGCATTTTTCCTTGAGGAAAATAATCCCTCTCCCCAACCTCACTTCCAAAGGAATTAAAAAGAATCTGCCAGCCCAACCCTCTAGGCTTGCCTATACAAAAGCAGCACTCCATAAGAGTATTTATCTCTTGAGTCAGAATAGTTTTCCATCTAGTAAATAAAATACTTCTTGGTTCTAATAAAGAACAACAATTCATAGTTAATATCTTTAACAAGAACTTTTGATACAGTTCCAGAAAATAAACCTGCAACTAATATCCTGGGACTGAGAATGTTACTCATCTTGCCAAGTCAATCTAGTGCACGGCTTTGGAGAATAAAGAAGATAATATAGACCCTCTGGGTAGGATTTCTTAAAATGGGTTCAGGGAGGAGCAGTTCTAGAGACAGAAGGATGAGGAGGAAAATACCCCTTCTCCTCTCTGGCACAGCAGTGTCTGCCTGGTCCCTGAGCAAAAAGGTCATTGATATGATTCCATTCCTGTCCCTCACAGCAGTGACACATACATGCGCTGTAGCTCCTGTCTCAGATAAAACCCTTACTCTACGTCTCACCATCCTTATTTCACTTCGCTGAGCACAGGACGGCCCCAAAGGACAACTTCACTCTGAGCAGTGTGAAAGCTTCTGGGGAGTTCATGGCCAAGAAATGCAGAGGCGTGGAAAGCATGAAGTATACAACAGGACAGAACAGGAAAATAAAGGCGCACAGAATATATAGAACAGGGAAAACAAGAAATTATTCAGAAACGGTTTTGTGAGAAGAACAGATGTATGGAAACAAAGGCTGCAGCAACTGTCCTTGCTACAGTGTGATGGGGTCGGAGGGAAGGACACAGTTGCCTGTCACTCCAGTCCCAGGAGGAGGTTTTACACACTCCTCCTTGGTGTGTGTAACATTGGGCACGATAGGATGAGTGCAAAGGACATGAACCCCTTGCCCAGCAGCTTCCTGTGCACCCAGATACTGAAATGAGTGGTGTTTTGGAAGGAGTGAACTTCAGCAGTAAAGCATTTGGATGCCATTCCTATGTCTGGCTACATCAGTGGGTGGTGCTGGGACTCCCTGTCATGGACACGTTTGCCACCATTAGTCAGGGCAGCAAGAGGTGACTGGATTGTCATTTAACCATACCAGATGAAGCCAGAAAACACAATCCAGAAGACTGCATGATGTTAAGCACTGATACCCAGTTTCTGGGTGGGGGTCCCAGAGACACTGTGGAAAGAAAAAGTTCACAGGATGGGAGAGGGCAAGCAAGGATTCATTTGACAGGGGTGGGCTCTGAAAGAAACTGGTAATTTTTCCACATAGGTTAAGCATAGATACGCCCATTGCACAAAAGGGGATTCAGAGCAAAAATCTCCAACTACTGTAGTTGGCTATTGAACTAGAAGCAATATAGCTACCCCATCACAGTACTGTGTGAGCACAGTGGATTTTAATCAACTGATTAAAAAGGCAAAACTTCTTACATTGGGCCTGACAGTACATCAGAATTGTTACCAGCGGGACCTGATCTAGTATTTCCACACAGAGCTGTGCTCTGTCTTGTAGATCTACAAGGTAAACCGTTTAGCTTGTGAGTCTTTTCCCAATTTTCCATTGCATAATCTGGATACGCCCTAAGTATCCCCAATGATGTCTCCTGGAAGCATCTCCTCCTTTACAAGCCCTAGAAATCTACCATTAAAAAAATAGCTTCTTAGGGAGAACTACTGGTAAAATGCTACCTTGAAAAAGTCTGGGTAAAAGAAGACCTGAAGAAAGAAGAGTAACAGCCAACAAAGGAAGCTCCTGTTGTGTTCCCAGTATCCTATGACAACAGCTTGTGGTGATCACCTCAGATAGTGCTTGGAGTGCTAGAGGGTCACAACTAGCACAGGTCACAGGGGTGACAGAGGGTCACAGGCAACTACTGGAGGAAAAAAAATAAAATATATTGTCAGTGCAGTATGAGTATTGGTATTGGGCCTCTACAAGCAGAGGGAAGAACATTCATTTCTGCTCACACAGTTACAAAGACTTGAACGAGCAGCGACAGCTCAGGATGTAGAATTTCTGTGACTTGCGCCTACCTTCATTTTTGCAGTGGTTCTTCTATGCAGTATCAAGACCCCTTCAGGAGGTGGCATTTCCCCAGGCCCAACACAGTGCAGCTCAGCTGGGATTCCCTTATATTCCCTGGCACTGCAGGGGTACAAATGCTCCCACAGAGCTGGATTCTTCTCAGAGATGCACAGCAACAGGATGAGAATGGTCACAAGCTGCAGCAAGGGAAAACCCTTGATATAAGGAAAAAACTTGTCCCTCATGACAGTAGTCAAGCACTGGAACAGGTTGCCCAGAGAGGTTTTGAAATCCCTGTCCCAAAACGATGGGACACAGCCCTGAGCAAGCTGCTCTAACTGTGAAACTGGCCCTGCTTTGAGCAGGGGCTTGGACCAGATGACCTCTGGGGGTCCCTTGCCACTGAACTGTGCTGTGAGAGTACTCTCCGCTCTCCCCTCTGTCTTCACCAGGCACAGCTGACCCTGGGTGGAACAGGACGGTGCATTGCTCGCCTAGTTACACACTGGCCTCTCACACAGCTTGTAATGTTTTAGCACTTAACTCCCAGTCAGCCTGTGGGAGACGAACCTTAGTTTGCGGATCTCAGGCATGATCCATGAATGACCAAGGCCCCACTCTCCTCCCACTGGTCTGCACAAAGTGAGGGACCTGAAGCGGTGTCTTGTGCTTCAGGCACTATGTTTTGTAAACCCAGCCGTTCAAGGTAACTCCCTAGTTTCATTTCTTCCCAGCAGTCCCTCAAGGTCACATCGTATTCCTTGCCCATTTGACCCTCCCATTTCATCACAGGAAAACCAGCGAGGTCTGACTGCGTCTGCCAGGTAACCATCACAGCCCCGCAGCAGCTGTGTGTGGACAGATCGCAACCACGCTGGGTGGAGACTTCCACATGTGCACAGCAACTAATGACCTGCAAGTAGAAGTCCTAAAACTCCTGCTTGCACAACTGCTTGCATGAAGTCACAGCTGAAGCAGCAGAGGCCATGCCTTGCTTAGCCAGACCTCAGGTGTTACTGAAGAACCGTTTAGATCTGTTCATCCCTCTGTATGCTCAGAAGACTTAATATTGCCTAGAAGCTCCCCTTGAAAATGCCAGGATTTGAACCACTTACTGGCAATCTCTTTTCCTTCCTTTATCCCTGCTGAAACCTAGCTGTGATTAATATTCACATGTTCTGCTGGATTCTCTCTAAGCAGTACTAACAGACCACTTGGAAGCCTTCAAGGCTCCATTCCTTTTGATGTGGTTTTGCTGGCCAATACAAAACCTGGATGAAATTACAGCCTGACTGAAAGCCATAGCACATCATCGTCTTTAAAATCCTAGAGCTTCCTGACATAGTAATGTGCTGCTTTGGAATATTCATCTTAATGTTCTACATTAAAAAACAGGGTAACATCCTACTTGGGTAAGACAGAAGGTGATGGGATCACTTGCATAAGGTTGCAGCTGAACCTTCTGCTCTACCACATGTGCTCCCATACATGCTCTTGTCTCCCATGATAGTGGCGATCTCAGGAACCACTAATGAAGAATAGCAACCAAGTCTGCCTTTCCAGCCAAAGCCTTCCCAAAGGAGACATCTGGGGAACTCTATGGATGCTTCCCTCATCCCAGTGCTTCAGACACAGTGACCTCCCCAGACCATGAAAGAACAAGTTGCCAGTGTGCAACTGAGCTACCCTGGGTGGTGCCTGAGACATCATGCTGCACTTAGGGATAGCAGCAGAACTGCGGATTTTGCTTATAAAAAGGTTTGTCTTGTGAGAAAAACAAGGCAAAATGCAAGCATTTTGGGTAACTACTGCAGTGATGTCAGTTAATAATAATACTGAAAGGGGATTTTGTGAATTTTTGTTTCATACTGCCTGAAACTCCATGGTGTAAGAAGTCCTTTCTAAACCACTTCATCACACCACAGGAACTTTATCTGAGCCCACCTCATTAACTCCATTGAGCGTCGATTGTTCAATATTAAGGCTTAGTAGTGATTTTGGAGTGTTAGGTTGATGGTTGGACTCAATGATCTTTAAGGTCCCTTCCAACCTAGACGATTCTATGATTCTATGAAATACTGAGAAATGTTTTACAATTGCCCCTGCATCTGAGAACAGGCATTAGGAGGGGACCCACCTTGTGCTTGGGATGAGGGAAGAGGTGAAAGGAGGGCTCCAGTGCTGTTTTTCCTGAGCTGCTCTCCCACAGCACAGGGAAAGCATCCCAGCCACACCCGGGACTGTGCGAGGATTTGCCCTGTAATAACACATGCAATACCCTTGCATGTCCCCTAAATCTCCAGGAACTGATACTTAAAGTAATTCTAATGGACACAGTTTATGTTAGATGTGAGCTGTGAGGGAACTGCTGGGGATGTTGTACTTATAAAGCCCTCAAGTGCTTCAGACACTGCCTGGAGAGCACACAAAGGTCTTGGTACAGTTTCTCTCCCAGCACACACATACTTGTTTTAAATATTTTCTTCCAACAGTTACAATCTCAGTTCTGCAAATGACAGTTTCTTACATTCAGTCAAATGAAATGGTCAATGAGTCAGACTTGGCTTGTAATGCCATCTTGTTGACATGAATGTCTAAATGGACTAACTTTCTTTGGCAGCCCGATCATTCATTGTTCACTACAGAGTGGCACTGGTGTTAAACGTGACAACAACAAGCAGAAAAACTGAAGCAGAACTTAACGTCCTTAAAAAAGGTCTCTCAAACAAAGGTAGTTTTGTCAGTCCTGCTGTATCTACAAGAATATTATGTTCAGGAAAACAGGAAAGGCAGCTCAGCACCCAGCCTCACCGAGAGAGCTGGGCAAGGAGACCCTTTCTCTGGTTAATCCCTTTGCGGGAACATGGCCCAAAACTCTCATACTTTAAAGAAAAGGTCCACAAGCTCTGACATGCAACAGATATTTGAGTTTTCAGTTGGCCTAGCTACATGACCTGTGTCTTAGTTTACTGAATAAAAAGATATGCACCTAGACCAAAAAGCTTGAAGGCAAGGCCCATATGGATATATTTAAGAAAAGCCTTTTTTCCCTGTCTCCCCCCTCACTGAACATCTATTTCACATGGGAGAAGGTTGGCAGGGTTTGGGCTCCGGCCACGGAGGAACTCAGCCCAGCAGTCTGTTTGCTGGGTGGAAGAATTGAGGCATTCAGCACGGCTCTTGTTGATCCAATTACAATGGATTTACATTAGCACAGTTGTGCGGTGAGCAGAAACTTTCTAAGTGGAAAGGTCTGCTTCAGTTGCCCTGCTAGTGTGTTTGCATATGCCTGCCAAATAAACAACATCTCCTGCTGGGTGATTGGAAACAAGTGTAAGAATTTCTGGGTATACGATGCTAATCCTTATGGTATAATCTCATCTCTGCTCTACAAAGACTTCTCTGATCAGTGGATCTGACATGGTTACACAGCAAAGCCTGTGGGTTGGCAGTGAGAGCTGGGTGTGCAGCCGCTCCGAGATCCCGCCTGGAGCTGGGCTGAGGATGGGAAACTCCTGGGGCTCATACCCTCTCCACCCAGATCCCTGCAAGCATGATGATCCTCATACAGACTCTTGTCCTGCACAAAATTTGCAGATAGTGAGGGATGTGCTGTAGAGGGGTACCAGCATGGTGGAGAGACAGAGACCCAGGGGGTGGAGACAGTGTGGAATTCCAGGGCCCTGTGGGAGAGTCAGCACTGATCCTGCTGCTGTGCACAGCTGTGCATGGCTGAGGTTGACAGCTGACATCTGGGCAAAAGTTAGGTGTGCTCCTCAGGATAGAAGTTATGGTTGAGAGGTGCTTGCTGCCAGGGAGGGCTTTCTCTACGGCTGTTGAGGAGACTATAGCAAGCCCACCAAGCTGCCAAGATGCAAAGTGGGCATTCATCAAAAGCATCATGATTGTGATTCAAGTGTTTTCTCTCTCTCCCTCCTGCCAAAGAAACCTCCTAAGATTTGTGCGGAGGTGAACGTAAACCTGAGGGTCAGCACGAGTCAGCTTTTGGCTTTGAACACTGAGTCCAAGCCTAGCCCTACACTGGACATGCAGTAAATATGCAGCATTGTAGAGAAATTCCCTCCTTACTGTCCCTAGATGAGTTTACAGTAACACTAGGTATTTAAAAAAAAAAAAAAAAGGGTGGGGTGGGGGGGTGGAACCCATTATTTAGCTGTAAATACAAATCATGTCCTGAAAACTCTGATCTTATCCAGCTGCTACTAGCTTTGAGAGGTTCCCAGTGGTTTACGGTGCATTGTGACATACCTCAGTAACCAGGGAGAAGTTACCTACCTTTTGCAATTATGAAATGAGCTCCGGTACAGCAGAGCATGGCAAGCAAACCTGTGACCACGAAGCTGCACTAAATTAACGAGGTGGCTTTATTGTCTTCAGTGCCCACATTTGTTTTCTTGCCTTATACTTCACTCACTTCCCTCCCATTCCACTGGGTGGGGACTGACTAGGCTTGACACTGGGTATCCCTCACGTGTTTGAAGGAAGAACAGTGATAGTAGATATTTTTTAATCTTTTCTATGAAAAGGGACAGTGGGGCTTTCTATTTTCCCAGTCTCTTCTGGTTACTTTTGTTCTTTCATTACCATCTGTGTCCCTGATGTTCCTTAACCGTGTGCTTAAGCTAATCCCTTGTTATCAGAGGAAAGGACAACTACATGATTTCCCTGCCCACTCCCTAAAACACGGAGGAGAAAATTGCCCACGGCTAATATGAATATTAAACCAAAAGGCTTCTGAATAGCTCTCCTCACAGGGGCGTACAGACTTCTTCTCCCTTTTTCGTACGCAAGGCAGATCCAATGGTCCACGTGCATATGAAGATCAGTGGGACTGGGAGGCAGAGCAGAGAAAGATTAAATAAAGCCAAGACCCCTACAACATCCACAAATAGGACACACACACCTCAGCGGAGCCAAGGTGGCAGGGAGCTGAATGCTGCCCTGCCCCAACCCAGCGAGATGTGGGAGTAACTCCATAGCTCAGGGCTTACCTGCAGTGACGATCGGATGTCTCCTCGTGGGCAGTGTCAGGAGCGAGGAATTTCCCTTACAAACACAGGTCTTTTTCTGGAATCCTTCCTTTCTTTTCTGCCCCTTCCCTTTGTCTTTATGGCACTTTCCCATTATTCCTGCAACAGGAGTGAAACAGAAACTTCTGCTACCAGCTAGCATGGGTTCATTTTCCAGGGGTAACACCGCTGCCTTCCCAAGGCTCCTGGCTCATCTTGTCCAACTCTCAGATGCCCTTATTTGGTGTCTGAAGGTGAGTCTGAAGGTGTCCAGTGGGCAGCCCCAGAGTCTGAGGTTTCCTATTTATTCCCAGCAAAAAAATATGTGTTATTGGGACAGTGCGCCTCAAGCTTTCCCAAGCTCCCTGTGCCTTAAGCCACCGTGGGCCATACCCACACCTCTAACACTTGGGGTTTGGCTTTTCAGTGCAACACAAGCCAAAACAGCTCAGGCAACCTAATCTCCAGCACTGGGCAACCATCCAAGGGTCCCAGGGCAGGGAGGCTTCAGTGTAGATGCTGAGTACCAGGCAGCACCATCTTCAGGTGTGCTTCCCCGTCCTTGGGGAAAGGCACCAGGCTCTCAGCTAACCTCAGCTGTCCAGGCCTGTAGGAGAGACATGTACACACCACCTACTCTCCCTGCAGAAATCAGTCCAACAGGCTCCAGGTAGTACAGGACTGCTGCTGCCCTGGCCTCCAAGTCCCACGCAGGTGCAAACAATGTCCCCAGCAGGTTTAGCCCTTAGACCAGCCACTGCAGCTGGAGCAAAACCGTTACCAAGAGCACAGCCTTGAAGTCCCAGAGACACCCCCTGCTCTGCAACTCCCTGGGAAGATACAGTCTGACAGCACAGGCCTTCCCGACTGCACGATCCAGCCTGAGCATCCCCTTCCCAGGTGGATGGAAAAAAGAAAATGGGAGAGGGCTGAGGAAGGCAGGACCTGAAAACTTCATGTGGTCCGTTGAAGAGTGATGTGCAGCTGCTCCACTGCCCTTGGTCCCCTTCCCTAAGCAGGGGAATGGCAGAACTAGAGGACAGACACACTGAGCTTAAATACACCTGGTATATCCCAGGACTATTGTTCAAATCACCAGATGACAGGAAAATACTGTGAAGAAGGAGGGGCGTATTGAAGGTCACTTCTTGAGTGCTGGCTAGTGCACAAGGAAGAATGCAGGAGCCATAAGGCCAGAAGAATAGCAGAACAAAAGGCAGCATGGCTCTGTCCCATCTCTCATGTGGCAATGCTGTTGCAGCAAAGCTCAAAGCTTACACTCATTCTCATACCCAGCTTCCCACCAGCACCAGGAATCAGACAAAATTACTTGCGTTGGCACAGAGGACAAGACACTCCAGCTAGCAGGGCCTCACCACACCTCCTGGGTTCCCTCTGGTGCTCCCACTCCTAGACCTGCCTTTACTCCACCACACCAATCCTGGATGTTTCTAGCTGCATATCTTGACTCCTCAAGACTGGGAAAGCCTGAAGGCTCAGAAACTGGTCAGTGGCAGTCATGGGAAAACAGCACACGTTCTCCATTGCAGACTTTCTCTCTCCCTCTTTCTTTATTTATTTTTTTTTATTGGAGGTGTTGTTCCTTTTGCAAGGGAGTCTTCCAGCTCCCCAGGTCCTACCACTCATTTCCCACTGTCAGCTCACGGACTTAGTAGCAATAGGTTCTTCTAAAATAGCATTCACCCACCAACAGCCCCAGTGGGATGAGGCTGCTACTCCAGGGCTCTCCTTTTTTTTTTTCTTTTCCCTTCCCTTCCCTTCCCTTCCCTTCCCTTCCCTTCCCTTCCCTTCCCTTCCCTTCCCTAGCCCCACTGCTCATTTCGCAGACTGCAAAGTGGCTGATAACACTGGAGCCGGGGCCTTCTTGGTCCTTTAGGAAGATTTCAGAAGAGCCTGCTTACCGCGCTGAGCTCTTTCAGGGCTCCCGCTCTCCCTGGTATGAGAAATCAGGCCACAGCTACACGATGTCGATACCACCCTGGGCAAAAGCATAGCTGGTAACCTTTAGCTGGCTATTGGGAGCTACAGAAATAGCTTGTGGGTGTAAGGAAGAGTTTGTTCAGCATCTCACCCTTTTAAACCTTTTTTTAGGAGAAAAGCCAGATGCCGCTTCCATACTCAACACTCAGTCTCCCCAAAGTGATCATATGATTCTTGTCCTCAAGTGAACGGTGTGTTTTTACTTCAGTAACCCTGCTTGGCAGGCTACTCTGTGCATTTATTATTTTCTGCATAAGAAAGTGCTTTTCAGTCCAAACTTACTTTCTTTCCTTCCTTCTTTCCTTCCTTCTTTCTTTCTTTCTTTCTTCTTTCTTTCTTTCTTTCTTTCTTTCTTTCTTTCTTTCTTTCTCTTTCTCTTTCTCTTTCTCTTTCTTTCTTTCCTTTCTTTCTCTTTCTTTCTTTCTCTCTTTCTCTTTCCTTCTTTTTCTTTCCTTCTTTCTTGCTTTCTTTCTTTTATTTATTTATTTCTTCTCTACTCACCTCTGTGAGGTTGAAAACAGTAACCAGGGCTCAGGTGATCTTTTCTTTTTATGATTGTTTTTAAACTCTAAAGGAAGCTTTGATTTTTCGGTAGCCCTTTTCCAGAGAGTCAGACCAAATTTGGAATTTTATTAAGACGATGCAGTAAGAAATCTTCCTTCCTGACCAGGGAGGCAAAATGCCTGGGCAGGGACCAGTCTGTCAGTGATTACAGGCTGGGAGTTGTGGTTTCTGTGCCTATATGCCACCTGGTCTGGGCAGAGGTGGTTCAGCTTCGCAGGGTCCCATCTGGCCAGAGCAGCGGGGATGTCCCCGTGCCCCGACTTCAAGAGGAGTTTCACCTGCCAGGCGGAGGGAGCCGGGGCTGGTCTCGGTGCCTTGCCCCATGCCTGCGTGGCCCTACGCACATCCGCGCTCACCCTGCTCTCCTCCTGGTCCCTGAGTGTGAAGCCACAGCTGAACACCCGGCCACTGGCCGGACCCGCTCCCTCCTGGAGAGCAGCGGTCAGCCCCCCCAGCACACGTGCACAAGGAAGAGGAAGGGGCTGCTCGTTGTTCGGTAGGACAGGGCCGGATATTTTCTGATCTTTTTCCCAGATCCGGGTTTGTTTGATGTTTTTTCCACCCCAGATTTTGAAGCAAATGCTTTTGTTTTCCAAGCCCTTTTAAAAAATTCTTTTTTAATTAAAGCTCATAGCTATGGTTGGAAGGGGACATAAGGAAATGGGAAAGAGCGAGCCCAGCAAAAGGAAATGGTGAACTGAGGCGTCTGCCCATGTCGCCTTCGTGTGATAGAGACACTGTTAAAAAATTGTTGTTTTATTTAAAAGTTTAAATAATCATTAGAAGAGCATCCAGAGTCTGGGGCTCAAGTCCTCACCCAGAGTGTGGCAACCGCCCAGCTGGAGATACTGCTCTCGCCTGCTCTAACACGCTCTTTCACCCCCTCCCAAATGCAATTCCGGAGAGAAGTGGATAGAGACAGCTCTCCTCTTCCCTCCCTCCCTCTGTGACCCTAAAACTCCCATGGCAAAGACATTTGCTTACTCAGCAGCAGAGGAAAGAGGATTAACCCCGTCTTTCACAAGGAAGATTTTACCTCCATTTGCCAGCGCCACTTGGGATTCAGCACATCCCCCCTCTCCCCTATATTTCTAAAATGCTTAAATCGAGGTGCTTTCATAAAGCCCATATTCATGTTTTAATTCACTAAATGAATTAATTAAATCCTGCTCCTGTATGGGAACACTTTCAGATCAGCTGGAAACAGAGTTTTCAGAGAATAAATCCATTAAAAAACCAACCAACCAACCAAACAAAAAACCCACACAAAAAAACCCAAACAAACAAAACCCCCCCAAAAATAAAAGTGCAATTCCAGACCAGGCAGTGTCTGTCCCTCACTTTCCAAAAGCCTGGATTTCTTACAGCACCCAGCAGAGCTGAGCATGCCGCCTCTTTCTGCCAGCCACCTTCCCAGGCCCCCAGGAGCAGCACTGTCTCTGCCAGCCCCACCAGCCCCAGGTTCTTCCAGGAGCCCACAACATCACTGAGGTCTCTGGATAAGTTTTACTTTCCCCAGGAGCTGTCATAATCTGTTGGCATTAGACAATGGTGTTACTAAATGCTCCTTCTTACTGTTGTTGGAATCTCCATCCATTTTCTTTTTTACCAGACCCTTAGGGTGGGATTCATTCAGCCAAACTTGGAGGACTACAGTAGACAGGTCTGTTTTGGGGCAATTTATTTAGGCTTTTTTTATATAGGCAGTGGAAAGAAACAGGCTCTTCTAGTGACCACCCCTTCAAAGGGGACCATCGAAGAAAGACTCAAGTAGGCTGTATGGCCGGTGGCACAGAAATACCTGTCTCTCCCCACTGAATAAAAAGGGAACTTGTGAGTGACTTTTCCAGATGTAGATACCACCTTTGGAGATGCTTTAAACTTCAGAAAAGTTAGATGAATACTATTCTCAGAGACAGTGCATTTTATGACCCAGCACTCCGGGTGTCTACATGCCTTGAATAGCTCTGCGGTCTCTGCAGTGCTGTCTGGACGCCGAGATGCCTTCCCCTAAAGCGACTGTAGCACAGCAGTAGTTTGCTGTTCTCAGTGATGTCGTAAAAGGGCTTACGGATGTCAAGATACTCTTTAATGTGACTGAGAACCATTTCCACTGCTTTGCAGGTCTGTGAGGTTATGGGTTATGGCATCACACAATGGAGCTACTCTTTTTTTTTTTTTTTTTTTTTTTAAATGAACGCAAAGAGAAGGGAAAGAGAGAAGAGAGAGGGAGCAAGGTGAGGCTCAGACACCCTGGGTGTTTCCCAGAGGAGAAAAAAATCCCTGACCCTTTGCCAGACGAGCGCCACAAGGCAAAATGGTGCTCCAGAAAAGCTGGAATTGAGGTTTTTGACCTCGACCGATGCCTGTGAAACAAGGTCAGTAACAGAACAGGACCTGCCTGCCCTCCCCAGACCATACAACCACAAATTCCAGCCCATTGAACCACGACATTTCAACAGCAGAGGTCCTGAGTAGCATTAAGCTGTGCCTAAGGCTCCTGATGTAGACAGCGGAGCACTTGAGATCTTTCAAGCACCCAAGCCGGTGGTCAGATTGGCTTGGGTTTGTAACACAGAGCCACTCTCAAGTGCTTGGCCGGGCTCCTGCCTACACGTTGAAGCAGCAAGCCCTGCAGTTGCATGAGTAGCTTAAACAGGGCTAACTGGAGGCCACTGCCGGAGGGGGCAGCCAGGCCCATCCTCCTCCTCTCCCCCATCTCTGACCCTGTCCCTTCTCCTCCCCTGTGCCTACCACTTGTGAAAGTCACTGAGCTACCTGAATTTTGTGTGTTCCTCATACAGGGCAAGTTTCATCCAGAGCAACAAGCCCCAGAATTCCTCCCACCACTTGAAGAGCTGGTGTAAGGGATGGGATAGGAGGCTGGGGAAGAGGGAGAAGGTGCAACTTACCCCTTAGCAGTGGAGCATGGTCTTGGAATGGGCGAGTCAACTCTGTAACCACATCTTGTTTTAAAAGATGGCAGCAACAGTAATTTTTAAAGTAATATTTTACAGTCTGAGCTTTTCTTATTTGCCCTTGGCTCAGAGGTTCCCCACCACATTTGGCCTGTATTGGAGCTGCGCTGCTTCCTCTCATTTTTTTGTTTCTGCAACAGAAGAGAGAAGAGCAACCCGCAGGCACTCCCATCCTTGGGGCACCTGCATCTCGCACCCCGGGGCTCACCTGCGAGTGCAGCACAGCCTTCCTCCCAGCTGGGAGACACCCCCCGAGAGGAGGCAGTGCAGGCTGTCGGGGAAAGAGGGGTTTTTTCAATCCTACGCAGGAACCAGCATGGTGCAATAGGAAGCGATGGGAGGGAACCAAACCGCAGGAGTTTGCTCTGAGGCCTCGAGACCTCTGGAGGAAACCTTCTTTACCACACTCTTCACTGAAGCAGAGGCCGGTGACCCTTTCGCTACAACAGGAATCCTGCTTCCCAAGGTCAGAGAAAAGGCTTTGACATCCCCACACTATGGACTTTCTCTGTAAGAGGAACATTATGGCTGTACAAGAGCATGTATCATAGGAAGAAAAACACTGCAGAGATCTAAAGTGGAATAGCCCACACGGATCTATCAGCTAGTATAAAACTAGGAACAACCTTTCACAGCTAAATTCCTTGAGAAATATAAAAAAGACATCACAAGATATTACATCACTGATTTCAGCCTGGAAAGAGATACAACTAAAAATTACTACAGCCTTAACCTGCTCGTGATAATTTTGCTCCGTCCTGTTCAAATGAAAGTAACAGACAGAAGTGATGTAATCGTGGCAAGTGTTACTTTAATTCATCAGAATTTATTCTATATCTCTTTTCTTCCAAGCAATTTTATATTGAAACGTGTGCAGATAAGGTTGTCCTCCAGCAGTGGTCTTGTTTTTTGTTCTCCATTTTCACATAAACTCCATATAGATGGCAATATACACATATATACAGAGAGAGATAATGGCGAAAAGTAAGCTCTTTATGAGGCTGAGTAACCATTAGTTATCTTCTACTAAAAATGTTAAAAATGTGCAGGTGCTTCTCTATTTAGAAAGGGTTTTATAACAAAGAGACGGACATCTAGTGAACAGAGTATCTTCTGCAGCACGATTTAGACTATGCCTGGTTTTGAGGACTATTAGGGAGCTTTAATTCCCTGTAGCAAATCTGCATCAAACCTGGGATTATCCTGAGACAAGATCAAATATTGAAGATTGCTTGTGAGAGCTCAGTTTTGCCCTTCCGTATATCCGACTATCTTTTTAATTTGGGGTGAGGGTTTCTCGGTAATAAATTGACACAGAGCTGCTGCAACAAGCTACATGCAAGAACTTTTTCCTATCAAGTTTTGTATCAAGATGGTATTTGGAAAAGCCTTGCAACCACCAGAAGCAGAGAGCTGAGACTTGTACTGAATGCAGTACTCATAAAAAGAGCCGGCCAGCCTGACAGCGCTCCAACAGTCAAAGGACAAATCCTGCCCCCTTCTACTTGGGTTGGTGCTTTTATCTTATAACTTTACTCGGGAAATGGAGATATGATGGGCAGACTCTGTATATGATGGATTTTAAGCCTAAAACCCAAGTAAAACCTTGGATCTCGTATATTTAAGTCGTATTTGAAACTGGTCCTTAAGCTCCTAAGCCTTTCAGATGTTTTGGACAGAGATACTCAAGAATGTAATAAAAACACATCAATTTTTACATAAACCTTACTTCAAAAAAAGGAGCAAAAAATATGCTCATTATTTTGCTTAGCTTTTTATTCCATCATTATGGCACAACATAGAACTTAAAGACAACATCACTGAATAAGTCTTCAACTTCATTAAAATTAAGACTAATATGTTTTATAAAATTCTTTTGATATGATACTTTCCCTTATGAAGTGATAAAAAGAATTTTCTCTAGAATACTGAAGTACATTGCCACCTGCTGGCCATAAACAATTTTGCAATTTAAAAACACCGGAACGTGTATAAAACAGCAACATTTAACAATGCAACATACAGTTATTGAAGAAGTACTATTGACCCAGACTTTGGCACAATATTTATAGAAATGCAGCTGTGAACTTCTCCAAACATCACGTTCATTTCTGAAACGCTGTGTGACTCCCTTTCGTGTGTCTGTCTGCGTTTTTTTTTCTTTCTCTAACTTTCTTTATGCTGAAGCTTTGTCATTTCAAAGGAAAAGCCATATTCTCTCTCAGTTGTTACACACCTCAATTTATTGGGTTTGGTTTTCTAAAATTTGGATTCCAGTTTATTGTTTTAGAACAATACATAAAATCATACATTTATAAATATATATATTATATCCTGTATACATAACATTGGTTTTCCTCTAGAATGGGAGGGCAGACCTTTGCACTACATCCGTAGTTGGTTTAGGCTCGGCCTTGCTCTTAGCTGATTCTCTGAGCTGCTTCCTACCAGAATCTAAAAAAATATTTTTTACAATCTTGTATCAAATTTTAATTTTGTTTGCAAATACATTTATAAGAAAAAAAAATATTTGGTATTTTCCCCTCTAAGCTCACTACTACCCTTATAAAATATATGGCTTTTCGTGTTCCACTCTATTTTAGTGTTTTTCAATAGGCAGTGAAAAGGACAACTTCCCCCTTTAACAGGTTTTTTTTTTAATATAAGCACAGAAACCAGCTTGTGCACTTTCTATAGAATTCCAATGCATATCACGGTAATGTAAGTGCAGTGATTTTAAAAAAAAGCAGTCATGATCGATTGACATCTGTATATGAAAACATAATATATGATTATCATACAATACCCATTACAGAATATACAATCATCAAAACTGCAGATATATAAATACATTTTTAGCAACATCGAAGCAACAGTTTTATCTTATACACAGCATATGCATACAGAGTTATTAGACTAAAATTTTCATCTCGTTTTTTCTCAAAAGCTTGCTGAAAAACAGGAACATACTGTATTTGTAAATGGACTGCTTGACAGTGCTGTTAAGAAATTAAAGTGAACAAAGTTTAAAAAAAAAAGTATATGCAATTCACTTGGTATAAAACAAACAAGCCCTCCCCGTTTTCCAATGTCACCGTTGCTTTCCTATGAGACGGAGGCACAGGTATGAGTGGCAGTTCTGCAAAGTCCAATCATACAAGGGTTTCTGGAAGGGCATCGGGGTTATCAGCTGATAATAGCTCCCAAATTTGCCACCTCTCCCTTTGCCAATCATGCCAGTCCGCCTCTGAAACATTTTTACTGTTCTGACTGTGAGGTGCCGTGGAATAGATGTGACCCGCTTGGGTGTGTGGGGCCGGCCGCTCCTGCCTGGAGGTGGCCTGGTCAGGGGCTTTGGCTGGCGGTCCTCCAGCTGCTCTGGTCCCTGAACTTTTTTCTTGGCGTTGAAGTCTCCACAAAGAGTGCAACGTTGAAGAAACGCTTGATCGCTGTGACAATGCAGAGCTTGTTTTTGCTGGGCCTGGGTAGGGGGGGGGTGGCCGCTCTTTTCTGTAGGAGGGCTTGGCTGTGCTTTGCGAACAACCCGCGTTCGAGTCACGCTCACTGAGGTCCTCCACACTGCTTAAAGTCAAGTGCCGCTCCGACTTTGAGTGTGACAGGTCTGAACTCCTACTGCCGACTTCGATTTGTGGGTTACTGCACACCCGAGACACCGTGGGATGGAGCTGACACTCAGGAATGGCAGCAGTCGTCTGGCTCCGTCGCATGACCTGCCTGCCGGTGTCCAATTCGGAGGTGCTGCCCTGCCACCGAGGAGAATACATGGCGAGGTTCCCCTGTGAAAGGGAGCACTGTCCGGGTCGCAGCAAGCTGCTTTCGTAAATGTTCCCGTAAGAACCTGGGGGCCAGAGTCAGAAAGACAACATTAGTCTGCGTAATCCTTCGCGTGGCATTCAACACGTTATTGCTTTTCTCCTGCATCACACTGTAGAAGAGGGATGGGGGTTTTATCGTCAGGCTGTGTGACTGAAGGTGTATCAGCCTCACCACCGGCTGAGCCTGGGGACACAGAGCAGCAGCCCTACACATCGCTTGAACTCTGTCTAATATATTACCTGGTGACTCTGATACTTTGCTCTGACATAAAGCCCTTGCAGCACTTAACATCTTTCAAATGCTTGAAAAGCAGGGGGGTGTTTTAGTCTCACGGTTCCTCTGTGAGGTGGGTGCAGATGGGAGAAAAACAAAGGCAGGATGGGCCAGGGACTTGCCAGGACCACGCCGACCAGCAGCAGGGTCAGCACCAAGGGTTGCCAACCTCAGAGCCACTGCAGCAGCCACTCTCAAATCCCCACCAGGCATCTACCTTCCAATGACTTTTAGAAGAATATAAAACTTTTTTTTGAAGTAATTTTAAGATGGCTCTTTAAATTACTTTGTGACAGTTTGAAATGTCGCTATATTTGTATAACCACTGTGCTGCTCTGTATTTTATTGAACAGTCACCTTTAAAAAGTCCAACTCCGGACAATGTGAATTCTCCTACTGGTTTCACTGCGATTTCTCAAAACCAAGAAATCATTTATGTCTTTGCTAGATTTGGGCTTAAAACTTCAGAAATAACTGACCTGTCATTGCTGGATCTTTGCAGCCACTTTTCAGCGTTGAATGCCAGGTGCCCCAGATATCAAAATGATCTTCGGAAACATCTAAATAGCAGTAAGAGCAAGAAGAAGATGAAGAATCGAGCCTCTTAAAGCCATTACTTAGAAACATCCAAATGGAATAGTAAAACCTTATGTAAGGTATCAGAGTCGTTAACATATACTAGCATCTGATTTACTGTGCACCTAACGCAAACATCTCAAATGTATTTGTTCACAGTTACTTGCTGTTTCAGGCTCAGATCCTGTAATGGATTCAGTAAGCTCTGTATGGACAGGATGCCTGAGTTTGCCAAGAGAGTGGAATTTCCCTTAAGTCCTCTGCCTTACTGAAGTCAGTCAGAGAATTTGCACAAGAACAGGAGGATTTGGTCAACAGAAGGTAGTTCATGTGCTTTTTACAGGAAAGAATGGCAAAGCCCCAGGGGTCACTGTAAGGCATGCTCTATCAATCTGCAGCACCGCTTTTGTCTTACACAGAAGTGCTGTCATAGAATAGAGATTTAATGAAATGTGTGCATCAGGCATTGTGCTAGATCATAACTGTTTCATGCCTTTTTCTGATTCCATCTGGCAGTAAAGGAATTTCCTCATTTGTCATGGTCCAGTACCTTTGTGATGCATACTGAAGTCCACAAGATGGTTAATATGGTAAAACTTCATGTAATTTCCTGTTCATAACTTACTAGAAATCTGACCAAATTCTGAAACCTATTCAGATATTTAGATGCTGAATATGGAATATAAATGCCCACTGGCATTTATGAAGCACATAACTGAGTCTAAATCTCATTAACTCCAAAGGGAATTAAGTGCCTAACCAGTACCTCTGAAATGAAATGGTTTTAAAAGTACTACCAAACAGTTATCTGCATCCCTAATCATTGAAAGTTCTTAAAGTTTGGCTCACTAAATATGCATTTCATGAACGTAATTTTTTTTTTTTAAGTATTTTTAAATGAAAAGCATCTTGAAGTGCTGGTGAGCTATCAGTTTAAGCCACAGTTTTTTACAAAAGAAATCATTCAGGTGTGCATTCCCTAGATAGCTATGGAAATTATGGATCCCTGTACTAGTATTGCTAGGTGTGTAATTGGTAGCAGATGTAAAGCTGTGCAGCTCAGCTGTGTTCTCCAGTGAGAGGGTGTTGAGGTCATTCTTTTCAATTGGAGAAAATTTGTAGCTTGATGTCTTGAAGTCTCAGATTTTTCCAAAGTCCAGACCATAACCTTGCAGGTACTACAGTCCTATGGAACAGGACTAGAAATCAGTCTTTGCCATGCTGTCACAGACAGGCTGAAAAGCAGGACATACAAAGAGAGCCAGGGAGAATCTCCACCCCTTATTGGATGCGGAGGAGAAGATTGTCAACAAGGATAAGGAGAAGGCTGGGGTACTTAATGCCTTCTTTGCCTCAGTCTTTAATAGTAAGACCAGTCATCCTCAGGGTATTCAGCCCCCTGGGCTGGAAGACAGGGATGAAGAGCAGAATAATCCCCCCCTGTAATCCAAGAGGAAGCACTTAGTGACCTGCTACACCAACTGGACAGTCACAAGTCCATGGGCCCAGATCGGATCCACCCAAGAGTGCTGAGGGAGGTGGCGGAGGAACTTGCCAAGCCACTCTCCATCATTTATCAGCAGTCCTGGTCAACAGGGGAGGTCCCAGATGACTGGAGGCTTGCCAGTGTGACACCCATCTACAAGAAGGGCCGGAAGGAGGATCCAGGCAACTACAGGCCTGTCAGCCTGACCTCAGTACCAGGAAAGATCATGGAACAGATCATTCTGAGTGCACTCCACAGCATGTGAAGGCCAACCAGGGGATCAGGCCCAGCCAGCATGGGTTCATGAAAGGCAGGTCCTGCTTGACCAAACTGATCTCCTTTTACGACCAGGTGACCCGCCTGGTGGATGAAGGAAAGGCTGTGGATGTTGTCTACTTGGACTTTAGTAAGGCCTTCAACACAGTCTCCCACAGCATTCTACTAGAGAAGCTGGCAGACCATGGCTTAGACAGGCATACTCTTTGCTGGATTAAAAACTGGCTGGATGACCGAGCCCAGAGAGTTGTGGTGAATGGTGTTAAATCCAGTTGGCGGCAGGTCCCAAGCCGTGTTCCTCAGGGCTCAGTTCTGGGGCCAGACTTATTTAATACCTTTATTGATGATCTGAACGAGGGGATTGAGTGCACCCTCAGTAAGTTTGCAGATGACACCAAATTGAGCAGGAGTGTTGATCTGCTTGAGGGCAGGAAGGCTCTGCAGAGAGATCTGGACAGACTGGATCAATGGGCTGAAGCCAATTGCATGAGGTTTAACAAGGCCAAGTGCCAGGTCCTGCACTTGGGTCACAACAACCCCAGGCAACACTACAGGCTTGGGGAGGAGTGGCTGGAAAGCTGCCGGGCAGAAAAGGACCTGGGAGTCCTGGTGGACAGCCGGCTAAACATGAGCCAGCAGTGCGCCCAGGTAGCCAAGAAGGCCAATGGCATCTTGCCCTGTATCAAGAATAGTGTGGCCAGCAGGAGTAGGGAAGTGATCGTGCCCCTGTACTCAGCGCTGGTGAGGCTGCAGCTTGAGTACTGTGTTCAGTTTTGGGCATCACAGTCTAGGAGGGACATTGAGGTGCTGGAGCGTGTCCAGAGAAGGGCAACAAAGCTGGTGAGGGGTCTGGAGAACATCTCTTATGAGGAGCAGCTGAGGGAATTTCGATGGTTTAGTCTGGAGAAGAGAAGGCTGAGGGGAGACCTTATTGCTCTCTACAACTACCTGAAAGGAGGTTATAGTGAGATGGGAGCTGGTCTCTTCTCCCAAGTAACTAGCGATAGGACAAGAGGAAATGGGTTCAAGTTGCACCAGGGGAGGTTTAGGCTGGATATCATTAGGAAAAAATTTTTCACTGAAAGAGTGATCAAACGTTGCAACAGGCTGCCCAGGGAGGTGGTTGAGTCACCATCCCTAGATGTGTTTAAAAGTCGTGTAGATGTGGTGCTTGGAGACATGGTTTAGCGGCAGACCTGGTAGAGTAGGGTCAATGGTTGGACTAGATGATCTTAAAGGTCTTTTCCAACCTAAATGATTCTATGATTCTATACATAGTACTATTTTCCTAAATAGTAGCTCCAAGTTCTGAGAAATGCGATGAGCAAGAGCATCCCTGACAGCTGGCTGAGCTAACAAGGAGGACTGAGCACAGACCCTTCGGGCTCAACACAAAAAAAGGATTTTGGTCACTCACTTCTTGTAAGGTTATTTTCACTATTGCTCCTCAAATCCTGGTAGCTGATCATACAAAACACTTTTCAATTACTTCAGAAACCCCCATCAGTCACTGAGGAGGAAGAACACGAGCAGCATGTACTCTACCTTTTCCAGCCTGTGATGCAGAAGAATTCTCCTTTGTCTTAGGCTGCAAATGTCCAACTAGCGTGTACTGTTCAGGTACCTTGTACAGCTTATCTGGGCTGCGGGCAACTTCTTCTTGCATTGCCACCAGTGAGCGCTCAGACAGTACCGGCGAATTGTTGTCGTAAGGGGAGACATCTCCGCTTGAAGCTTTGTTGGAGTCTGTGGAAGAATGTCTTCCTCCTGTGGAGTAGGGACCTTCTGACCGCAGCATCTCAGGGCTCCTGAGAAATTTTGATAAACAAACTACTGTTAATGAAAAACGCTTGATGTTCACAGCTGCAGGTGCACTTTGACATCATACAAATAAAATCAAATACAGGAGTATGATCACAGCTGCTGAAATGAAAACACTTCAGAAGCAGTACAGAAGTGAATTTTCCATGAGTAAAACTTTTGCCATGAAGTGGCCAGCAGAGGCCACTAAAAATCAGAAGATGTTGCTGTCAAGAAAGGAAAAAACAAAAAACACACGACTGTACAGTTCACCACAGGAAATTAAATAGTGAATTAATTCCTTATGTTACCTTGACAATTTAGCTTGTTGCAACAGTAAATCTGAGGGCATGATAGGGAAGATTAGTTTGATGCTAAGCAGTATGCTGAAATCACTTCTTCCATTCTGAAGTACTACACAGTCAGAGAAATCAAAACTTTAACTCGCCTCTCACGCTGTAAGAAAGGTCCTCTTCTAGAGACAACAGAATGTAAATATTCTACAGCGGACAAGCAGATGTATCTACTGTAGTTCTGATGGGGGCAACAAACAACTGGCTCTGCTGGTAACTTCTACAACTTCTTTTACCCTTTCACCTTTACACCATTAACAGCATGGCCTGCATTTAATTTGGAAAAAAAAGAAAAGGCAAACAAAACACCCACCAAAGTCCAGCCAAGGCTCAGACAGACAACTCTAATTTTTGAAGTGTGTTGGGAACATTGAGGGAGATTTCTTGACCTGTTACACTTTACTACGCAGATAGGAGGCAGTTTGTGACTCACTGAATCTCCCAAAGAATATGTAGAAATACTCTGTAAACAAATATAACTTTTTTCCTATCGGTCATCCCTAATTTATATTTCTATTACTCATTTTTCATTTTTCTGGACCTTGATCTTTGTTTCTTAGATGCTTATCTTTTTGCTTCTCTTGAGTCAAACACTTCTCTCAATGACCTCACGTTAATATCTGCTCTAATTGCATGTGATATGGCAGAGGCTCATTCTTGTAAACGTGTACTGAAAATAGTGAGCCCTTCTCAGAGTCAAATCCAAAGAGAATTTGAACTAAGTGAGCAGCCAAAGCACATTACTTGTTATGGAACAATAACCCTCTTTCCAGACAAATTAAATAAAACTGAAGAAAGAAAATAAAGAAAACACACAGTGGTAAGACAGGCTAGCCACAGCACACTAAATACTAATAGAGAAATAATGACAAAACTTAACACCACTTTCAAGCTTTTTTTTTTCCTGGATGATTTACATATTGCATGTCCCAAAACATAAAATATATACACTCAACATCATGATTATAATGTTATTCAATATTCCATTTTTTCCCCATATCAAAGCAACCATAAAGTGTTGGGAATTAATTAACTAAGTTTACTTCTCAGTAACTCCTAGGAAGAAATCCATCACTGAACCGATCCTGAACCTTAACTTGGGCCAATTCAAAAAAACAGAGCTCCCATTTGGCAAAGTAGCACTGTCCCAGGCTTCCCAGTGTGGTTGGTATGGTAATGTTGGGGAGTCATTTAAAAAAGAAGTAAATCATGCCTCAATTATGTAACTTTCCATCTCAACTTCTCATCTGAAGATAAGTCCAATGTAAACTAATGTATAAACAGCCATACACTGAAGAATTATTGTCTTTTAAGTATGTACAATTCTATCGCAAATCTTTTTTTTTGCCCCTTACTCCTTTCTTTCTGTCTTCCTAAGTTCTGAACAGGCTTGTGCAGTGAGTGTGACTTAAGACAAGATTTAAGCAATGTCTTGGGAATTTTAGAAGAACCAGAAAGACCTGAGAGAAACGGGGAGAAATGTTGGTATCTGTAGGTTTTCTATCACCAAATGTCCTTCTCTCTAGCTTTCTAGACTGAATATCAGCTAAACCTCACCCTGCTAGCATACAGACATAATTAGCACTAATGGTGACAACAATAACGTTTATCACACATAAATCGTTGCAGAATCAAAACCTAACTATGTTGCACAGGGCAAAGAGAGAGGTATACCACCATTTAGCCATGGCAAGGTAACACAAGGAATAGGGGAAAGGGAAATGGAAATGAAAGAATGTGGGAACATAAACTTGAGCTTTGTGAAACACTGATTTCACGTCTTACCTTGAATGATCTGTTATAGTCTATCTCTTCTCAAGACAGAGCTCCTGATAAAAATTTACTCGAATGGAAACTGTCAAGTCTTTGGAAAGATCCAAATGTTCAAGTTTCTAAACTCATTTACAGATTCTGCTAGTAAGCTCATGCAATTATATATATATATAATATCACTTTCAAATTTGTTTGGAAAAAACAGTTTTAAAAATCAAAGAAAATGCCTGTGGACTCTACCAAACTTACTACAAGGCACCAACATGGATTGAACACTTTAAAGTTGGAAATTGATCTCATACATTTGCAGCTTTACCATGCTTTTCATGAACAAAATAAAACACATCTTACAAAAGACTTTGGCTTGCATCTTTCCCAGTAAAGAATGAATTCTCACATATCCCTTAAAACAAAACTTGCATCTGTTTGCTTTATGGTTTGAGTTCAGTAGCAAATGGATGTTTACTAAAATTCAAAATCCGTCTTCCCTTGGATAGCTGTGAGATTCTCCACCCACATACTGGGGAAAAACTGAATTGGGAGGCAAATGTAAATACTGCACAAGATACCCACTTGCCTATATGCAGTCTATGAGTAAGGGCAGATTATGATCTCCACAAAGAATAATAGAAGATTACGTACTATCAAATGTGAGAAATGAGAAGGCAAGTAAAGTATTTTCCAGTGGTTATGAACTATGTTACGGAAAAGATTTAGAAAGTGGTTACGTACAAACTGAAAGATTTGAAAGCTGCAGAAGGAACCTATGCCACATGTGTTCAAAAATACTATTTCAGATTCCAAAACAAAAATCAACTATGCTATGAGGGAGTCTTGGCCTCTCCTTTTTAACTGCTATCCACCAGAGTCTGCTTGCATGGGTGAAATGGGAAGATGTTAATAATAATAATAACTTCTACTGGGGATATTGCTACTTTTCTACTGCCATCAAGGTCATCAAAACAAGAAATCCCTTTCTGGTTTTGGCAGAAATCCTTTTCTGTTACACCTTAAAGCTTCCAAATGGGAAAACAATTATGTCTTACAAGAGGCAAATAATACAGAGTGTGAAGGCTTGGCAGCATGCAGTAGTAATTTCCATACATATTTGAGCAACACAGGTGCCACCAACAAAACACATTATTACGGGATTATGATGTGATTGCAACTGTAACAGGGTAGAGGACTCAATGATCCAGGGAGCCTCCGCAGCTTTGAAAACTGCATTTACGCATACTGTATGCCCTATTGTATGGCTTCATCTTTGTGCCACAGGCCAGGATGGATTAAAATCCACCATCACCATCCAAAAAATTCCATAACTTTGAAACTCATTTACTCTAAAAGGACTACTAACCATGATAAGCAATAAATAATCATAAGAAACACATTTTATTTTTGCGTTAGTTTAAAGATGTTTCATCTTACAGCTGGAAACCCCAAATTCCATTCTCATCAAGACAACATACCAAACAGTTGGGAAAGTCATCCACAAATGCACACTTCATAATTGCCGCCCATGATAATTAGTGCTTTACCATTAATGACTTCCATAAAATCCCTGACACACCATTCACAATGCTCTGCTCTTAAGAGAACTGAAAGATGAGGAACATCTGATTTGTCCTCCTCTGGGGAGGAAAAGAGATTGTGTTTTCTCTGTTACATCAGAGCCAAGAAAGCATTTGTAATGACATCAAAAGCAGAGATGTGAGGGCAATTGCAGAAGCAGGACCTTCAGAGCAATTAATGTGACACTAAAGTCTTGAAGTTGATTCCATACCCTACGCTATGCAGCCAACTAGCTTTTCTGATGAAGACTGTCTCAAGAATACATGAACTTTTCTGTTCCACAGATCCCAATTTTGATCTTGAGTACACAACCAGGATATTTCCGAGAGTAGTAAGGATGTATTTCGGAGGCTCATTTTTATCAAATCAAGACAAACATCTTCTCATTGTCTGCTGCCTCACATTTCTTACAGGAAAAATAACCAACAAGTATGTAGCCTCAAAATTGAGATTACGTTCTGAAATAGATTAATCTCTTAAGAGCATCACACTCCTAGCAATAACACTAAGCAACATTCCCTCTAATTACCTGGAATATCTTAACCAAGAAGTTGCAATCACAGTGAAAACATATCTCATTAACTTTAAGAATAAATCACTTACATGATAGCAGAGTAGAAGAAAAATGACAGATAGTAGATTTTCCCTATCTCAGTGATACTTCATCTGCCCATTACTGAAAATACAATAAATTGGTACTAGTGTAGCTATATGTTCCTATTTGTGTTTGAAACCTTTTCTTACAAAACATCTTTTGTCAGATGTGACCAGCTTTGCATAAAAGATCCATTTTCTCCTGTAGGTGTGCATGCTGGCTGAAAAGTAAGGAAGCTCAAGGAAAGGTCAATTAACTTAAAGGAAATAGGATCTAACAATAATACGTTACATCCACCACGATTTGTGACAAATTTATGCTCAATTGATCTGTGTAGCCACACGTGAGACACAATTTTATGTCTTTATATTATATAGACGGTGAAATCCAGCATGAAGGTTTTTATTAGTTTGAGTTAGAAATAATATGATCGTTTCAAACTGAGGGCTTAAAGAAAGAAGTCTCTACAGACTTTACCATATGTCATATGATTCGCAGTCTCTCTCTCCTGACTGTGGTCTCAGCTCACAGCAAATGTGAAACAAGTGTAAAAGACAGCTAAGGTACCTCTAAATATCCTGCATTTATTGTGATCTAAATACACACATGGTTATTTGTCAGTCAGATATAAACTAACTGAAATTATTTCATGTCTGTGGTACAGTAAGAAAACACACAGAAACAATTACCACAAATACCTGTGATAATCTGCTCGTGCATGTTATGTGTTCCTGTGGTTAAGTCAAAAAACTAATAAAATCCTTTACAACATGATATATTTTGCGCGTATTTTTGTTTTTTAATTTTTATAATTAAAGAAAGCTTTTTCCACCATGTGTTAATTATACTATTTCTTTTATACTGCTTTCTTTAAAGCCAGGCACACTATTACATTACCTCCAACTATACAATGTTCAGAGGGATAGAAAAGAAAAAAACATAGCTAACTGACTGTACAAATTCAATTTTAATTATATTCTGAATGCACTAGGCACTTTCCACACACACGGGAAGACAAAGTCCAATCTGTCCCAGAGAGATTAGGGTCTAGGAAACCTCTGAAAAATTACTTAAAGCAAGTTTGTAAAATTTTGTGATTTTTGGATCTGACATATTGGGATTCACTAGAATAAAGGCAATGACTGTGTGTCCCATGAGAAAGCCAGGAATCCTGTTAATCCAAATGTACAAACTCATAGCATTAAGGCACACGGGTGTAGGCATACATACACCATACAAGAAGTTGGAATACGTTATGTATCATAACTGCAATAGTGACCGGTGTGATTTTTTTTCTCTTCAAATCTTCCACAAAGCATACAATTAAATAATATCCAAAGAATCTCCATAAACCTGCTGTTGCGGCAGTTG
Source organism: Burhinus oedicnemus (assembly GCA_008921705.1). Classification (NCBI taxonomy): domain Eukaryota; kingdom Metazoa; phylum Chordata; class Aves; order Charadriiformes; family Burhinidae; genus Burhinus; species Burhinus oedicnemus. The sequence continues at coordinate 2,425,375 of VFFE01007192.1, forward strand.
ATTGTTTACAATGTCCTATGTATATACAATAGGAAGAGAACAACAAACTGGTGAAACGGCTAGCTGTGATTGTGTTAAGGCACTCTAGGGTGTGTTTCAAGGATAGTGTAATACACACCTCCTGTTACTGAAGACTACAACAAACCCAAGACATGAACCAGCAGATCACTAGAATACATCCTGTCAGATAATAGTGCACTGAATATTTTTATGTACATATCATTCTGTTCTCTGCAGCAGAACGCAATCTTTCCTCTGAATCGGGAAACAAGATTTGTCTTTAGAAAACACTGTACAAGAGTCATAATTTCTTTGGCAGAGTCTGTGTAATGGGAGGATATTTCTACTCTACTGTAGACAGTGCAGAAGAGCTGTGGAAAACTAGAACCTCTTGAACACTTCCAGTGGGAGATAGAAATTCCCAGCAGAAACAGGGATGATGAAAAAACAGATTACTCACGATGTCTGGGAAGCTTTTCTCCTCAACAAATAGTCCACAACATCTGGGTCAGTCTCTAATAGGCTAATAAGCACTTCATTCTGTAGGTCAGGGGAAACCTACGAAGACAACAAAAAATACTTAGTTGGAGATTTATATCCTTTCACATACATTCATTTTGGTACTCTGCTTAATGTAAAAGACCAAGTACAAGTACATTTACATAAAATATACAAAATAAATATTCAGGAGCTTCCATTTAAAAGAGAAATTTCATGTAACAACAGGTGAAGTAGGACTAAAGATCACTTTGTACAATGTCAAATGCTGATTACTGTTGAGTAACCCATTGGTATCCAGTTGGGTATTATATCTGATAACAAGAGTGGGATTACTCATGTATCGCAATTTCAAAAGCTCCAGTTCAGGGTCCTCACTTTACATCACCATTCAAAGATCTGGAGACAAATTTCCATTCCAAGTGACTGTACTTCTCTTCTTTTAGAAACAATGTGAAATATAATTACACAAGAAGGAGAATGTTTCTTCATATATTCTGTGGCATTTGACTTATTTATGTCTTTCTCATATGGATATTTCATGGTAACTGTTCTATCTACAGAGTTCTTCAATTGTTTCATTTCAGCGAAAGCTGCCAAAGGTCAACATTTTTCTAAACGAAGCCTTATAAACATTTAAAGTTCATGTATCCATATGGCCAAATCCTGGGATCTAGAAGCATTTAAATTTCTGCTTATGCTCAATCAGAACTTAAATAATTACTGAGTTCATCCGTCCGTTACTCAGGTTTACAAGGGAGTCCTGTTGGATCTCCAGCCACTCCAGACTTCGCGTAGTAGCAACAGGCTCAGCCAGAATTTGTGTCATCTTCTTTGGAGTCTGGCCTTCTGATTTGCTAACTCTGTCTAGTGCACTTTATATGAAAATGAAACTTCAAAACACTTGATACCTTCAGCTGCTGCAGGATGTAGCAACATCTCCTGGGCAGGTAGCAGGAATGCCACTCCAAAACCTGCCCAAGCAACCTTTGTGCTTCCAACTGCATTTTACATGAGTCTTATCAATCCTTAACTGAGTTTGTCCACATCACAGTGGAACAATTAAATTCAGCCTTCAAAGCACTGAAAAAGATGAAACCATCTGAGAAACGTGAACTAACAACCCAGGTTCACTCATTGCAGATGGAGCTGCAGGCAAGACAATCTCAGCAAGGGCCATCAACTGTGCAATATGCTTCTGGATGCAATTTGTCAGAGCCTCAATCTCTTGACCTTCAGGTCACACTGCATGGGCCATTTGTTCTCCCTGACATTTCCTGGGAAATAGGAATAGAATTACTAATAAATTCCTCAGGGGAATACCTCAGTTTGGGAGGTACTTAGGGAGTCAAATTACAGAAAAGGAGTATTTCTTTAAAAAAGGAAATAATTTGAAAATAAATGAAGATATGCATCATTTAATTCAAATTGATCCAAAATCTCTATGAAAAACTTGTGTGACCACATATTCCTTTTTTAAAATTGTGTTTAGCCTCTAAGACAGAAAAATAACTTACTGATGGTCATTGATATACTAGTCTTTAAATAAATTATGTCTTTATAGGGATATATTTTTGGAAACCTGGTGTGCTGTAACTTCTCCATTCAGACAGCCTTTCTATACAGTAGAATAAAGTCCAGATAAAGTTTGAGGGTAAAGCAGAATCCACGTCTTTCTGATGTAACTTCCTATTCAGCTTTATATCAAGTTGATAAACTTTTAAGAATCTACTGAGAGGACTTCGTCAGAAAAATAAAAATATATTTTCCATTATTAAAAAGAAAATAAATCAGGCTTTCATTCCATAAAAATGAATCTGAAAGAGTTCCAACAGGAAGTTCAGTTCCAACTGAAAGCATCTGTGAAACCCAAACTTAACAGTTCTATTGAGTTATAGGACTTTTATCTGAGTGAATGAGGGTGTATTGATCTATGATCCTTCCACTGGATTTGTATTGATGGTCTCCTTGCTGGCTGTCTGCTGGATTTTGGGTTTCCTCCTGTGCAGCAATTTACTTCAGTTTAGTTAACTAACTTGCAAGTGTAGAAATGATATGCATGTAATTATAAATTTACACGTACAGAGAATTAATATATTGGTATCTCAGGAAGATGTTACAGAGCTGCAATAACTATTACTGAATTAATTGTTTAACTGGCAGTTGTGGCTGAGTAGATGGATGAGAACTTGAAATTCAGGGACAGAAGGGAAGCCAAGGCACTGCTGAAACAAAAGCTGTTGAGCACATACTGGGATGGATCAGAGGGCTCTGGGATTGTCAGGACTCCAGTAGGGTAGTAGAAAGTCTGAGATTTTGGGGCTGGGTGCTACATAAGAGTCACAGAAGGGTGGAGGGACTCTTGAAGTGTCTTCTTTGTGCTGTCCCTTGCTACTGATGTGACACAGAGAGGCATCATGTGACTGTTTCCTCAGTGGAAGGGTCACAGTAGCCTCTAACAGTAAAGATAAGAAATTTCAGACACTTTGTTGTGCTTCTGTGCAGCAGGGCTGGATTTGGGCACCAGGAGATGAAAATGCATGACCAAACTGCTCTTCTCCATCTTGCATGCCAAGTCATAGCCAATGAGATAAAGTGTGGTTGAGTTGTACCTCCCTGCACCCAGTCGCTGGGCATAGTTCCGAGACTGGCAGAGAACAGTCCTTTGTACATTCCTGTAAAACATTTTAATTCAACCCTAAGACTCACTGAAATGTGTAAGAATTGGACATGAAAGACTTTAACATCAATGAAGCAAGGTCAGAATCCATCTTCCATACGAAATCCATATGTTTTCATATTACTGGTATTAATGATAAATACTTAATAAAAAAAGTCCCCAGTATCCTGGGTTATTCTGACAAACAGAACTTTCCTGACCCACGAATATGTCAGAATCATTCTGATATTGTGGTCAGGGCTCCACTACACATCCTGGTTTCCTAGGTTTTATTTCACAAATGTTATTCCAGTTTCAATGCTGAAGCCAATCAAAGTTTTATAACCTCCCCATATACAAAAGTAACAGAAAAAAAAAAATTAACCAAACACAAAAACACCTTAGCAGCAATACACTGTATGTTACAGCCGTAGCTGAATGCTCGAGTCCAGATGTTCTTCTTTTTGTAAGTCGCCTAAGTGTCAAGTATAAATAGCAGTCCTGGTTTGGCCCCACTCTTATGGGTTTGGAAAACGAATTGCTGCTGCCTGATTTCAAATGATGAGGGGTTTATTACAATTACATGTACAAGTCTTTTCCTTTCAATGCATGTATTACCAAAGGATGCACCAGGCTAATAACCTTCAAAATACAAAGAGTCTCCCCGTGCTGCCAAAAAAAACATTAAAAAGCTGAAAGTAAACCCTGATAGAAGCTTTACAAAACACTAACTATGAGCAATTGGACACAATCCTACGGATCAACTATCATGCGTGCGTCTACACATTGCTCCAGAAAACAGGCAGAACTTGCCATATTGTTTGTTAAACTACGGCAACAGAAGGAGTAAAAGCACCCTGAGTTGCTCATCTGTTAGACATTTCTATAAATTCAACATCAATGTATTTCAGCTTTCAGGAGAGCATCTGAGATAGGTTTGTCCTCTCACAGGCAGCTAGCCTCTCATTTTAAAATCTGATTCTAATCTCCCTCTGCAATCTGAAAAGCTACTCTGGAAAACAAAAGAAAACTCTTTTTTCCACACTGTGTTTAACCTTCAGCTGCAAATGCAAGCATTGAAGAGATAAAGGAATAAATCCGTCACAATTAAAAGAGACCATATGTAGGTTAGTCTAACCCTAAGCCCCACCCCTTCCACACTGAAGGTCTGAATATGTGCCTGAAGTATTATGTGCTGAGATGTGGCTGTGCTATAAAATGTTCTTGAAGAGAAACAACAACAAGAAAACTTAAAATATTGCAAGCATTCTTATTCAAGTATTATTTTAAACTTGCTAGTGCCAGCCACGCTCTGGGCCAGCAGACCATCACACCAGAGTGCCATTCTGTCACTTTCTTTTCCTGCTGTGGAAGGAAAAATAGCACCTGAAGTTTTCCCAAACTGTGAAAAGCATTAAAAAAAAAAAAAAAAAAAAAAAAGAAAGCAAGAAAAAAGACTGCTGAATGTCTCACTGGAACAAGAACAAAAATAAAGCAACGGATGTAATAAAAGGCAATACAGTGTCAGGGAAAAGACGAGAAAACCACAAAGAAGTTCATCTGAGGCTAAGACTGATAGGCAGGGCTCGTGACTGCTTTTCTCATGCTCTTCTCCCTGCTGAAACCTGGTAGGCACCTTCCCCTTACAGTACTATGTGTCCATCATTCCCACATGCCCACAGTCCAGGCTTGTCCATCTTCTCCCACCAAAGCTGCATCCGGCACCCAGCTTTGCTGGAGCACTAAAGGAGTTTTCCAGAGCATTCTTCCTCCTGCTTTGGGAACCAATCTCCTCAGTATAAGGCAAAGTGCTGCTTAGTTTCAAGATACAAGAAATGAAACTATTTTCACCTTTTCAAGAACTCTGGTTTTGTTAAGACATGTATGCCTACTAAAATAAAGACAGGATAGTGCCCACCACTAGGTCTGCCTGGCCTCTGCTGCCCCAGAGCAGGGCTCTCTCAGGCACAAATCATGCTAAGCTGACCCATAATTTTGTGGACAAAAAGAAAAAGGTAAAGCCACAGAATGAACTGTCCAGGTAACTGCTAGGCACAAGGAATGTGATCTAAGCTGCATCTTAAGTAGGCAGCATGTCCAACTCCAAGGTCATCATCCCTTCTATGAAGGACTTCCTTGCTTCAGCAAGAGAACAGAAAGGTACTCAGGAGCAACACAGATTTATTCTTTACTACTCTTACTCAACTGACAAACGAGAAAGCTTTGTCTTTCCTCCCCATCCACTCAACAAGAAAGTCTTCGGTAGGGGAGGCTGTTCCTTAAATTAACCAAGGATCTCTTCTCCCTGCAGAAAAAATGGCTCCCCGACTTCCAAAGCTGAGAGGTGAGAGGTCATTTTCAGTCTTGTCTTCAAAACTAATGCGCACTGCTGGTGCGTTGTTTAGTATACAACTGAATAGCCAACCCCATCATTTCCACAGACAGAAACATTGACCCTAATTTAATGCCATTTCCACAGCTTATTTCATCCTAGTCTACTTTAATACCAACCAGGTATTTCCTCATTTAACTTAAAAATGCACAGGAGTAACATGAAGAAACATCCACCTACCATGAAAAGGGCTTCATAGTTTTCAATCATCTTTTGTACGACAGCTATGATAGCAGTACTCTCTTCAGCTCGAGCTGAACTCTGAACCGAGAATTCTTTGTCGGTAGATTTCTGCTTGTGCAACAAGTTAGGGCCAAAGATGGTAGCCAGGTTAAGTGATGTCATTTTGTTCCCAGTAATCTAGAAAACAATATAAATGAGATAGGGTCTCCCAGGGTCTAATGTATACAGATACATCTACACACACCCCTCTACACACACACACTCTCCCTGCCTCCCCCTCCCCCCCATTTTGGCAGATGCTTCATTCATCAAAACCAAAACTGAGTGTTAGTCGAATAAAAAATGAACAATTTTTAGGAATGCTGAAACACCTTGCTTGGACATCTCTGCAACAAGCACTGTGGATTTTCTGGATATATTTTCAAATGGATTGGAGGAGTAAAAGGTGGAAGTGCTGCCTGCCCTTAATTCCCTGGAAGCTCAGCAGTGGCATACTTCTGAACTCAGGGAACCTCCCTCCTACTTCACCACCTCAGCATATTACTGTCTCTTAGGGCCAAATACTAAGAACTGTTAGCTTTCTCAAGTGGCACTCAAGATTTGAAACAGATATAGTGAGGAAAAACACACTTTTCCAATTTTAAACAGTTTAGATAATCAAGGAGCATGCTCATTAATTTTATTAGTATTTTCCTGCCTTTTTACTTGTCTCCTAGAACATTCCAAATGTTTACTTGCTGGGTGGATTTTTTTATTTTGTTTTGTTTCTTTACTTTTTTCCTACTTTCATAACTCTGTGTTCAAAGAAACAATAGTAACCTGATTTTGGAGGAAGTAGAAGGCTAGCAATATATACTAGACTAGACAGAAATTATTGGGAAAATATGCCATATAGGTTATTAAATCAAAATTTTCATTGTCACATTTGTGATTAGACTACTTTTTTCCCCTTCTTTTAACAGAGCAAAAAGCAGGGGTCATGTGCTTCCTCTGTGTGTCTCCACTTGGTTGCTATTCTGGGAATGCAGAAGAAGATGCCAGCAGTTTGACTATATAAGACTGTAAGTGAATTTCAGCTGTTGACCCAGTATTTCTTGCAGGCTTTTTTTTAAAGAACAAGAAAATATCATGAGAGTTCTTTTTCATTTGTTTCAGTTACATTTGAACTAATTAATGAAAAAAAGGGACAGGAAGAGGCACCAAAAAGAGGCAGTAAAAACAGCATTTCAAGAAACGAGTGATACAAAATGAAACCTTTCAAAGCAGTATTTTAATTTTTTTATAGAAGGGTATTTACTGAATGTTCTAGCTGAACTTAAAACTGTCCACCGACTGCACCTGGTTTATTTTTCACAGAGCTCAACTAGACAGCATAGAGATGACAGTAAAGAAAGCTTTTCTTTTTATCGGCGGGGCCACTGTGTAATCTTGGAACCACATCTGCACCAAGTAGGTGCACAGGCAGTCGTAACAAACATGTTGGCTCTTTCTTTAGAGACTCATCCCAGCATGACTGTGAGTACAGCACACTCCCTTATTTGCACACCACCATGCACCCAGCTGTTTTTTCAGGTGACCTGCTTTTTAAATACTGTCAGAATACTGAGCCACCGAGGAGGCACAGGCACGCGGTGCCTCGAGTGTGCCAGGGGCAGCCTCTGGCTGTGCCTGGATCTGCATGTGCAGGCTGTTTGTACCAACAGTGAGTCTTTTCTTAAGGGCAGCCTCAGGGCATCCCTTAAAAAATGTTGTAAACATACCCAATGAAATTAACTGAATGAGTAATTTCAATAAAGTTAGTCATCCATCTTCAGCTTTGTGAGAGAAGGGCTTTTGAAAGAATTGTGAAGAGGGCCTGTGTGCCAAAGCTTGGCTGTTTTCCTCGCACTGATAGGAAAGAGTCTGATAAAATACCTTCTCTTGCCCTGTATGCCTGTATTCACTTAATTATTAATGAATAGCTTAAATAATTGTGAGGAGAATACCGTATTATCTATAAAAGGTATCCAATTGCACATAATATTCCTGATGCTTATAATACTGCCAAGATAGCCTACAAAAATTTGCCTTGCCAAAATACCTGTAGCAGAGCTGATGTACTGTTAAGCGGAATGAAAATGCTGTTAATACAACTGTTGTGCCAAATCAACTCTCTTAAGCAGCATCAGCCTCTAGCCTTGCAATAAGATCCTCTTGGGTACATTCTGAAACCAACAGAGAACTCTTTGCAGAACCAGGGGGACCACGACCCCTGGCTGGCTCACACATGCGGTGTTTTTAAGCACAGTAAAATTGTTACAGGCTGCTCTTTTTAAATGCTTTTCATCATAGTGGAGTAGTTTTTTGTCCTCCTTGCTGAGGACAAAAATAATAGCATTTAAAGTGGATTTAAAAGTGAAATAGGCCTTGAAGTCACGTACAGCACATTGGAAGTTAGGACTTGAGGCAGAAATTCAGCAAAACTCAGTCTCAAAGTGCCAACTGTTAAAACCAGCCAACTGCAAAAAGGTGTCCAAATCTGACAGAAGTCAGCAGGGTTTTCCATGTGGAAGACAAAATTCTCTAAGAGTTTCAGAAGAGTCTCAGAAGTAACATCAGAAGTAGTTTCTGCTGCAGTTCAGAGGACAGAGAAGTCCTTCCCACAGATAAAACTGATACAATTTTGTCAAGCAGTGACAGACCATATACATCTCATTCAAGGTTAACAAGAGTTGCCACCTTCTGCAGAGCAGCCCCACTCGCTCAAACATTTTCCTGGTAGAAAATGGGAAGCCTGGATTTTCAGATGTTCTCTAGTACGAATGGCTCAGATGCACATGTGTGAATGCTCAGAAGGTACAGCTTAGCTACATGGCTGTGGCTGTTCTTGTCTCTGTGGGTGCACTCCAACCTCTCCACTGGATTTGGTCCAGAACGCAACAGAAAGAGGCCAGAAGCAAAACAGGCAAAAAGATGGACCCTGACTCCAACCAGTGATTGCACTAGTGATTGCACTCCAACAGTTGCAAGGGCGCAGGTGTAATTCCTGTCCTTTATTTTTTCTTCTTCGCTACCCAGTGCATAAAAGGAAGCTAAGGGAGCCAAGACGTTAACTGCTGTGTCCAAAGGTCAGATAAGAAAGCAAGAGTAGAGAATGAAAAGAGAATGAAAAAGCATACTCTTGAATGCCTGACACTTTCCAATGTGAGTCTTTTTTCCATATAATATAATAGGATAAAACAAGGGGGGAAAAAGGATGGATAACATGACACATTCTTAACAATAAGGTCAATTATGCTGTGAAGCTCCCAAAGGAAGTGATAGATTCTTTACTGATTAAGTCATATAAAAATTAAACTCTCACAGCCCTAAGAACATAGTAAACAACTAAATGGCAAATGCGCCGGCAAGAATATGAAATCTCTCCCATCTTTCAGGGGCATGCCACCATTATGTTTGTTTCACAGCTTTAAAGATCTCTTTTCAGACCATGAATTAAGCAAAGTTAAAGGACACAAGCGACCGGGACTTACCTCTTGGCCATCTTTGTCTGTGGTGTCTTCTGCGTGGCCAGCCACTGTGGAGAGGAACTGCAGCAGCCGGTGTAGGGTATCGCAGTTACAGGGAGGTAGAAGATAAATGAGAAGCTGTAAGGTGCTTAGCTGTTCATCTGGCTCTAATACTAAGAGGGGAAAAAATACATTCTAAGAAAATCACTCCAACTAACCTAAAAGCAGAACAAATACACTGTTCCCAGCCCAAGGGAAGGTGTAAGAATAGCTTTGTTTAAGGATCATTTTCCTTATAATGTCAGAAGAAAAAGAGAAAACTCTAAGGAAATACCAAAAGTGTAACAAATACTGTTATAGGATTTTTGCCTTGGTTGGTCAACTTTTTGCTCACAGGTTCATAGGATCTCAGCCTGTAAGAGAGCAAAATCCATGTTGCACATTCCATCACTCTCACTGGACACGAAAATTCTGTTTAATTTCCCGCTTATTCCATTCATTTAGGTATGGCTACTGGTATATACAGGGCACTGCTGGGAAGTATCCCAGTCAAGTTTATGCTTTAGCAATTTTAAAGGGGTTTTCTTACAATTTCACGTTTTGCAGAGCTACTGGGAGACTAGGAAAGCAACTAGAGATATAAAGGATGTTCTGCAACCACCATCACTTTAACCATCTAAAATGCGATTGTAGCCAGTGACAAAGGTTGGACAGAGGCAGGATCTCAGACACGAGGGCTAGAAAGAATCTAAAGAACACAGACCAGGCAGCATCTTAAGCTTGAAGGGTGTGACTTTACTTTTTCCCAAATCTGTGAGAGTCTGTGCCCACATCTTAGCATAAGGCAACACATTTGGGAGTATTTAATACGACAGCTTTAAGGACCATTAATTATGATGAAACTTGAACTTTTAAAGCTAGGTTTTTGAAGCCAGACTGGAATTTTTGGTCAGTGAATAACTTTAAAATTTAAAAGTGTTAATGATGCTAAGATACTAGGCTTGAAATGGGGGTTTGTCATTTGCTACTACTGAATAAATGACAGGGTCAGGATTTAATAGGTAATATGAATCACATCCTATACATGAATGCAAAAAGCAGGCATAACAAGTGAAATCTCTGTTGTTCTAGTTTTCTGGGCTATACTTACACAGTACGAAAATCAAGGAAAGACCTCAGCAAATTTATACTATACAGATATTTGGAGCAAATCACGGCCAGAGTATTAAATGCACAGAAAAACGGTTAGTAGAGATTACAGACTTCAAACAGTTACGCTTTTGAAAATCAGTAAATCAAAATGCTGCGGAGCTCACAGAGAGTGTTGATGAAAGGTGTATAAAGTTCTCTGGTGAGAAGTGGGTCAGGCATGTCACGCAGAAATTCCTTTAATAAAGCAGCAACATCATGAATGCTGTGCTCTTCGTCTAACACGACATCTATGCCTCGGTCAAACTCTTCACGCAACTGAAAAAGATCACGAGACAAACCCACAGTCACTTATCATTGTCCCAATTAGTACATCCCAACACAGAAGATCTTTTAAGACGTAGATTTACTCATTTTCACTTTCCAGATTGCACACGACTAGTTTTTAGTAAGGTCAAAGATATAATTCATGTCTAATTGCTGTTTATTTCCTGATACATAATTTAAGGTTTGTACTGGACTGCAATAAAATACAATTCTTTCTTTCCAGCTAATATATGGTACTCTGTTATGAAAAAACATGCCCAAGTAAATACAATTTTTGCTGAAATTTAAAATTAATATCAAAGGCAGAAACCAGGGAGAATAAGGAAGACTGCAAGAAAGGCTTTCTTATAACACCTTACTGCATTATCCCTAGGTTTTAGGACCAGAAAGACTAAAATTGTATTTCATAACATCTACGCTTTTGTACAAAAACTTTACTACTACTACTACTACTACTAAGACAATGTTACAATCTATGAAACTCACATTTCTCTTGTTATTTAAGACTGTATTTAAGCATAAACAGTAAGTCGCCAGGTTCACTAATGGCATTTGTCCATATGTATCTTAGTCTGCTTTCCTAATTCAGTTATATTCACTAAGTGATCGTCATTAGGGAGTTAACAAACAGCAAGCTAATACCATTACAAGGTATCACTATTTTTTTCCACCTACAGTCCTCAGACCAATTCTGTATAACTCAAAAGCATCGCACTTCCCAAAGCAAGGCACTTCCCTGTCTCACATCCGATATGCCTTACGAAAAGATAGAAGCTTGCCTTTCTGGAAAGATTTCCCAGCACCAAGAGCAGAATACTTTCTGCAGGCTGAGAGCTCCACCTTTCATTCTCTTTTCATTTTGAGAATAGTCAAGATGTTTTAAAGCTATTTCCTAGGAAAATTTCATATCTTTGCAAATATTACGATGTACCATGACCTCACATGATCTTCTCAGAGAGTAATTCTATTTAGATCTTACTAAAATAGAGGAAATTTGAGATACCAGCTTTCTTTACCAGGATTATCACAGCCATATCAAAAAGGAGAAAGAAGGTAAGTCACGAGTGAACTATGTGTCTGTGACAATCTGTGGCAAATCTTGATCACAGGCAAATCTATCTTAGGTGTGTATGGTGTGGAGGAACATAGAAAATCCCTTATTTTCAGCAGAAATTGTGCTTTCATAACAGTCATGAAAGGTATTCTAGAAAAACTACAGCCTCCTTTCTAATTTATTAAGACTACTTTTAACATTATTAATAGCATTCATTACTAATAATGAATAATTACTCTACAAAGACCAGAATTTGTTCTTTATCTAGTATTATGCTTCCCCCCACTGATTTGTGGTCAAAGATTTTCCAGTGCCAACTTGGGGATTTCATTCCCAGCTCAGTTCTGCTCTTCAGACTGGTCGCAAATGGGGAACACCCCTATGGAGCACCACAAATTACCTCTATCCAGAAGATTGCTTCTGCACTTATTGCCCAAAAACAACCAAGGAAACAGATTAGCACTGCATCACAAATTCGGACTTCCCAAATAGCTGTCTAAATCATAGACTGCTGCTACAGTCTTGAATATGGCACTTCTGATCTGATGTCCTGTGAGGCCTACAGAGATAGAATCATAGTATCATAGAGTCATTTAGGTTGGAAAAGACCTTTAAGATCATCTAGTCCAACCATTGACCCTACTCTACCAGGTCTGCCACTAAACCATGTCTCTAAGCACCACATCTACACGACTTTTAAACACATCTAGGGATGATGACTAAACCACCTCCCTGGGCAGCCTGTTGCAACGTTTGATCACTCTTTCAGTGAAAAATTTTTTCCTAATGATATCCAGCCTAAACCTCCCCTGGTGCAACTTGAACCCGTTTCCTCTTGTCCTATCGCTAGTTACTTGGGAGAAGAGACCAGCTCCCATCTCACTATAACCTCCTTTCAGGTAGTTGTAGAGAGCAATAAGGTCTCCCCTCAGCCTTCTCTTCTCCAGACTAAACCATCGAAATTCCCTCAGTTGCTCCTCATAAGAGATGTTCTCCAGACCCCTCACCAGCTTTGTTGCCCTTCTCTGGACACGCTCCAGCACCTCAATGTCCCTCCTAGACTGTGATGCCCAAAACTGAACACAGGACTCAAGCTGCGGCCTCACCAGCGCTGAGTACAGCGGCACAATCACTTCCCTACTCCTGCTGGCCACACTATTCTTGATACAGGGCAAGATGCCATTGACCTTCTTGGCTATCTGGGCGCACTGCTGGCTCATGTTTAGCCGGCTGTCCACCAGGACTCCCAGGACCTTTTCTGCCTGGCAGCTTTCCAGCCACTCCTCCCCAAGCCTGTAGCGTTGCCTGGGGTTGTTGTGACCCAAGTGCAGGACCCGGCACTTGGCCTTGTTAAACCTCATGCAATTGGCTTCAGCCCATTGATCCAGTTTGTTCAGATCTCTCTGCAGAGCCTTCCTGCCCTCAAGCAGATCAACACTCCTGCTCAATTTGGTGTCATCTGCAAACTTACTGAGGGTGCACTCAATCCCCTCATCCAGATCATCACTAAAGATATCAAACAAGGCTGGCCCCAGAACTGAGCCCTGAGGAACACCACTTGAGACCTGCCGCCAGCTGGATTTAACACCATTCATCACAACTCTCTGGGCTCAGTCATCCAGCCAGTTTTTAATCCAGCAAAGAGTATGCCTGTCTAAGCCACGGTCTGCCAGCTTCTCTAAGAGAATGCTGTGGGAGACTGTGTCAAAGGCCTTACTAAAGTCCAAGTAGACAACATCCACAGCCTTTCCTTCTATCCTGGTTTGACCAATTTTGTTCAGTAACTTTACTTTTTAGCTAGGCCTCTTCTAACGGCTGAAATTAACAGCATGTTGTGCAGAAAACTGTTCGCTCGCAGAGTGAGAAGACCCATATTTATAGCTGATGCCAAGGAATGGGATGCAGAGAGGCTCTTGCTTATACTTATTGCTGTAACAACCAAGGCCAGCCAACTTTGTTACTTGCCCCGTTGGAGGGTTGGAAGCAGAGAAGCATAGGTCACACCTGTGGGGAGATGCAGATAGGACAGGTGACCCAAAACTGACCTAACAGGGTATTCCTTCCCATCTGCATCATGCTCAGTATAAAAGCTGAGGGATCAAAGGGTCAGCCCTTTTTCTTCAATGGTTGGCATCCCAGGAGGACTCTGTCTCTGCGTCTGCCTTTGATCCCGATCCTGAATCCAGATCTGGAATCCAGTTCCCGTCTGCCACTGAGTCCAGTCTGGGACTTCCCCAGTGCCTGCTGGTGACGTGATTGTCATCCTGGAAACTTGATACGGTTTTGTATGTATTTCATTATTTTCTTTTTATTATTTTATTATTAATATTTCATTAAAATAGTTTAGTTCCTTCTAAACTCTTAAGTCTCTTTTTTATCTCTCTCTCCTGCCTCCCTTCGGAAGTGGAGCAGAAGAGAGAGAGCATCTGTCATTCCACCTGACTGGGCCAAACCACAACACCCTCATCCACCAGGTGGGTCACCTGGTCATAAAAGGAGATCAGGTTGGTCACGCAGGACCTGCCTTTCATGAACCCATGCTGGCTGGGCCTGATCCCCTGGTTGGCCTTCACATGCCACTTGAGTGCACTCAGGATGATCCGTTCCATGATTCTTCCTGGTACTGAGGTCAGGCTGACAGGCCTGTAGTTGCCTGGATCCTCCTTCTGGCCCTTCTTGTAGATGGGTGTCACGCTGGCAAGCTTCCAGTCATCTGGGACCTCCTCCGTTGACCAGGACCTCTGATAAATGATGGAGAGTGGCTTGGCAAGTTCCTCCGCCACCTCCCTCAGCACTCTCAGGTGGATCCCATCTGGGCCCACAGACTTGCTAGCATATGCATTTACTTACTTATGTATTTATTGCAACAAACTACAGTTGAAATAAGAGATTTGCTAACTGGGAGAGGAAGGGAAACAAAACTATGCCTACTTTCTACACAAGGAAAACTAATGAACAGCTGCAAAAGCACACCAAAATCTGAGTACTAAGTTTGGCTTTCCATGGTTCAGAAAATGAGTGGAATTTTAATTGAATCCAGACTTTCCCATGCGTTCATGTTGACAGCATTTATTATTGTAAGTGCAAAGGCCAAGCTGATGCTTCCATGTTGTTTAGTGAAATATATTAGTCCACCTAATTCAATAAATTAGTCCATGTAATAGAATACATAAATACTCAAATCTCTTGATTTCCTCAGCCTTTGAAAACACAGTAAAAGAAAAACTGGTGAAAGTCATTGGTGTTTGAAGTAAGGCTTAGTTTACAAGTAAATGATACAAGCCCTCTGCTTTTTCCCCAGAGGCATGATGCAATTGTACTCATCCCTGAATGATAATATATGTTTTGACATTGAAGCCTGTAATGCAAATGACAGGCAACTTACTTTTCAATACTTTACCAAGTTCAGTGTTGTTCTAACAACTGTCTCTGCACACCATGAATGTTTTTAGCTTTGTGTTACACCAGCCACTCAGCAACAGAAACTGCTAGAGAATAAACTACAAATCAGTAGGCTATACTGTCCTACCAGCCTGAATTGAGTAAGTTTAGCTATTCAGAGTAACTTTCCAGAGAGCCAACCATTATGTTGTGTAGCTTTGCAACACAGAACTATTATTTCTGGGATCAGATGCAGTCAAGGTTTCTTATGCTTTTTTCTATTTCTATATTTCTGTACTTCCTGGCAGGGTTATTTTCCTGTAACTTTTTATCCTCTCCCCAAGCATCCTACAACCATTAAGCACTATTCTCTACTGCTCTAAATCAACATGTAGTCCCAACTTCTGGGAATAACAATGAAATATCTAGGCTGAGGAAACACCCACTTTTGACTTTGTCTCTGGAACCTAACTGTAGACTATCTTTGCTTTTTCAACATTTGGCTGAGACTAGGACTTGGATGGGTCTGCTTTAACCTTCAAGTTTAACAGGGGTAAAAAAAAGGTGATATTTGGGAGCAGCGATTTGAGGGTCAAAGAGATTGCTCTGTACTTGCGTATTTTCTCATACTGTAAGTTTTCCAAATAAGATTTACAGTTTGGGTTTACTTTGGGAGCTTCAGCTGTTTCTGAGATGAAACCAGCAGCCAAGATTTTTTTTTCCCTACAGTGTAACCTTTGGAAAATTTCATCACTGTAGTCTATTTGGATCTCCAACCCTGTGCTACTTCTGCAGAGCAAAACACGCAAAGACTGTTAACCTGCTGAGAACCTGACAAGGATTTCACCAAATGTAAAAGATGACTGGAAATGGTTTGTTATGAGCCATCAAAAACACAATAAAGTCACTGACCCAGAAAACCTGACTTTCACCAGGTGATGGATAGGGAGGAAATCACCTAACAGAAAGGAATCAATTTGTTTATAACATAGCTGAGGAGGAAAAACATATCCATATCCACTCACCTGTCTTACTCTCTTTTTTGAGCTTCCAACTCTGAATATTCCTACTGTCTGGAGACCTGCAAGTATAGCACATCAGACAACTGTTTTATTGTCTAAGTTTCTGCTAAGAATTGCATTGAATCAAAGCAATCTGGGCTATGTGTGTACTTAAAAGAGTAAAAAAAAAAACCAATGTATTTCTCTGCAAACTTGTACTTACCACACTGAGGCAAAACTCAGCTCTCTTGGATTAAGAAGCCGTCCAGTTTAGTTCTCAAGGACCTCACATCACCTAACCCACTAATCGGCATCTTCATGACATTTCTTGTCATGCCATTTTGGTAGTGCTACTACTACTTTGTGAGGGACAGAGGTATGCAGAGACTGATGCAATGCTCAGCATTTGGAGGTAGCACTTCCAGGACTGACACGAAAGGAAACAGGCAATAAAATAACTAAATACTTGGGCACTGAACTGTGTCTTTGGATACAGGAAGCAGTTGGTGTTTGGGGTTACCCGCTAGCTCTATAGCACCTGTCAACACAAAGCTGAGAGTTTCCTTCAAAGGGACATAAGTAGGGCACTCAGGCAGATTACAAGGAGGAGGAACTCCACCTGGGAATTGTGTGCAGTTTATAGGGTAGGAGCAGCTATCATATAGAGGGAAAGCTATGAAGAAGTACTGTTGTACTTCAGGGAAAGTGCAGAAGGCGTGCCTCTGTCATTTAAAGTGATTTGGGAATGGGTGTCGCCTGCTGTTCCATAAGAAATCAGTTCAAACCTTTTTTCTAGCCCTGCAGATACTACTAGATAATCTGACTGTTGAATAGACATACTTTGCTGAGTAACAGAAACGGAAAAATTTGAGAGTAAATGTCACCTTAGAGGTGGCATGGTCTTTAGCAATGAGAAAGTGAGTGAAAATCTTGGAGACTGAAGCAGCTGTGTACGTTTTAGATTTTACAGAGACATTTTTATGCAAAAAGGATTAATTATCCATAAGCTTTGAAAAGTTTATGGTCTAACAAAGGCTACTCTGCAACATTCATTTTCTCTACTGACAAACAGGAGATGTCAAAGAACCTTACAAAACAAATGCCTTTAGACAGCCATGAGCCTACACTTGCTTGCCAGAGATGTGCAGTTTCACAGCGGTGTTTGGAGTAGCACATTTTCATCAGAGAAATTCAGATAGCATTCTGCCTTTTAGTTTTTAGTCTGAACATGACACTTCTCTTCAAATATTCTTCTGTCTTTGGATAACAGAAAATTAAATTGATGGAATAACATTTAGTAAACCCAGGAACATTGGCAGGGAACCATCTGAGATGGAAATACTCACACTGGGCAAAAACTGGAGGTTGGTTACCAGTCCCCACACAAACATACAGTATTTGTTTTACACTGCAGGTCTGCAGGAAGTCAAGCCTTTACAACTCTGGGACATGAACCCAGGGAAAACAGAGAAGGTGAACAAGGCCAGGGGCTTTTATGGCTAAAACCAACCATTTTTTGTCATATAATATTCAAAATGATAATTTAAAGCATTCGTCAGAAAGTCCTGGGTGATTTGCTGCTGAAAAATTGGCCTAAAGGACTTATGCACATGGGCAAATATGTTTAGAATCACAAACATGGTCCATCATATACCCTGGAATGATGTTGCTATAGGATTGTTGCTAGAACAGAAAGTCCTCTATTATCCCTAAAGTCAATGAGCAAACAGTAGTGTCTGTCTTCTGCAATCTTTAAATTTCTCAAAGTCAGCCAATCCCAATGACTGTTCTGTGGATGGCAGATCAAATTGAAAACTGAAGAATATCAGTATTTACACCAAATTATCCCAGATTATTGTGTTGTGGGGTACTACAGTGCACGGTTAGAAAATGCACCAAAAAAACCCATAAATTTTCTTTAGAAGGAAACTTTAATGTAAAGTAAATATTTTAGTAAAGGATGTTGTATAGAAAAGGATCTTTTCCATGACGGTGGGTTAAGTGGATCAAAAAATTTGTCACAGATATTGAAGTGACATAAAATCACAGTATCCAAATGATACTCAGCTGGATGGCTTTTTGGCTGACTCAGACACTTTTACATTCCCCAAACTCAGCTACCCTTGCTCAAAGGGACGAGAGTCATTCTTTTCAAACTTAATCATCCCCACACTTATTTGTCAGCCATAGTATCTAATCTCTGTAAAAGGCTAACAATGACTCTCTTTCACAGTTTTGCTTTGTATATTTGTAAGTAACGTGGTTTTCAATTATGCATTGTAAAAGCTTAGCATTGTCGTTTAAATTGCAGTCCCTCATCTGCAAAAGCCTTTCATTCAGAGTCAGTGAATGATTTCTTTCTGGTCAAATTAGGCATCAAATGTATCATTTGGTGTTCCAGTTGCCACTACTTAATGGTTTGTTTATTATCTGGCCACGTGATAACTCCGTCTTGCTGTGGCCAAGTTATTTCAATTCTCATTAAAAATCCTTACAAGACTAAGATACATTGGAGAGACATTGAACAGATACCTTGATTAACTATTGTTTCTGCATTACATAAAGCTGGTGGGAGCTTTGTGCCTGAATGATCATGAAGACATGAAAAGAATATTGGCAGGAGTTTCTAATTCCCTTTGGAGAGAGCAGGCCTGAGCCTGAGGCTGGTCAGGAGGACTCAAGCCAGGGACAAACTGAGTAGGCAGCCACAAGCCTTGCAGGGAACAGGAAAAAAGCTTCTTGGAGCTTAATATAATTTAGCATGGGATTTTTTTATTTCTCTAAGTCTCTATCTTCAAATGCTGTTTCTAGTTACCTCTTGCACTTTAGGATAAACAGTTAAATTAGCTCTTACGCTGGTTGTGAAGAATGACTCCAGGCCGATGGGTGCACTTCAGACTTTCATTCTTAAGGTATGGGTAAACCTGTGGGGTGTGAAGAGCCATTCCTGCAGAGCTGAGCACTCTAGTGCAAAATGACTGACCTCCAGGAAATGTCTCTCCCCCTGTACTGTACGGGCCAGTTTGCAAGCCTGTAGCATAGATCCTTAGTTTGGGAAGACATCACCTAAGCAATTATTTGTGAGACAGTATCTTTAGCAAGAGGCAAAATAGGAAGGAAAGCGTCTGACTTTCAAAGATGTCCTTGCAATTGGAAGTATATGCTTGCTTCTCAAAATACGCATTTATTTATATTATAGTAAAAATATATCTGCCACTCCTGGGAAAATGAAATATTCTTACCATGCTTTTCCAAGTGCTGGCAGCAACTATCTACAAGCCGGGGAACCTGCCTGTAAATCGGGTTCAGGCTTAGTTTCTTATCTCTTGCCTTTTCTTTCTTGCTCTGGGCTTCTGCTGGCAAAGAGAGCTGGAGGGCCTCTAACAATCGTGACTGATTGTCATCAAGATCCGTAATAGAGTCCACAGACATCGCGCCCTGTAAAATACACACACGTGAACAATCAGTACGGATGGAGAAATCTAAACACCACAGGACCTTATCTAACAAAAACTTTTGCCTCCCTACATTTTAAACAAATTAATATAAATATACAACTTGGTACACAGTTTTTGTAAATTACAGAAGTTATAATATCAGTGTAATGGATGGGAAAATCACAATGGTACCAATGCTGTTATTACCATACTACAAGGAATACAAATTTGATATTGAATAAAACTAAATGCTTTCCACTCGGCTTGGCAGGCACACCTTTTTATTGTTGTAAACCTGCACATACTGCAGGACAAGGATGAATCATGGTCTGTGTCTGCGCCTCAGCAGTACAACATTTATGTACGTGGAGATATACACACATTTTTAAACCTGATTCCCTGCTTTTCTGCAACTTGGGCCATTGTATGAGTGAAAATGCAAAGAGATTTACAATCATACACCACATACAGTTAACTAATAACACAAAAACATAAAACTGCAGAGATTGAAATAATCCCATGTTATTACAGAACAAAGACACACCAGAGAAGCAGAAGGGTAATATTTTTTAGATAGTTCTAATTCATCTATCTTAATATTTTAAAATCATTAAAATTCCAATGAAAGCTTTGAAAAGTATGTTTGGATTACAGCAAAGCACAGAAGTTCAAGCAGTCTGTAAAGGATAAAGCAGCAAAAGCAGCAGGATGTTTATAGCGTGTTCCAATGTTGAAAATTAAGATAATTTTTTTCAAACCACAAGATTACTGTCACTTCAAAACAACCTTTTCCCTCAACTGTTATTAAATTTACCAGGCAACAACAGTTTAGGGGACATCTAGGCTTGCAAATAATAATAAAACAAAAAGAAAAATTTCATTTTTGTCATTAAAAATATCTATTGTAAATTATTTTCTTTCTTTCTCAAACAAAGGATACATTTTACTATAACATAAAACGTACTGTGCAGGGATCAAGCATGTTACCCTATGAAAGAATGAAGAAAATGTAAATTCCCATTCAAAACTTTGGTGAGAACTCTAATTTCTTAAAAGCATGCTGTTCTGCTGACAGGTATTTCATAGACTGCTGGTGAGATCTCTACGTCTATTAAATGAGAACTGTGTAACTGCTAGGGAATTTCAAGGTCTAGAAGTATTTTCTTCCATCAGCCTAGACAACTGAACTTTATAAAGATTTCCGACTCATAGGCAACTCATACAATAAGTCCACTGAGATTTCAAATGAATTTAAACATTTTTAGTTCATAATATATTTTTTAAAAAAGGATCTAACTTATCAGGTATAGTTCTGTTTCTTATAACTCATGGAAGGCTTATAAATAAAACATAGTGAATTTTTTAGATTTTTTTGGACCCACATCTCTACACAATTACTAGACCCTTTATGATGCATTTTTGACCTTGATTTCTGATGTCTCTGAGGAGTACATTTGTTTGATTCCCTTTGCCATTTCCTGCCAAAAGGCAAAAATAAAAAAAAACCACCCAAACCAAAGAAGAATCTCTGGCTATGATCCATGTGTGTAAAATTCCAACTGGACAATTTTTCTATTTTGTTTTTAAGAGTTTGGGGTTTCCGACATCAAAATTAGTCGACTAACACTGAAAATTCTAACACCATCCTCACCACTGCAGCTCCCAGGCAGTTCCTGCATGACGGGTGCCCTCCTTTATACCCTGCCTTTACTGGTCCTTCCCTGTCTGCAAAGCATCCTCACCTCATGAATCATTATTATCACAAAGTCACTTAAGTCGGATTCAGATCCCTAAAATAGATGTAAATACAGTCAGTTCGCCATTATCCTTGGGCATTTTATCAAAGTTGTGGATTAACTGGGGCACTGAGCTGGCTTTAAGAAGAGTGACCTTGAGTTCAGTGGCTGAAGTACAGCACTGCTTGGCAATACAAAGTCCAGGCCAGCTCTGATTTTAAGTTTCAAAGTGCACAGGAAAACACTACCAATGTACTCCCTGATCCAATCAAACTCAGCCAGACCTACTACTGTGGGCTCAGCCAGACCTATATGACTGCTGAGGAATGATGCAGGAAATCATGCACGTTGCTGCCCACTACTCCAGGACTATTAACACAGACACAGTGCTACTTGGACTGCGATGCCCAGCAACCGAAGAAAAATCAAGTTCCATCTGCTAGGCATTACCTTTGCACACAATGGATACCGGTCCCTGCTCCACCATGACAAGCCCAAAGTCTAAATAAACTGGCCAAGTCTTAAGATAAGCACACAGAAACATGAAGGAAAGGGGAGATTAAAGGGGAGATGGAAAGAGCTAAAAGAAAATGAAGGCCAGAGGGACAGGTGTGGAATGAAGGTCAGATGAAACTTTTCTTTACTTTTTATGGGTTACAGAAGGCTTTTCTCTTTTGAAAAGATGAGCAATATTACAGAATATGCATGGGATCAAGAACTATCCATGGCAGATCCATTTTCATTCCATACATTATGTTATGTGAGTAGTAAAGCAGTATGACCGAGCTCCTGATACTTGAATGATTTTGGCTGCATTATATATATATATAAATAATACATTAACAGAGCCTCAGAATATTCTCTATAATAAGCACGCAGAAAATGCCTTGCTGGATGACCAGGGTCTGAACTTCCAACTGCTGAGCAAAAATCCTACACAGAAAATGCAGCAACAGTGATTTCTGTCTAGCTCTTGGAGGAAGGATAACCACAGCACTCGTACCATGAGCTCTGCAGCCAGCATTGCCTTATATGCCTTACTGAAAGCCTCAGCTGAGCACTTAAAGACTCACTGGAATACACAAAAGTTGCAAAGTACACGGTACAGTGATAAATAATCCCTCCTATTTAAGAGGACTGCACTCCAGTTGTCTGTGCAGCATTTGTGTGAGAAACTGGTTGTATCAATTGCATGTAATAATGAATCAGGGTTGGGTTTTTTTAAGCATTTGCCTTGATATAGTTGAAAATAGACAATGCAACACTGCCCAAGAGATAAAAGATAAGTGCAGGCTTCCTTACTATCCCCTAAAAAACCTCAGGGGAGTACAGTAAGTACACTGATAAGCACAAGTATAAAGGCCAAGGACAGACAAGATATGGGACATGAGTTGATATTAATGTTAAATAATTGACAATTCATGAAGTACATTACTGAATAACTGAGGTTCATTCCCAAGAGAAAATGCCAGCTCCCTCCACGTCACACTGCCCACCTTAATCTACTCTTATTTCTCTGTAGGTTAACCACGTGCTACTGCATCCTCATGACTATGGACTAAAGGCTCAAATTCAACACCCTGAAAGCTGCAATCCTGAAATTAACAAAAAACCAAACCAAACAAGCAAAACCCCGAAAGGCTTCTAGGAACTTGGTCCTGATGGAACTCTATCCCTTGGATGTAACAAAGGATCCAGGTTCCTTCTGCTTGCTGGCTGGCCAAACACGTCAGAGATTTTATCAAACTTCTGAAAAGAACAGCAGATGACCCATATCTGGACACATGAATTATCTTTCCCTCATATGTAAACAGGTTCTGAAGCCGATGGGTGTATATGGTGAATTTCTATTTTTTTGTCACTGCCTATGCCAAATTCTGAAAGAAGTTGGCAGGTTTCCCTTCACACTTATATTCAACTGTACTTCACACTTCTGTGTGAACACAATTGCCTGTTCACATGGTCTGGACAGGCCAATAGATGTGCATTATGCATATATAAGAATGCAAACATCTTCAAATTTCATACCCTCAGCTACTTCCAGATAGAACGCAGACACATCAAGTATAAGTTTCAGCTGCCAGCTAGAGGGAAAGAAGGCAGGTCATGGGGCTCTTCAGTCTTCTCGTAATTTGCAATTTACTCCAGTTCTCCCCCTCTTAGCACCATGGCTTGAAGAGCCCTACATAGCATTTCTCTGAAGCAGGTTTCATCCTAGGGATAAGAAGGTGTGGATCCTAAGAAAATACTTTATTTTCCAGGGTCTGTTCTTGTACCTCAAATTGTTTCTCAGATTACTTAACAGGGGTTTTTAATTATATCATTTTATTATGCATTTTTTCTCCCTCCATTGCAAACGGAATTAAAAAGCGGTAATTTTAGAACCTCTATCCCATGGTAACAAAAAAAAAAAAAAAAAAAAAGTCTAATACTGTTAGTAGCTGCAGTACTGGAAAACTGGAAAGCTCAGAGCATAAAATTTACTTGCAAGGCACAGAACCCTGCGAGTAAGTGGTCTACCAGGTACCTATGTTACACGCAGGATTAACATTCAGTCCAAACTACCGCACTGTGTTCTGCTGCTAAAGGCATTTTCATAACCTGTATGCAGAAATTTCCTTCAAAAAGCCTGCTAGAAATTTACTTCAACAACTTCTTTCTTACCACTGAGGACACGATCAGAATTAGGGCATAAGGATTTTTATTAACATTAGGATAGGGATTAATAGTTAGATTTACTTTCAAGTTTATGGAGCTAAATTAACATAAGCATACATATATACCAATCACATTGGTTTAGTCTCCCCCAGTTGAAAAAATGGGTTGAAGACAGATGAAATTTGTTGAATCTAGAAGACCCAAACAGAAGGAGATACATAAAGGAAGTGAACAGGAAGACTTCTAAATAACATCTCTGTCACTTTAGGATCTATAAGACTTGCACAGTCCATATGATCTTTTCCTATCAACACCAGAGAAAGAAGATTTCCACTAGAGTTAGAATTTTCTGGTATTGACCAAGCCAGCTTCCACCTAAAACAAAAAAAAATCACTGTTTGAACGTGACAGAAGAAATACTCCACAATCCACAGACACATCAGGGTTTTTTCCTGCTCCATCTAGACCCTCTGGAGCTACTGGCATGCACCACGTTGTGATGGGTCTACTTACACGCCTCCTTGCTCGTGGTGCTGGCTCAGGCGTGTTAGGAGAAGTGGATTCGTTGGGTGTTTCTGAGGTTGAGCTAAGAGATGAGTTACTGCTTGAAAGTTCTTTGTTCTGCCTTTTAGTTCCAAACGGCAAGAGAAAGGCCACAAAATCTGAAACATCTTTTTGCTCTTCTCTCTGAGAGTCTTGCTTGAGCTTGTAGGCCCGGTCATTAGCAATCACTTGGGACAATGGCATTCCAAAAGCCTGGGGAATAAATTCTGCAACAACAACAAAATTAATATTTACTGAACATCTGACGTTTATTTAGTACAAAAAGATTACTTATTAAGCTGTTAAAAAGAAAGCCAATCTGGAGTCCCTTAAAATATATAATAATTCCAATGAGGTACTGGACTGCAAAATAATAACAGCATTCAAACAATAAAATAATAGTGGACACATGCCAGGTAATTGGAGCCCATGGTATCTGAATCCTGTTTCCAGTTGGATCGTGCAAGATATACCACACAGAATATTCGAAAATCAACTGCAAACAGATCTAATTAACATCTTAACTTCTACTGAAAGCAACTAGAAGTCAGAGACACCTTTGGCTACATTTAAGTGGTGCAGAGGGCCATTAGAGGCTCCAGTAAGCTAATCCTGAGACTGGAGAGCCTAGCTGGACCACAGCTCTCATGTTTCAGACCTCTTCACCACATTTCTTTCTCATAAATGGTGCGGGGCACCAGAGTCAAGGGGTACAGGAACGTGCATGGGTCTCATTACAGGTCAGGAGGGTACGCACCAACCTGTACAGTGAGCTTGTAAGTGCTTCCACTATACAGACTACACCTTCAAGGATATGGTTTTAATTATATACAAGAACTATACTACTTTAACATACTGGTAAGATTAAACCAGTGGAATAGTGGTGTATCAGTATAAAGGCCCTTTATAACAGTACAAAAATATATATGGCCATATAGAAATACAGGGAAACACAGATTTCTTTCAATTAACAAAAAGAATATAATCTGATCTCACATCAATACAACTCTAATGTACAAACCTAGCATATGCTTCAGGTCTCAAAGTAAAATGCTCAAATGTTTTACAAACCAGAAAAACACTCCACAGTGAATCAGGCCAACAACTACTAATGCTGAAATTCTCATCATTAAGTTTCAAATCTAGACTTATCTGAGATTAGTAGAATCAAAACCATTGGGTGAGACTGCAAACAAGAACTGGTTTGTGTTCAAATGGAACGAAAACTAGCTACTGACTTTTCATCCTGGTGAAAATGGGTGCAACTTTTACTAGGTTCCAGCTTCAGACTTGCTTGTGCAAATACAGCACTAGTGAAAAAAAGCAATTTTTTTTTCAAGTATGAAAAAAGGAAAAAAACCCAACCCCCAAACCAAACCAAACAACAAAAAAAACCCCCAGCCCAAATAAAAATCCTTATATATTCATCCCCTCTTTAGTCTAAATGACTGAAGGCCAAAGTTTCTCCTGGGACTAAAAGTCTGACTATATCTTTGATGACACTTCCAAATTTTATCTATGCTTGCATTATCTTTAAGATTAAAGTAAGGCATTGCAAAAAAGAGTATATTTTATGAATCCTGAATGAGGACAAGACTAGCCTATCATACTAAAGAGACAAGAGTCCATTGTTCTGATTTGGTGAGAAACATTACAGCTCTTTAGAAGTATGAAATGTTAAGACATGAACTAACTTTGGTGGCCAAACAAAACTAAATCAGAAAGCAGAGCCTCACATATCAAGCAAGTCTGGAGGTGACCTGTGAGTAGAATGACATCTAAAACCGTCTGCATTTAATTTAGAACAAGAAAGAACATCATCACATGGGTATCAAGCAATGCGGGGATTGCCAGTTCCAGGAGTCCAGAGTTAGATCCGTCCCTCCTGCATCCAGCAAAGTGTGACTATGAAATGATGAGAGTATTAGTATAAAAAATTTTTACTGTTCTGAATTATGTTCCCAATGAACATTTAAGACTCCAAACTTGAAACACACATCTGCAACATCTCGTCTCCGCTTCCGGCTGTGTTAACCGGGTACTTTGTTATACCTCCAGCAACCCTCCATCCACATTTCCTGAGAAAAGCCACTGAGCCAAATGGAATCCTGAAGAAATACTGCTGGGTTTGGCTCACAGCCACTTGCTGCTTCAAATTCAGATGGGATACCAGTATGTAGCCCAGTGATGCCCAACAGCATGCTGATGCCATTGATCCTACAGCTCTAGGATCAACTGGGACAAGATCAGCAGGAGATGAGATCTCAGCACTGCTTCACTAAAAGAATTTCATTTAAATGACTCTCTTCCTGACTTCATTACATAAAGGCTGGTATTTTGAGGTATATGTTGCTCCTCCTTGAAAACTTTCAGGTGTGGCATGCCAGGTCTTTAATTGCTCTTGCTCAAGGTGCCTGGGGAGCAGGAAAAGGACACTGCTCCAGGCTGCTTTGCTGTAGGCCTCCTTCTCAGAGGACATGAACCACTTCCCCAATTTCTCAATGTCTGGCAGAGATGGGGAACTGGATGAAAACCAGCTGGCTGATTTTCAGAGTAAATACAGATGGAAGTGATGCTGGCTGGCAGTGTAACTACATTAGAGAATTGGCAAAATCAGTAACTTTTTGTTCGTTTGTTGAAATTAAGAGAATTGGTTGCACCCTCAGCAGACTGGCTACAGCCTCAAGTTCCCACCAAAAACTAGGCTGTGTGTGTGCCATTCGATCGAAGTATTCGATCCCAACAATCTCCTTATTGGACAGATAAATGTCATGTCCATTAGAGTGAATGCTAGCCCTTTTGACATTTCAGATTCATAAAAAAAAAAAAAGAAGAGTTGTAGTCATGCAAAGTATTTAGCAACCCATTGATGGGGGAGAAAGAGTACTGACTCAGATGTAAGATGTGTAGGTTTCAGGCTCTGGTCTCACGATCAAGGTAAAAGTACCAGCTGCCTATTTACTGCTGTAGGCTGGGATTCCCCACTGTTGGAGATGTTTCATTTGTTTGAAGACAGGTTCCTTAGAGCAGGGGCTCAAACTTTGGTCTGTTGTATATACACTAAGTGAGTGCCAAAGCTACTAAGGCAGTTACTGTCTGTAAACCCAACAAAAATTTGGTCACTTACTCAATTAGGAGAGTGGTCAGCTTACAAAGAAATTTTGCAGAAAGCACCATGTAAAAATGTGAAACAACCTGGCAGACCAGGCAATCAGCTTGGAAACACAGACTCATATCCTCAGCCAGCAGTGCATAAGGACATGCCTTTTGATCCATTCTGGTTTTTAGTGTTTATTGGCAAAGGAGACAATTTGCTATTTTGGAGAAGTGCACAATTTCTCTTACCAGAAAGTCCATGTTGCAGCTGAGGGAAGTTTCTTAACAAAATTTTGATCGAAACTGGTACGTTCCTAAGAAATCTTTCTGTCGTGGCAAATCAGCATTTTCTAATAAAAAGCAGCATGTCACAGAAAAACTCCCAGCCAGATCAAATAAGAGTTTCAGTGATCAGAAATCATTTTCTTTGGTAATCAAATGATGATATCCAGGATGTTGACCCATATGGTTAGTTTACATGGCCTCATGCCACCTCATCCAAGTAGAGTTTCAAAGACTTCCTTGAAGTTTCAGCTGGTAAAAATTGTGGTTTCCATCCCACAAATCAGTCTATTAAGAACTAGTGAGGTCTATACTCTAGGCCCTAATGAGGCCTTCAATGATAATAAAACGAACAGCAAACAATACAGCAACTTTGAATAGTCTCCTTAGCACTTTGGGTTTTTTTCTTAAGTACAGCTTAAGTGCTGGTTTTGAGCTGCTAAAACCCTGTGACCAAGATCTACTGAGGCGCTTGTACTACCTCTATTTAAATGATAGGAATAGAGTGGGAGACAGCTCAGAAAATAATATGCTTTAAAAGGGATATTTAAATGGAGAGCAGTCTTTAAGTCAACCTTCCCAGCTAGCCAGACTGGGTGACTGTTTTGCTAACTGAAATTGATTACTTTAGATCCGTAGAGAGAGTGATGGAAGCAAGAAAATAAGGAAAATGGAAACCTTGAACCATAATGGGGACGGCAAAACTCCTTCCATCTGAAGGTTCATCAAAATTCTGCACTGACTCCAGAAGACTCGAAATAAGACAACATTCTCAGTATCAGTTCTGTGGCTGAAACTCCCTTCTCCAGCTCGTCAGAGCTCACTGACCTTCAAGGAGTGATATAAGGCCTTCCCAATTACTTAGGCTTTTTCTGTGGGTAGGCCTTTGTTTTGATTTGTTGTTTGTTGTTTTTTTTTTAATTGAGAGATTCTTCAGTCCTTTAGTTGACTTTAGTACAAAATATGATAGCGTTGCTTAAAAAAATCTTTTGTATGTCTAGAGAGCATGAGAAACATTTTCAAAGTTTCTTAAAAAGCACAGTAGGGTGCTGGAAAGGCTTGGAAAAAAACACATTTCTGAAAAACTATAATAAAAAAAGAAACTTCATCTATTCAGCTCTCTCCTGAGACTGTGCCAAGGCACACTGACATCATGGTAGGTTGAATTACTGAAGAACAAATGCAAACTTTAAGAAATACCTCTAAATTTACTGAGCATGGCTGCGAAGTACACATGGAAGACGTTTTCAAGAATTCTGAACTAAAGAAAAATCTGCATATGCCACCGAGTTACCAAGAAGGCCTTTTCTCAGAAACTCCAGCATACAGAGCAGCTCTGCTAAGGCCCCACAGATGAACCTGTCAAGTATTTACATTCCACACAGAAACATCAGCAAAAGGGATGATTCTCTGTTGCTCAACAAATCGTGTAACAAGTGATTATTATTTCTGAGCAGGTCTCTTAGTTCACCTCTAGGGTTTACTGGAACCAAGGCAAAATGGAGCTGGTTTACTGATAAAATATTCTAGGAGAAATCCTTTCTGGGAGGCACCTTTCTCAGGAATGCCTGTGTGTACTTTACAAGTAGGCACGCTGACCCCCGTATCACTGGCAGGAGGCGGACGAAAAGCTCCGCTTCTGCTGCCATCAAAGCTAGCAGTGAATTTGTAAGGGAACAGTACCCAGCTGCCAGCATGCAGAGCATCCTTAGAATTTCTTATTGCAAGCAGCACTGACATTTTACTGCTCCTCCCGCCTGAGCACTGTTTGTCAGCAGCTAAACCAAATGTTTGGAGAGATATGTAGACAGCACAACTGAGAGTCACAATGGCCATTAATAACAAGGAGGCTGGGCAGAGGAAAGCAAAGGCACTGAATGATGGAAGCTGAAAATACTGCTGAAATATCTGGGTGGAGTGCTGCTCTCCTGTTTCACCTGTTTACATCCGGCAAGTTTTGCTATATCCTGCTCTGGTGAGTCACTCAGAGATGTAAAAACAATTGAAAACACACTTGTTTTAGCATTTTTCCCCTTTTAATGAAATGATGACAGATGTACCTGTCAAAAAGGACAAAATAAAGATATGAATCTCATTTAAAGTGCATTCAATTCTACTTTAGTGTCTTTGTCAGCCTTCAGAAGTATAACAGTTTGCTGAAATCCTCACTTAACAGACAGACAGGTTGATTGACTGATCTATCTAAATAAATCGTGTTATTAGGAGAGTAGAAACTCCACAGATTGGACCAAGTCCTCAAATATGAGTGATTAGATCTCCAAATAGTCCTAGAAGAAATTAATACCGTATCCTTTTGGTTATGCTTTTTAAGCACAACCACCTGCTGGGGTGGACGAGAACAGTCTTGGGCACAAACCAGAGAGAGGTGTCACCTCCCCTGAGAGAACAACTCCAGAAGTCTACACCTACCCCAGGATGGTTCAGTGCATGTCAGTGCTAAAGGAGAGGGACTGTCAGGCAAGATCAAGGACGCAAGTCCTCCCTGCTTTTTTCTCAGGAGCTGCCCACACACAAAGACACAAAGCTGACCACATGCACTAGGAGATGCGCAAGGTTCACACCTTGTGCGCCCTGCAGCAAGGCCTCCATCGTGCGTCCCTGGTGATCAGCACGGTGGCCCTTTTTCCCACCTCTGTGGCTTCGAACTGCGCCAGGCACATCTCAGTAATCTTTGGCTGCAAGCCACACACAGGATCACACGGTGCTGTGTGATCGTCAGGATTAACCTTCAGGAGCCTATCTAGCCAAAAACCCCACTTCTCAGGTGGCATGTACTCCAGGCAAGACCTAACAACATGGCCTCCTCGGCTGTTACTTGCCCCCGTGGTATGTGGGGTCTCCCAGGCTGGGATATAGGAAACTCAAAATGTTTGGAATTAATTATATACTCTTCAAACTGCAACTGTGCTTGTAGATGTGATGCTGAAGGGATGGAAATACTGTTTGCACTAAGGCAGATGCAAGTTGCCTGTGTAAAGTGTTCTGGAAATCGGCTTCCCTGCTTCCCCTCCAATGTCCTACGGCCAACGTCGCCGTTTCCTTCTCACGATGGTGCAGCTGGACTAGTTACCAAAAAAACCAACCCACAAAAACCCAAAAAGAAAAAGAAGGCAGGCATTCCTTATGGGCATGAGGACTAGGGACCTGCCTGGGTGCTTCCATAAGTGCTCCCGGCCTTTTGTGTGAGCACACCCATGTCCACAGTGTGGAGTGTTTGTTTTGAACCGGTTGCCCAGAAATGGAAGATACTCTCATTATAAAATAAATGGTAGAAATGCTTGTTAAAAAACCACCATGGAATGGACCAGGATAATACTCCCAGCTCGCTGTAACACACACGCCGAGGGAGGTTAACTCTGACTTTGGGTGACACGGCGACCACTGTTGAGGGAAGGTGATGTGAGCATGGCAGACTTACCCTTATGGACACCAGCAGCACCAGGCCTTACATTCTTCTTTCCACAGCCAGCTCGTCACCTGAACCCTGGGCAACACTGTCCCTCCTAACTCCTGAGGCTGGGGGAGAGGCCGGTGCTGCTGCTACCCACAGGGAAACAGCCACCTTTCACCAATTGTGCCCGCATGGCACAATCCAGCACCTTCTTGGTGGCTCACCCACTCTGCCATCATGGACTAAGAGTGTGTTCAGCAAGGATCTGTGGGGCAGATGATCTTTAATAACTCAGAAGGGCAGAGAAGAGCACACCAGAAACAACCATGGACAGAAACCTTCAGAAGCAGGCTATCCAGGCTATTTTTGCTTAACGTTTGTTGTTGGCAGCAACTAAGAGCCAACATGGCTTTATTTTCACTCTGCTGACACAACCTGGTTGGGAAGCTGACTCCTTCCAATTTCCTGGCCCTCTGTACCCTTACTGACACCCCTGTCAATACAGACGTCCTGAAGGAAGGAGAGAAATACAGATTCTGCTGTTTCAGTAGTGCTGGAGTATTTTCCCCTCAGGGGGTGCTCCTGTAATATTTTATACATGGAGAAAGCATGTAAGACATCACTGTAAATGACAACAAGGCAGTGGAAAATGGGAGAAAGAGGATAAAAGCAGAGGAGTATGTGTTTGAAATGCCTGAAGTTAAATGAAGGGGGCAAAAAAAAAAGGAATTAAAATTAAGCGAATCAGCATAGTGATTTTTAAAAACACTTGGGTATAGTTAACCAGAAGATGAGCAATGCTGTAAAACAGGAAGTAGATAAATATATACAAGGATGAATAAGTACAAAGTGCTGACCTTTGCTGTGGACAACTACTGAGCCCTAAACAGCAAAGTGCACTCAGAAAATCTATTGGAAGAAAACCAGAAAGTATATCCCCAAAGTTACTCACTGAATGGAGTATAAATGCTATCATGCAAGGCAGACACACAAAAAAATCCCTGAACAGAAATGTAATAGCAGAAAATATTATCTGTAAGTGCTCAACCAGCACAGTCATGTAATTATCAGAAACAGAGGTCAGCTGAAACAAAACGAGACTATAAGGAAATCACAAAAGAGTACATGGCAATGTAAAAAAAAATATTGTTTGAAAGATCTTTGGAAACAAGAGGATTTAGAGGAATAAAGAGTAACTCCAGGTTAAGCATTTTTACGCATCATCAAAGGCAGCTATCACTTCTCAAGGCACTGCACCAAAGAGGCACTGGAGGAGTTCTGGAAGTGCAGTTGCAAAGATCCATCAGGTTTGGGTGACACATTAAAATTCAGTCTTTGGTGAATTATCGAATCAATTTACTATTGCTAAAATCTGCTACTACAATGAAGAATGTGAGAATAAAAAGATAAAATGTATTTAAACTCTAAAAAGAGTTTCTAATTAGAAACTTTCAAAGGAGACTACCAAAGTCATGCTACTCATATGGGGGGAAAGATAAAAGCTCTCAGTGCATCAAAAATTTGTGAGAGACAGAACATTTAAAAAAAAAAAAAAAGGCAGTAAGTGGTTACCCATTTCCGATGAAGAAGAGCATCCCACAGACCACTATGATGACCAATATCTGGCAAATGCAATGAAAAGCAGGCAAGGTTTTGCACAGAACTGTGCTGCTTTGCACTTTTAACTGCATGGAAAACTACGGGGAAAGAGCCAAGGAAACTAAGCAACATAATGACTCATTAATTACACTGCAGCCAAATGTAATGTATTGACAGGAGCAATACAAGATAGATTTTTTTCCCAAAGGTGGCTATGAAACCATTAAACCTCTTCCTTAAAGACTTCTTCTGCATGTGGGCTCAGTCCTACATCAAGTAATTCTCATAACAAATGAAAGATTTGGTACTTGCAAGGCAACATGGGAGGCCACTGGATTTATCCAAACAAATGTGTCAGGGGACTTTAAGTTTTAGAATGGTTAATGCAAATATTTTCCATAGCCATTTTTAAACCAAGAAAATAATAATCCCATATATGAAGTCATCAAACAAACAAAAATTAAAAGGAAAACGTTTTCTTCTTGACAAATGTCTAAACTAACTTTGAAATGGGGATGTTCATTTTTTCAACGGAATTTCAAAGTTCCAACCTTCTGCCAAACTAGATTACAAGCAGTAACATCAGAGTCACCAAATC
This sequence comes from Burhinus oedicnemus, assembly GCA_008921705.1. Lineage (NCBI taxonomy): Eukaryota > Metazoa > Chordata > Aves > Charadriiformes > Burhinidae > Burhinus > Burhinus oedicnemus. Next base: position 2,458,868 of record VFFE01007192.1, read on the forward strand.
ACTTCTCTTGTTATAAATTTGTGCGTTCGTGTGACTGTTCATGAAACTGAGGTGTTTATACTGAGTTTTACTACCACTTTTCCAGAACTCCTTTTCCAGGAGGGAACACAAAATTAGATGCACAATTACCTACATGCAGAAAACTGCAATTTCAGAGACACTTTTCAGGTCTCAACATCTCGACTTAGTTCAAATGACTGCAAATTACAGGTCAAGTCCAGTGGATTAAGACCCAGCCCATAAAGCTGATTAGTGTCCAAACAAAAGAGTGCGACCATATCTGTAAATCCATGTCACATGGAGTCTATTAAAATCCAACTGATCAATAGCAGTGAAGCATTTATATATTTTAAACAACGGCTATTTTCCTAAGGTTAAAAAAAGAAAAGCAAACCAACTGACTTGCTTGGGCAGGGCTGGGTTCATGTGCTTTGCAAATTGAAAGAGGAGAGTGCAAATGCAGGTAAACAACTGGATCACGTTATCCAGACCGCACTCTGCACTGCCTGGTGAAAATGGGGAGAAAGAGCAATGACAAAAAGATGCAGTCCTTTAACTCCTCCTTTTCTTCCAGGAAATAAGCTTTCAGTTGAAAAGATCTGGGTTATACTAAGGACAATTAGAAAAGATAAGACGTATTTTTCAACTTGGAAATAAATACCTAGGCAGTACGTTATGTCAGTAACATTCTCCTACTTCAGAAAGTATACATTTAAGACTAAAGAAATCTCAATGCGAAACTATGACCCAATCAGCAAATATGCACTCATTTTATTTTACCTTTGTCTCTGTTCTTCTCCTTCCCTAATGAATCCAGTTTCTTTCTTAATGATTTCTTCCTCTTTTGTCCATCTGTAAGAGGGCAGGGAAAAAAAAAAAAGGGAAGTAAGTGAAAAGAAAGAATGCTGAACAAACTGCTGCACAAGCTGCAGGAACACGGAGTGAGATGGTCGTGGCACTTGGAGTCAGGAAGGGTGTGGGTTACATTTCACAAAGGCCAGGGACTGTCACAGTGCTTCAGCCCGAAGGAGTGCTGCTTTGTTCACCCAAAGGCTGAGGTTGTACTGGGGAACCAAAACGTATCCCACTGCATGCTGCTGGGCACATCTACACATGCGTGGTCACACAGCCCATCTGGCAGAATGGAAAGCTAATTTTGAAGACTTAACAATGGAGGTTTGCTGCTGGATGCTTTTGATAGCAAGGTACCATAAACTGAGAAGGTACTGGTTAGCCCTCATCCATGGTCACAAGACTGGGATTCAGGTGTAGAGCTGACGGTAGTATTTGGAGAGGGATGAATTCTCACCTCCAGGATGAATTCTGCATACCAGCCATACCAGTTGGGTGATAGCTGACCACCTTCACATGACCCATCTGATCTGAACTCACACTGGGAGCCTGCAGTTTGGTACAGCATGTCCAGATTGGTTCAGATGGATTAGAGTCTCAGAGAAATTATTGTTCTGCCACCGTATACACCATCCAAGTTTTCACTCAGGTATTAAGGACCAAAGATTTTAAGCAACAGCAAAGGCAGGTTCATTCTTGAAACAATCATATCAGAAGGCTGGCTATCATTATTTCCTTCAGCAGCATCTTTTATAATGAAAAGTCAACAAAAATGCATTTTATTTATTAGGTCTCAACAAATACCAGGGATTAAGACATGGGCCTGCTTTAACTTGTACCTTTTGAATTTTTTAAGTTCCAAAGCAATATAAAGGGTCTAACCTAGGAACTAATACTAACACTAACACAGGCACCACTCTAGCTAAAGGTTAATGAACACATACCTTTGCCTTACTGGTTTTGTAATATGGCAAAAACTCAAAAATGAACACATGGTATCTATGTTTCACTTTTATGGTAAGAAGGACACCAAATAAGCTGCCTCAGGACATTTTTCTAGTTATGTAAGCCAGTGTCTTAAGTGGTCTTTTACAGTAGGGAACATACCACAGAGGAGCGAAGTGGATCTTTGTTGATTAACTCTCATCTCTGCAATTAGGGGTCGTGAGAGAACACAAGGCATTTCCTCATAGCTCTCCCTCAACTCTTATTGAAATCCATGCCTAGAACATTACTCAACAGACAGCTGGACAAATTCTGACTTTTTCATAGCCAGTTAATATCCTTTTAGTTTAAAATTAACATTTCTTTTTACCTTATGTACCTGTGGTTTGATCGACTCCACTTGCACACTTGCACTCTGCATTTATTAAGAGCATAATTGCTCCCAGCAGTCACTTAACTACGATACTCAGTTCCTGTCTCTTGAGGTAGATTGTCATTTGCTGGCTAATTCCCCTTTTTCCGCATGTGCCCCGGTGAGAATTCATCTCTCTGAAATAAAGCTGACTAGAATGGATAAGGTATTCCGGTTGAGAGTTCAGCAATATAATGGTGGTAATGCATTGCCTGATACGGTCTATGATTAGATTTTCCTTTTTCATAGCCACATGACAAGTTCATAACTCAAAGTCATACTTTGATTGATTAATATGCCCAGTCTTTTCACACCTTCTGATATTTCCAGTTGATAAGATTGAGTTTATTACAGAAATTCTTCTTTCACCTCTTGGCAATATGAATAGTCAGTAGCCTGCTTACATACACCTGACAGTACTGCTTGTTTTTATAGGGTTCCCTACTACCATTGTGTCCTGGCTTTACATACATAAAATAATTTTCAAATGATTTTTCATGTTCTAAATTCAAATTACTGCTTCACAGTAGCCTTTTGATAGATGACTTATATTTCTTTGGAGTCTTAGAGCCTTAGTCTCCAAAGACCTGTTTATTGATATTCTGACATTCCACTGAAGTCTACTGAGACGTAAAAATGAGAACAGAAGTCGAAATTGGATGTAAAATATAGTGTTTTGCTATCATACCCACACAACGGCAACTTCTGGAGTGTTTTAGTGCTGCACAGTCAAATACAACAGAAATAGAGGAAAAATGAATGCTATTCAATATTGAACACAGGAACAAATGGCACTCATATCCACATGAAAAACAAGTTAACGACTTCTAGGGCCAAACTATCAATGGTTTCTCATGAACCTTGTTCTTAATGGGTGACTCTTTCAACCCCAACAGTGAAGTAATTCCTCAGTAAACGGCAGGCTGAGACAACATTTGGGCGTTTGTCTCTGCAAACCTTGAGTTTTGGATGCAAGTGTCACTCAGGAATGTAAGAAGCAGGAAGCAGTTCCAGAGACGGACAAACCAGAAAACACAGACAAGAGTCCACTCTGTGCACTTCTGAGCAAAGAAAGAGATCGCAGAGCGACAGAAGAGAGACACTTACCTTGGGGAAATGGGTGCAGTTCCACTGAGGGCAGTGGAGCTACGACCATTTGCATTTACAGTTTACCCAACGGCAAGAAAAAAAAGAGTTGCATATGAAAATTAGACTGAGAGGAATCTCAGTGATAAGCTAAAGCTTAGGGGATCTGCCAAGAGGTCTGAGGTCAGTTCCACTTCTCTTCCTCCCCAGCAAAAGATGTAATTAATTACAATCTATATTCTGTAAAGATAAATATGTTTTGAAATGATTGTTGATTCAGGTTACATCAGGCATCAACACTGCTGAAATATTCATACCGTGCTTAAAGACTTATGCAACTCTAGCAGTTTTACATCTTAAATGAACCCAATTCATAATGATAATGCTTAGTGCTTATCTGCAGTGTGTTTTCAGAATATAATTAATATAGGAAGCATTCTTGGGAAACAGGCAAAGCATTACTACCTGTACATAATACCTACTGTACATTTTAAAATTAATTAGCAAAAATTTATGCCAAATTGTATTGTATCAGCCCAAAGTGCTATTAATATGGACTACTATTTTAATTCGCAGTTTGGGAATGTTTAAACCACAAAGCAATAAATGCTGTTGGGCTTTTATCCAGCCTTTTGTGTATGTAATTATCACTTAATATCTTCTTTCTATAGATCAACAACATACTGCTCCTCCAACAGATCCCACTCAAGAATATTAGCAAGATGAGAGAAGAACTCAAAAGACAACAACTGTCAAAGTGTAGGAACCTGCATTTTTTCTCTTTGTTAACCCATTCTGGTTTTTTTCTGAAGAACACCCACTCAGGCAGCTATGCAGATCAGTTTTTTCAGAAATGAACTTGGTTTGTTCAATGCTTGCTCATTTATAAGTTTGCTGCATTTTTCACTGCAATGCACACATCACTCTCTGGGTGCATATATATATTAAGACTAGCGTGATGAATATTTAAAAGACCAAGACCGTAGAATCAAACTCCTTAGTGCACACTAAATTGCTATGTGACCTGTTTTTCCGAAGTGGTGAGCGCTTTCAGGTTCAGTTAATGCCAAAAAGACTTTTCTAACTGAAAAGTTAGGTCGTCTTTTTAGGACTCTGTCAGTGAACCACAGCCTACAGAATACAAGAATACTTGCACTGATATATCAATTTTGGACAAGAATTGAGGCCTTTGACTTCTGAGATCATTATTTTTGAAATTTTGGGATAAGGTTGAAATTCACCTGCAGTGTCATCACTGACACCATTTATAGCCCATTTCAGGGCCTAAATTTCACTCTAAGTGAGATCATGGTTCTACAAACTAGGTAATAAGAAGCCATTTTCACGCTGAGGATATATAAATTTCAGCTCTAAAAGTTAAAAAAAGGAAAGAAAGCGAACTTTGTATTTTTTTTAATGACAGATTGGTCTGTTGCTTTGCACAAGACCACCTACCAACACTACATATGACTCAAAGAGAGAGAGTGCAGGCCAAATCCTGTTGCTATTCTTTACGTCCAGTACTGCTTTACTCATTTTAAAGTTATGGACAGTTTATGTTTAAAGTACAGGTGTTGCTCAGCGTAAACAAAACCATCACATATTAGGTATAGGGAATTTGTTCAAGATGACACAGTTAGTGGCACACCTGGAGTTAACATTCAGGAACTTTTGGCCACCAATTTCACATTATGCTACTTAATAGTCACTCTACCGTGAAGCCCTAATCCAATATGTTTTTCATAATTAACATAATAATAAGCAGTAAAAAGTACAACAGCACTGAGCTAAGTCATTTTTATACGCTGTTACAGTATTAGGCTTCAGCTGACAGAAAGTACCCTGTCAATAAGCTTGAAGTAACAAAAATATGATTCTTCAGCACTTTCTTTCCTTATACATGGGCTTGTGGATTATCTATAAGAATGGATGTTCCTTTTATGTTACTCACATACAAGTTTTTGTTAATCAAAAACATAATCCATAAATTCATACACAGACTTTAAACTAATTTAACTCAGTGGGTTTCTGACAAAAGAGATCTTCTGTTGCTTATGGGGTTACTGAGTAAAAAGAACTCCCCTCCCCATCTATTGGCAACTTCCTTTGCTTGTGAATTGTGTTTCTTGTCCATTTAGGGAAGAAAATTTGTCATGTTCTACAATTAAGGGTTATTTTCACACAGTATAAAGAGAGGAGTTATGTGAGAGATTAATATCATTACCATAGCTCATTTATCAAAATAGAAACGGATGGAAAAGTTGATATTGTAAGACTTCTGAAATACTTCTTCATAGTAGTTATATTCATGGCCATTTTCCCTTAATCGGCATTAGTAATTGGATCTAAGTGCATTTAAAGAAAAAAAATAAAAATAGAATGCATTTTCTAAAAGTGTAATCCATTCTGTCTTGAAAAGTACTACCAATGGCAACACGAAGCACCAAGTTTGACCTCTCTTGAGGGCTTCTCAGTTCACTTCACTCATCAAGGGTGACACATTTCCCAAGTGCCAGCCTCCCGCACTCAGCCTGCGAGCGGAACGGCGAGCTACAGCCTCTCCTGCCTGTGCAATACTGCAAGTCACAGAGACTCTGCAATCAGAAAACACTGCTAAATTCTGTTGACAGAGCACAATAAAGATGAGACTGCACTTCATTCATTGACAGTTGCACTGTGTTTGGTTGAAGTCGCTTCTTTGGGTCACTATACAAAGCAAATTTGCTTCTGAACGCACACTTGGAGCTGCTCTACTGAAGAAGAGGGTGCTGGTTTTACTTAGCCATTTCTGTGACTATAAATGTCCATCTTGAAATATTTTTTTTAGATTAAGTTGTTGTTGAAATGCCCTGTCCCACGCAGTTACTTCCAAAGCACTGCCAGCTGCCGCACAAATGGAAGGTAAACAATTTCAACCAGAGAACCAGGAGCTACACATTTTGACACATAAAGCAAGATGAAAACAGAAAGGCTGAGGCTACAGCTCTTTGCCCTCACCCTCCCTTTCACCTGTCCTCAGCAGTACACACACAAGGAGATCTCAATCAGGAATGCAGATTATTATATTCCTTCAGGAGCCTTAGACTATCTCCCTGTTTCTCGCAGTGCTTCTCCTTATGGCCTACGTTGCTCTCTTCATTTCACTTTGACTTAAATCAGCACTCCTTTGTGCTTGTCAGACTGCAGCTGATGGAAGAAAAGCCATATTCGTTCAAGTGCATCCCTCAGCTGCAGCCGTGACCTTCCAGGGGGCAGCCGGCTCACACGTGCTCGCCTCAGCCCAGGGAGCCGGGATCGGGCTGCCCACCACAGGCACCACAAATGTGCCCAGAGGCAGCTTCCCTCTTACGTGCCGCTTCCTCTGATGCGGCAAACAAGCTTCAGCATTTCCCTCTCCAGGAAGCTCCCGCTGAATGCATTTATGGCAGAAGAAATGGTGTGAAAAGGATAGAGCTGAAGTCAAAGCCCGTTCTTCAGAAGAGCTGCAGCTGCCCGTGGGCTGTGCACAGGGGAGACCAGAGCTGGAGCAAGGCCGCCCTCTGGGCGGGAGCACTGCCTGACCCCAAACCCTTCTCAGGGCAATGGTGACAAACTGGGTGAGGCATGGGAAAAGCTGACCGTGCAGGAAACCAAGTTCTCAGCGATCCACAGCATCTACAACACCACCACTTGAGAAAACCCACAACCATCAGACAAAAGTGTGCTTTTCATTCTCTTCTTCCTCATCCCACCAGACTTTCTGGTAACCCACCATTAGCGTATCTTCTTTGGATATAGGCTTCAATCCATTTGGGCTAAGGCATTACTGATTGTTAAAATGAAATACGGAGGAATTACAAAGTCCAAACGTGCAGGTTTAAGTGATGTAGCTGCTGGAAGTTTAAATCCTGCGTTATACACAATCTCTTTACTGTGGAACAGTAAGAATTTGGTCATACTGGTATATGAATTAAATTATTTATCTAGGAAGTATTCACAAGATGCCACGGAACCTGCCTAGAAGGCAAAACTGCTGGAAACCTCACCTGCTTCAAAGGAAAGCTGCATCCCTACAGGGACCTGAGTTTTATTAACCAAATAATACTTTACAATAACTTTTTGTGATTCTGATACAAATTTAAAAAAAAAAAAACAAAAAAACAAACAAACCAACAACAAAACCCTCCTTGCCAGGTATTAATAGATTTTTGATGCTGCACATCTATTCTGAAGGCAAAGGTGATACACCAATTTACACCAGCTGAGCAGGTTATCAGTAGACTGTGCTGTCTTTTAGGAAAACACATCTAAAAAGTGTAGTTCCAAACTAGAACCAAATTTGATAGAGTGAAAAATGCACCATTTCTATTGAACCTTATTCTCAAGGTCTATTTATATCAGAAAGAGTCATGTCCCAGCTTGCTGAACAAAAAATGTTACGTGTTGGAAAACAGCAGGATACAGATATAGACTATAACTGTAATGAGATAGGTATGAACCCTTCTTCACAAAAAAAAGCTTACTTGGGCAATGCTCTAATTCAGATAGCAAATACTACTCAATTCCTGTGGACAGAGGAAGCATAAGAAAACATGACATTTCAGCTCCACTTGCTTACACCTGCCCTAGTGTATGTAAGGTTTTAAATAGTCTACAAGTAGGTATGTTGGAAGAAAATAACTACTTTGTTATTTTTTGAGTATGTTCTTCCATGATTCCAGCTGCCAGCTGGGGCTAAACCATGACAGTCCTTCTTGGCGCCCAACTTGGGGCTCGAAGGGTTCGAGATAATGACAGATTTGATTGGAATGTGCTAGATTGAATTTATAGCTGTTATTGCTGTTTAGCTATTAACTCGCAGGCTCCTGTGCTTACCATGGGGCTTGCTTGCCACGGGGCTTGTTTGGCTTATTGTATGTTAGAGTCTAGTGCTCATTAGTGGCTGCTTTTTGCTTTCGCTGCTTGCTGTACTGCTTATCACCTTACTCTGCTGAGCCTGGGAACATTTTGGTAACAGCAACGGTGATGCGCCTGGGCTGGCAGATGGCCAGGGCATCGCTGCTGCTTCTGTGCTGCTGTACTGGACAGGCTGGAACTCCAGCGTGAACTCCAGCGTGAACTCCAGCGTGAAGGGACTGTGACCCATGGTTGAGTCCACATGGGAGCTGGACACCCCGAAGCGTGTTTCAAAACATCAAACCCCAAACAGATAACAAACAGGAGCCTTGATGCTGTAGTTTGAGATAGGAAAAATACAAGTCACAGCTCTAAAACTGCCTTCAGTCCACCGGGGGCAGGGGAAGATTGACTGTCTTCCTGGCATCAGTTACCTAAACAAAAAGTCATTTTATAATATGGAGGGAGAGAGTAGTTTGGTGCCATTCCTAGTCAAAGTGACTCTTGATTTGGTAAGAAGGCGAAGAATTACCTTTAATCCCCACAGTACAGGGTGGGCTAGGGACAAGACCAGACATTAAATTGCCAGCATTTAGCTGACATTGAACTTTTTCTGTACTGATAAGCTGGCTTGCACACCTGTAGTGGCAGGTGAAGCAGCCACCAAGTTTCTTTACATCTTCCTTAGAGCTTTCCTCCACGTTGCTCTCAGCGTGAGCATGGGTTGAGCTCTTCAAACGAAGAGGAAATTCCCCCAACTCTCTGGAATTCAGGGGACATGCTGGTGGTCCCAGAGGTGATTCGGGGCATCTAGGTCCCCACTGTCTTTCTGCCCATTGCTTTATTGTTATGAACCCTTCATACAAGTCTTTCCTTGGACTCTCACCTTAAAGAAGGAGCTGTGCAAGAAAATAAAACTGCCGTCATAACTTGCTCCCACCAGGACTAATTAAACCAGTCCACAATACTCCTGCTCAGAGCCTTGATGAAGAAATGAAATGAGAGAGGAGCCTTTAGTGCAAGGAAGTGTAATCAAGGTGCAGAAGGTCTCTCACTAGACAGGTTGGTGGCCCCAATAATTGAGATGCCATCCCTTTGAAAAATGACCAATGGATCTTCTTTCTAATAATGTTTCATTGTAATAATTATCTGTCCTCTGTATCATCAACCATCTAGATCACATACTTTTTTATTAATAAAAAGGAACAGGTGTTGAAAATGTAAACCACACAGATAAAAGGCATGATGAGCTCTGCAGCGAACACTTGAGTTGACTTCCTGCACAGAAACAGAGTCCCGTAGACATTTGTCTAATCTATTCTTAAACAGCCTTCAGCAGGAGATTAGGTCTCCATTAAACCTTGAGGTAGCCTTTTCAGTGTAAAAGCCTAATACAAAGATACATATAGTACTCCAGGTCTGATAAAATAAATCTATCTGTAGTCATCTTATCTTTCCTAACCAGTATTTAGAGACATAACTTAGACTTGTGGCACCAACCACAGCAACTCCACTGAAACCATGCCTTTGAAGAAACTTTAGAAACTAACTCTTCTACCTAAGGCAAGAAGAAATCCTCATCAAAAATACTTCCCTAATGCACTTTTGAAAAGAGCAAAATGCGTGAGACAACTGAAATAAACCTGATTTTCACCTGAAATTTTTAAAAGATGTATACCAGAATACACATGTTAAAGCAAAGCTCTGTCAAAGGCAAGTAGAACATGGAAATTAGTAGGCTGCAACGTTAGTATTCTTAATAAAGGTTCAAAAGCTTCTCACACAGGATGTATTTATTTTATTTATTCTTCAGCTTTGAATTGTAATAAAGCACAAAATCTTAAGTCAGTATAGAATCACCACACACTTAATGTGGATTATTTGCAAAGCATAGGACAGCCTAGATGAGTGTTCAAAAGCAAAGGGCCGGTACTACATCAAGTACTAAAGACAGATTTGGCAGAACATAATTAAGAATACCTCTGTTACACTAGCGTTCTCACAAAGATTTAGAAAACAAAAAAAAGAATCAAATACATGTAATTTTGCAAAACACAGTGTTTTAGATCCTCTGTGTGTGCATTTTGCTTCCTAACAGTGCTTCACTTGGGCCGTTTGTCTGAACTTTTCAATATGCCCAATGGTCATGAGTAACATTTTAAAAGAGAAGCTGAGATTTCCATATGGCACACTAATACAGACAAAATACAGAATATATTTATACATACTTATAGTCAATAGCTATTTCAAGTGTACTATTAAGGAAATTACATTAAGAGAGGAATTTTTTTATGTCTCAGAAGTAATTTCTAAGCTCAATGGGACTTCATGTCAAATGTATGCATGCAGCAGTCTCTGGATCTGGATTTATGAGTAGTAATCTAAACCTACAACAGTCAACATCTAAATAAGCAACCACCCTAATAACGAAGACCTCAGGTCATGATTCCATCTCCAGTAACTATGTCTCATGACATTTGTATATGGCAATGTGGATCGTTATATTTCTCTGTTTATCTTTGGAGGTTCAGCAAGATCTCTTCCCTTCATTGTTATACCCACCAAAAGACTCCTGCCTTTCAGCACTCCTGCCCAATGAGCTCAGCAGCAAAGCATTCCTTCAGCATCCATCCCTGTCCCCATTCCCTTCCTCCACCTTCCCAAGATGCACCCACACAAAAGATAGATTCTCGGAAGTTAGGCAAATCTTTCTTCAATGGTGTTGTGTTATACACTAATTTTTCCATGTTCACATTTACAGTGTCATTGATTTCACCAAGAAGCCTAGCATTTTCTACTTCTGTTTATATTCACGTAACGCTGAAGAAAATGCATGCTGCTTCTTGATCAAAGCTCCTAGCTATTTACCAAAATACAAACTAAGTGTTAAAAAGACAAACTTTTTTGTTTGTAGTGAGTTTTGTAGTGAGTAAAAACATTTGCTTTTAAAAATATTAGCTTATCTCTAACTGACGGAATAGATATGCTGAATAAAGTTTTCCTAATGTAAGCAGACATGTAAAACCTGCTATGTGATACAAGAAAATCTTGGAAATCAATTTGCTGAGCACTACATGGAGTCTTTTATAAAAAAACTGCCTCATAGCAGAATTTAAAAATGGAACAGCTCACTAAAAACTCCCTTCAGTTTTGAAAATAATAAATTATTTCCCCTGTTCTACCATTAGAAAAATTATGATCTTGCAAGCTCCATGTATTTCCATTTTGTTCTTGTCTCAATGGTGGCAAAAAGTCAAATTTGAAAAAAAAATTCACAAGAAATTTCTGCAATTTTCCATCTTGGGAGGAAAAAAATTTTAAAAATATTTTTTTGGCTTGCTTATCTCCCTGCTGGGAAAAGCTCCTGTCACCTTCACTTTGACAAACTCTTGTGCAGCAGAGTGCAGCAGCTGGGACTTCTCCTAGCTTAAAACATTGAGTCAATTTTATTTTCTTTTTTTCCAGACTGAGAGATATTGTTTTGATATTCCCAGGACGAAAGAAAAATCCTCAGAAAAATCCATGTTTCCATGGAAAGTTTGAAGTTGGGGGGGAAGCTTCCATCTAAAAATCAGCAAGTTACACAGTTTTCATCTCTGACTAAGTCTAATATAGCAAGCCTGATACAGCAGATCCAAGATTTACTAACGTAGTGTAAAGGAGCAGAATTTAGCTTATAGTCTTGCTCATCTTTAATACAATCTTCATGAACGCTGCTCTATTGAAAGAAAATCCACAGACTTACAGGATCATGTTAGAGACAGTATTTATATGAGAAGAATTGGCAGGGGTTGGCATTAAGAGGGGTGGTAATAAGCCTCTTCCCTTATAAGATGTACTGATGTCAACTCAAAAGCACCCAGTCTGTAATCCCACAGCTCCACAAAGTACAGGCTACAGTTTACTTAGATGCTTTTCACTGTTACAAAAGTCTATAAAGTATATAACATGGTCAGCGATTAAAAACAACAGGCAGCTTGGAGCCCTCACAAAAATGCAAGTCCAGATAAAAATCATAGTCACTCTCAGTGTTAAGGAAAATGGATAATGAAATACAATGACGAGTAATGTAAGCAAAAAACAATTCCAAAGAGCTAGTCTCTGCCAAAATAAACAAGAAGTGGAGAACACATAACTCTGAATTCCCATTTTTATTCAGAGCTTTAACTGGAATGTATTGGGGGCAAAGTGCACCAATGAACAATAAAAATACAGAAAGCCCAACTATGTATGTTTTCTTCCATTTCAGAGATGGGATTGTCTCAGTGCTCAGTCTGTAATCACACACTTACCCAGCCCTGCTCCTTCAAATTAGCCTTACTAAAGCAAGTCGCACAGGAGACTAATGCTCACTTCATGTGAGCAGATGCTCAGCGTCACACACCTGGTGGAACTGGCTACAAAACTCACATACAAAAATGTACAACAGCACATGTTCAAGCAGCATAAGCAGTATCTTGCCTTAAATGACTGGGACTGCATTTAGGTCTCTAACCCAACATTAGATCATATTCATTATAGCTAATAGATTTGGCAGTAAAATTTAGAAGTACCTTCTCTCTCCCCAAATGTCCCAATAAGCCTAAAAAATTAATTCCCTCAGAAAGTGGAACACCCGCTGTAATTACTGAAACTACTGTGTATGACCTAGCTGCTCTTAATGACGAGAAATTGTGTGGATATATATTCTTGTCATGGGCCGCATCAACACAGTAAACGGTCTTCTAGTAAAGGCAGTTAATATATTTTATTACATTTGGTACACTTGCTAAAATACCTGGGTAACATGTTTATTGTCAGTTCTGGAAAGTGAAGACAAATCCTCCGGCTCACCTTTGGATTTTCACGCCGAATTATACAAGAAACATTAAAATAAACCCAAAGGTACAAAGTAAACATATGCAACGCTTGTACCAAAGCATAAATATGGTTTGGTATGTGGTGCATGTTAAAACCAAAACACTACATCAATGTAATGTTAAGGTTGTGACCCAAGCCAACAAAAGTAAGGTAATTCCTCAGAGATGGACACTCTGGCCTTAGCCCAACCTACTGCATGCACTGCAATCTGTTGCATCTGATCTGTTAGTGGTCCTGGGCTAACACACAACCTCAGCATTCAGTCTTCAACACATCAGTCTCATATGTTGAAGTGAGATTGGAACGAAGATATTTCAACAAGTCAATTTGAAGTTACAGGCCTGAATTCTTGTGCTAATAGTCTTCCTACAAAAAATGAGGTTTGATAGCATCCCTGCCATAGTCTACTACAACATGGGTTAATACTGGGATTCATTATTATTCATTATAAGAAAAGAATGACATATGAAAATAAAAAGATACTTCTAGGGTTCTTGCCTAGTAGAACTTCTAAAGTGGCTGAGCCCAGGCCTCTGAAATCTGATCTAGTGCAGACACAAATAAAAGCTCCCATGTAAACTTTCTCACATCTGAAATTCTGGCCTGAAATAACTTAGGAAGTTAGAACCAAAAATATTTAATATGCAAAACACTGAGATTCTGTGAAGATCTGTGCAAAACCTAGATAATATATTTCGCTTGCTGACTCAAATTCTGCTCCATCCATGTTAAATTAATATTTCCAAACTTTAAAAGGAGAATTCACCATAAATTTTCATTTCTTTCCCCTGTTTTTGGAGAATAAAAGAGAATACTTTTTCTAAGTAGCTTTCCTCCACCTCAGTGTCTCATAATTGACTAGTCCTACAACTTTCTTCATCACGAGAACCCCTTCTGACTCCTGGTCCTTCTGAGTCCTTTCAGTATCTTCTCCTTCCCCACCTTCAAGAGTCACTTTGAATGTGTCATCCACTTCAGGATGAACATCAGGATACCAAGAGGCCTCAGCAATTCTGCAAGCTTAAGTTGATAGAGCTGCTGACGCTACCTTAAGCTGATAGATCTGCTAAACTAAGATTAAACACAGCTATAAAATGAACCACTCTTTGAGCCCATATTCTTCTTATGGGATTCAGGGGACATCTCAATTCACACATCAGTAGGGCAAGGGGCACATCTCTCCTAAAAGCAGAAGGTCTTTTGATTTGTTGCACCTTTCTGGCACTGAGAAGCAATGATCGTATCAGCCAGGCCTCATCCTGTTGATCACTTCCTCCATATTGAAAAGCCCCTCAGTGGCTGACCAACCCGCACGCGTCCTGAGTCTTGCTCACTGTTCCCTTGCCCCCAACTTGTGCCGAGACTAAGTTCTGGTGGCCAAAACCACTGCACAGGTGTCTACATCAAAACAGATCCTCGATTCATAGCCGGAGTTCTAAGATATGAGAGCAATATAAACACAGGTAGTTGTCCTAGTTGCGACTACCCCAGTGACCACCTTTCAGCAGAAAAATAAACGAGCCTCTCTATTTTTTATTATCAGCCCATGAAAGGCACTTCTTTCCAGCAGGTAATGTCAAACATGCAGCTGCAATAAGCAGCTGCGGCTGTAAAACAATAGTCTCCAGGCTGATATATACGAAAAAGCTTCACAACTTCTGTTTGATGTCTTAATGAATAATCATAGGCTGCCCCAAGCTTGTCAAAACAAACCAAAACAAAGCTAACACACAAGCAGGTATGTGCTCTGTGTGTCTGTTCTCTCTGGTGTCGGAAGGTAGTTTTGAGTTCGACTTGTTACTGTGTGGGCAATGGCAATGCCCATGCCTTCACAACGTCTTGCTAATTTAGCCTGGCAACCACACACCATTGTGGTCTGGCAATTAAAAACGTGGGGAGAGAAAAAGGGAGCAGTTTGGTCTGCGTGCTCTTTGTTACTATGCTTGAACCGTTGCACAATCATTGTGTGAGGAAAAACTGGCACCTACTGATATGGACACCTGCCTACTGGTTTTTTCTTCCTACAGCAGTGGAGGCAGCCTGTGTTCCCAAAGTGGGAGGCAGCGTATGAATCAATAACAAACGATCATCTACCCACAAAGAGCAAAATAAATAATCACAAGTGGTAACATGTAGCGTGCTTTTTCTAATACAAATATAAAGCCTCTCAATAGGGTAAAACAATTCTGTGTAAAAGAAGAAAAACTTCTTATCTACTTCTTCCCCCTCGCCTACTATGATCCCACTCTTCCTCAAGGGACCAGTGTCTTCACCCTCTCTTCCCAAGGGGTTCCTACCAACACCCTGTCCCAGCCCTAGCAGCTAGAATTGGGCGGGAGTAAGCTGAACGTTTTCTTCTAAAATCCATCTTGGGCAGTGCTGTGGCAGCAAGCACTACTGGTGACACCTCTGCTTTATAAAAGTAAAAGCATTATTAAACAGACATTAGCAGCAATACAACTGTTTTCTGGTGCTTGTCCAGAAATCCCCCCCAATTTTTCTATAACTTTTCAAAGAAATGCAATGGAAGAATATCATATACACTTTTGAGTAGTCAACAGCAGTTAGTAAACTGTTTTTCCAGACCCAACTTCAGGCATCAGTGCTTCTCCTTTATCAAGAAGCCCATCTATATTTGGCTATGGAAGAGGCAAGAGGAAGGAGGATGGTAACTCCCTGGGGCAACTTCCTAGCCCACAAGACTTCCCATAATTCTAAGTCTCTGTTAGCCACAACCCTTCCCCAGAGCTTTGGAGATTACACTTGGTGTGATAACAGCACGACTTTTCTATTTTGCTGCACAGACACATACACGACATGCTGCTTTTGCATCCCAGGACAATACAGGCAGCTGGATTGTGATTGCAGTAATAATGCAATTTACCTAATTATACTGAGATGTTTGCTGTGCAGAAACATCATCTGTGTGGCTACAGCATGAGACAGTATTACCAATGAGAAATAACTGAGCAAGTTTTGGAACTACAAGAGATTTATGGTGAAGACATCAACCATTTTCCATCAGTCTTTGTTGACACTATGAAGAAGACTCGTCCCGCCTGTGCTGTCACAAGGGCCAAAGCAACGACAAATAGGAAAATTCACAAAACACAAAACCTTGTTGATATATGGTGATTTGCATGTGGCCTTTTCTTTACAAAGAGGTTGATCAGTTGTCTCAGAAGTCAAAAACTTGCCGTCGATATCGGTAGCAAATACGTCATTTCTGTCTGAGTCACTGGAGATACTGGCCAAATTTATGCCTGTCTTTGCACGAGAAAACAAGTGCATGAGAGAACATATATTGCTGTTACGCTTCTGCTCTACTAAGATCAACAAAAGTTCACCAATAGTACAGTAGCTATCATGAGCGTCAACATCAGGAAAGGGCAAAACTCGGAGAAAAGCCAGGATTTCACCCAACCTACAGAAATAACAAAGATAGCTGGACTTAGCAGACAGCGGTTATCACACCACTTTAATGACAGTAGTAGTTCAATCTGTACAGTTTCCTAGGTCAAAGAAAAAAGAGAAGCTGACAGACAAAATTACATGCTTTAAATATTTGCCGAGTATCCAGTTTGGTCCTTATTTTCACTGAGATGCACTGCCATTTGGCAAGAGCCACTGCCTACAAGTCTTTGGTCAGCTTATAGTCTGATGGGCTCAATCACATGCTAAATCACTACTAAGCCAACTTCAAATCATACTTTTTGGGGCTTCCAATGGGATGGTCAAGCCTTCTATAGCAATTCAGCTACATCATGTCTACTCTGAACACTGGTACTACTTTTTCCCACTTCTCTGGTAGATATTTCCCCAATTTTCACAACAACAAAAAAAATCAGTGCCTATGGATGCCTCAGAATACAGGCCATGTAGATCCAACAGTTTGTAGATTGTATTATTTTCTAGTCATCCTCTCATCTTCTCTTTTTCTATGGCTGTATTTATACAAGCTTCATTATTTCCTAATTATCCATGAATCTCCTCCTTATTTATTTTCTTAATGAGCGACCACAAAAAGCAGCTCAGCCATTTATGTTTGCATGTCCCACTGGTAAATGCACACCTACCTAAGGAATATTCAGAATTAGTATCAAACTTTATTTTTCCCCCTCATTTATTCTCTCTCCACAATTCCTCCAGCCCCATTGCAAATCCTAGAAGACAGCAGAGCATCCTGTCGGGGGCTGGTGAGAACGTGAGCCATCACGGTCCCTCCTTGAACAAAAGGAGGTGAAAACTGCAACTATGACCCCTGACTCCCAAATCCTATTTGAGACCCAACCGATAGGTTCACATTGTACCTTAAAACCCAGTCAGATTCTTGAGGAGCTGAACTAGGGTTGGAGCCCTAAACCTTCATTTGGTCTTAGTGATAAAGCCCTGCAGTGCCTGCCAGTGCTCCCAAGCACAGGCTTAGTGAAGTGGGACAGAACTGTGAAAGAGAGGAGAGTTAGAACCATGAGGTATTCAGGAAACTGATCAAATCAAACCTCATGCAGTACCTTCTCTGCTCACAAGATACCTGGAGCCTATGAACAGAAGAAAATGAGCTCCTCTCCTGCTCTGATCCCAGTTTTACTTTGAAAAAGCTACTTGACTTGAGTTACCATTTCTTGACGAAGACATGCTGTAAAGGGTTCATTTTTCTCACTACTTGCATACAAGGACACACACAATTGGAAAGTCACCAAAATGTAAGTACACCTGAAGTGAACCTCAACATAGGGGTTTTTTTCTCCTATTATAAAGGGAAGATTGACTTCCTAGCAAGAAAAACACAGTATATTCTAAACAGCAACTGTATAGAAATGTCAGCAGAACTGTACTGTTGTGCTGTTCAGAACATCAGACAGAAAATTAAAAATCTTCCACAGAGTAACTGCATTGGTAGAGAAACTGTGTAATGCTCTGCTCGGAAATAATAGACTCTTGCAACTTAAGACATTAACCCAGAGAAAGGACAAAGGATTCTTGGTCTAGTTTCTGGTGGCAGATGGGGAAGTAACAAGGGAGCTGAGTAAGATGCTGATTACAGAATGTGAAAGACAGACATGAGGCAGAAAAACAAAAGAACAAGAAACAAACCTGAAGCATCTCTGTCATACATATAAAAATAGTAACTCGATCAATTTGAATTCATTATAATTGCCTACTGCAGTGCAATCGTAGCATATTTTAAATGACATGCTGGTTAAATAAATTCCTGTGGGAGGTGGTCCCCTCTCTGTGACCACAGGATACTTAACTAAGAGATGTCAGTAATGAGCTTCATTAATGGTAATGGCAGCAGTACAGCGGAGGAAAGTGATTACATACGAGGTATTACATTCTACGCATTCCTCTACAAGTGTGGGAATAGCTAGATGTGTCCTAAAAGGGCCAAGTAACTGCACTTGCTGTGACAAAGGGGGCTTCTGAGCATGGGAGGACCGCAACATCATGAAGAAGTAACAAATAGTGGCCCGACTGTGATCGTAAAGATAAGGCAGACGCTTCTGTACTCTGACTTAACTTCCAGGCAAGCATGTTTGGCACAAACACTTGTTACCCAAGAACAATGAATTCTGACTTTCTACAATACTTGTGCCAGTAAATGTAATTACTCAAATGCCTGCAGGAAGCAGGTACAAGCATGTTCTAATGTCAGTCATTCACAAGTTTTTAAGAACGCTCAAAGAACCACAAAGAATCCCAACTTTTAAAACCACTTTCTGTACTTTCTAATATATAGACTATCCCACTAACCAGTGCTCTTGAGTATTTTCATGCAGTATTCTCTGAAATAGAAGCTGTAGAGCACATCTTTCTACGCCTGGATCTCTTCAGACCTAGAGAGCTCCCCCAGCTCTACCCATCACATTTTTTATTTTTCCTTCTTTTTTTTTTTTTTTGTTAAAAAGAGAAAAAGTTTAACAGCCTTCAGTCTGTTTTTAACTAGAGGCACAAATGGTTGTGATGGAGTTTTATGTTATTTGTATTCCTGTGTGCCCACAGAGACGGAGCTCATTTCACACTGCTAAAACTTGCAATTCTCCATTTATAGTCCTGTGATGTTAGCAAATCAACTGGATGGCTACCTGTACCCTCCTCTTACCATACATTTTCATTCCACGGCATTCAAGAGTGATGGGAACATGAGGTGGACTTTAGAACAGTCTCTGCAAAGGGCCTAAACTGTAGTAATTTAAGAATATAGTAGATTCTTATCATCCTACCAAAGTGCTGGCACAGATGTAGTATGATGGAGTGACAGTATGATTATTATTTACACATAGTGCAGTATGCCAAAATTGGTGCCAGATTTAGAAACAGGATGGACACTTAAATACTAGATGCACCTTAATTCTAGCTGCTACCTTCACTTCCTTCAACAGATGGTACTACAACATTTTAAAACTCAATTGCACTGACTAGTCAATTACCCTGCATATCTTAGAACACACAAAAAATCATCATCTAGTCATTCAGAGCAAGTGTGCAGATGTGAAATAATATGCCTCATCAATAATCTCACTGGTAAAACTAATCTGAATAGTAGAACGGAATAGCTAATTTATTTCTCATCTAAACTGAAGCAAAAGATAGGTGAAATCATGGGGCCAGCCACTGGAATGCGGGTTCCTGAGTTTGTGAAGTGCCTTTTATTTTAAGATGCTTCACCAAAGTTTGTATTATTCTTAGTTTTTATGCATGAAATTATACTTTTCAGACTCAATATATCTAAAATTAATTACAAATTATATATTTACCCATATACTTATGTTCTGTGAAAACAAAAACTGTTCTTGTGTGTGACCTGAACCTCAAAGATTCAACAGTTCCTAGCCTGCAAGCCCTGGAAGCACTGTGCCAAGCTGCCTGTGACTCCAAAGCATCTTGGAGCGGAAGGGTGGGTTGACTCAGAAGAGACCCTGGCTTTCCCAGATGGTTGGCCTTTCATGGCAGTCCCAGCAGGAAACAGCAAGGAGAACACAAAAATAGTATTCATGCTCTGAAGTTCAAAGTTTCTGAATATGAATATGTACTCTATTGTCTTGGATGGTATTACCTCCATATATGCATATTCATCTCCCACTGGAACTGTCAGTGGCAGTTCAGACTGACAGAAAACACTGTGGTGCCCTTTGTGATCTACTTCCTCATATGAATGACCTGTAAAATTGTTTTCATACCAATGGAGCATTTTTTAAGGCACCAGGGAAGCTGTGGTGAAGCTTGAAGAAGTTGATCGTATTCATCTCACTACAAACTGATGCCCTGCTGTAATTGGTTAAGTTGGACTTTGTTCTTTTTGGCAGGAGTTTTCTGCAGATCCTAAAAAGTTGATGAACACCCAAGCTGAGGTCTTTCACATTTGTTCTTCTCCACACCATTCTTTTCATTGTTTAGATGATCATTTCTGCTTAACTTTGATTCGTTCAAAAACTGGTCCTACGCCATCACTGCGTACGTCCTGCCACACAGTACCTCTGTACATAGCCAAAGGTGAGAATTCAGTGGTCCCTTGTTATTCCTTAAATAAGTATAAAACAACTTGAAAGAAACATATGCAGATGATTGTATCAGAGCACAACAGCGGTCTTTGCTAGGCTTGATCTCCAGCCTACAGGAAGCAACGGAAACTTTCACATTAGTTTAAGTGAGGTTTAGATCTCTTCCATAGTAACCTAAGAACAGGTCTACTATGTGCACATATCCTGCATCAGGATTCTGATAGCTGAGCTTCTCCTTTTCAATGAATCTCCCGTTCCTCAGGAGTTCAACGTTTTATGCTGAAAACTAACTTTTTTCTTAGGAAATAAGCACCACTGTCTTTAGGAAAAGTTGGGTAGGATTCATCTTATTTGATGCAGATGTCTTCACTGTCTGTCTGAACTCGTGATACTTGGCTTCCTCCAGAGCCAATACAATCCAGAGTGAAAAAGCCACTTCTATGGCATCATCTATCTGACCTACATAGATGTGTACTTTTGGATGTCAGGAAGCGTAAGAAAAACCTTTTTCTCTCAACTGAGTACCAAGACATCCTAGCACGAGTAGGTCTGACTTAGATTATCTACCCTGTAGACATCTGTCCTTGATCAGATGATCCCACCCCAGGTGGCCTGAATTGGACACAGCAGACAAACAACTTTACTAGTCATTTTTACATAGTCACTATGTTTAAGCAAAAATGAAATAGAAGACGTCTGTGAAATAAACAGTCTAGTGTTTTCTCCCCTTTATTGCTGTGATACGAAGTCAGTGGCTTAGCAATCTAAACAGAGACGGTTTATCAAGCCCTTACCTTTGGGGATAGTAATCTGACATCCCAGGTCACAGTCCTGCTGCAACTGATAAAAAGCCACTTCCTGCAGCCGAGCACGCTCCAGCTCCGAGAGGCTTTGAACGGGAACTGACTTCAGCCGAACACTGCGCCCTGACATGCTGTTCCAAGTGAAATCACCCTACAGGAAATCAAATGGAAAAATATGAAGTATCATATGGTATGCACGGTTTAATAAACAGAATCATCTCTTTTACTGCTAGGAAAAACAACACAGGTCCTCTTTTCTAAAAGGCTGTTTTCTTGGACATCTCTAGCCTTTCAAATATCTTTGTTTTCCTAAGAGCAGCATTCCTTAAAAGGAGTACAGACATGCAAAACAAAAAGTCAATTCTGTCTGAAACCATTTAACCAAGTATTGTTGCAAAAACATTAGGATTCCAGTAACCAAAAGCACAAAGCAGGAAGAAAAAAGCTCCTCTGCTTCTCCCGGTTGGCTTTCTTTGTACAGTACTCGGTTGTCAGTTCATTCCTCTCCCCACACAGTCAGACTCGCAGACCTCCACAGGTCCGTGGACAACACACATCTTATCTCCCTCACCTTGCTAATCCCACTCCACCAGACCGTTGAGAGAGCACGCAGGCAGAGCCCCTTCTCTTTTCCGACACATCCCATCCCCTCCTTATGACGATATTGTGTTTAGACCACGATCGACTAAGCAACAAGCTGTTTCATGTTTTTGAAAAGCCCTAATAACAATGTCTGTGTTAAAATTTATACAGGAAAACAACATGAGATATGCTGCATCTCTGTAAGGTACCAATTATGCTTGGACAGCAAATCAAAAGCTTTAGCTGTTCTGTCTCCCACCTGTGATAACATATACAAAAAGCTATTCTCTTCGCTAGTATTTAGCTTGGGTGAAAGAAATAATTATCCGCCAAAGAGAAGTGCAAGCACACAGACAAGGCTTAAAGGCTGACAATTAACTTCAAGCAAAAATTTCAGAATTCATCAAAGCATCATCAAAGAGTGCATTTTAGCACCACAGGGAAAGAAAGAAGAATTTGTTTTTCATTCTAACCATGTTGAAAAATAAACATCAAACTTGTCAGTAGGTATAACCTGATGCATCTGTAGATAATGGAAAAACTCTGATGTGCGTCAACGGAGCTGTAAAGACAAATCCACCAACCTGCCCTCCATCACAACATGGCAAAGTTACAATTAATGAAATTCACTCTCATTTTAAGTGCCCATTTTCAGATTAAATTTCAGCATCTGTACCTTCACTGCATGCTCATTTTTCCACCGTTCACTTACAATTCATCTGTTCTGCACATACATCTGCAGTCAAAGGATGTCCATCGACTTTAAAAGACATTGGCTGAAACTCCTTATTATGAAAATCAGTAAAACTTGACTTTACTTAGCAGGTAATGCATCCTGTTGTATGTCAGCATCTTTGTGCACGTTTCCCTGTATTTTGCCTCCATATGTGTATGTTTATATATGTGTGCACACATACACCCTGTATATACATTTGTGCATACACACATATACATACTTATACATGCATACCTATATGACTGTGTGTGTATTCACATATACATGAGACAAAAATCATTCAAAAATACACAGCATCATCTAGCACTATAGATCAAAGGAATTACACATTAAACACCGTTTCTTATGATGCATGAAGTATGTCTGAGTTCATCGAGGAAGCTTTTTTTTCATAATATTTTTTGTAAGTCATTACTCAACCATAATAGATAAAGCTGTTACCTCAATGTGAACAACTTTGTATCTGTACACTCAATGCACGTACTATGCTCGATATCTTTATGATATTTATATATACGTGGTCCACATATGCAAACTTCTGAGCTAGCACAGTATCTCACTACTGGAGTTTGTTCCTTCATTTTTTGCCTCTTCATCTCTTCTTGTGCCTTAGCGTTGATTAGCTAGATTTAGTAATCTCAAACTAAAGGTTTGCACGGTGATACAAGCCAAGCTGACTAGCTTAACTCAAGCAAAACCAAAGCAGCAAGAGTCATATAAACCTTGTTTGCAAAACTGCAAGTAAACATTTACATTTTTTAAAAAGCTGTTGTCATTTATAGATAAAAGTGATCGAGAACAGAATCCACAACCAGACAATGTATACTAAGAAACTAATTCCTTTCCAATGCTGATAATGCAAAAGAAACTTTACAAGTACAGAAGTATGCAATTCAATCTTCATGAATCCTCATATAATGTACAAAATGTTCTACAGTCAAAATGGTAGAGAGAGAGAAATACAGGTCTTTATGGTAGAGTCTGGGGGGATTTTATCTTATCTGTTTCTCTGAGATGAGCATTTTCATAAACAAAAATATCACTGATTTATCTACCATAAAAAATTTCAAACCAAGATATTTAATTCTGAAACAGGAATGGGAAGCAAAAAGGATACCCATTAGAAAATAATGAGGTAACGGAATATTGAAGACTGTAAACTCTTTAGGACACGTCCTTTTTCCTGTAGAGCACAAAAATGAAGAGGTGCGTGGGGTTCTTAGGAATTACCACAAGTAAAACAAATACACCTTAACTGAATTTTGCATGGACACATGAATTATTGCACTTTTTCGGATAAAAATGACCAAAGGCAAATCTAACTCTGCAGGTAACTCCACATCCTCTGCCTTATCTCTGAGCTAGCTCTGTAGCTGCAAGCAAGCAGCGAGCTGTACCACTGCAATGCCGCAGCTCGGCTGTTGGCCCAGCCAAACCAGTTGAACTTGGAGAGACAGGGCTGGCTAGCTCTGGTACAGCCCTGCATTAATACGCTGCTTTGGGGCCCCCAGATTTTTCATTCTGGCAGTCTGCAAGCTCCCAGTATGTCTCTGGCACTCAGTGGGTTGGCCGGGTCTGGCTAAAAACGGTGGGACGGAAGCTCTGCACCTTCCAATACCACGACAGGTCACCAAGCAGCGATAAAGAATGTGGAATCACTCTGTCCAGTGGCTGTGCACTAAAGAAGACATTCCTCTTTTACACTCAATGGGTTTGATAAAATCTCTGCTAGGTCACATTAACATAGGTTTTTACTATGCTAATGGAACACATGACTAATTAACTAAAATATGTTTGGAAGATCATGTGTTAGGGCCAGTGGAATCTCCTAATCTGCTAAAGAAGTGAGAAGCTCAAGAAATGTTTCCTTGAAAAAGTCTGTTTTATATGGCAAATAAATATCACTGTCTCCTATGAGCCAAAACACATTTATAATTCAATCTATTCACAGACCCTTATGCTTTGCATGACACAAGGTACATTAAAAGCCTCATCTTCCTTCTAAAGCGCTGTACAATTTTACATACACCCTGTAAATTACTGCAAAATCAACCAGGCTTGGGAGAGGTCCAGAAAAGTCAAGCTCCCTTAGGAGAACGGGTGCTGGTGCAATTACATCGGTCACATCTGCCTAAAGCTATTCTCCACTCTGTGGGGCAACCAAAGGCGGGAAAGGGCAGGACAGACACCGAGAGTATTTTCTGTTTCTCTCTCCATGTGAGGAGGCACGTTTCATCAGCCTACTTCAGCTTCAACATCAGCCTAACAGGAAAAATCTTAGGAGGAGCAGAAGATCTTTAAGCATCAAGTCAGAGTGACTTGGTTTTCAAAGTTCATGCCCTGCATATGTGTTCAGACATACATACACAGCTTTTCCTCTATTATTTAGATTGTAGGGTTGTAGGTCAGAATATGACCTGCAAATGGCTCCTTCATCACCAAGACCAAAAAAAGCCACAAAACAATATAGAAACAAAGAGAGAAGAGCGCAAACAGAGATATTGCTCTGGGATAAAATGATCAGCCTGATAGGACACAAACTGCACCGGTGCTTTCATAACTGACTTTTATGAAACCTTAAACCAGACTAAAAGCCTCCTCTGGTTTCTTCTACCGACCAGTCACTTTTTTGCCTCACAACTCTCCAGCTTCAGCTGCATTTTCTCTCTTGCCCTCCCACTAATGTCTAACATCTTTCCTCCACTCAACCAAGCAGTTCACTTATCGGGTAAGTAACTAAAATACCAGAGCAGATGACTCAGCAAAGGAGATGACGGATTAACTGCATCTTGCGTCCATTCTTCCCGAATTTCTTGTCCACAGTCATAACAAGCACACTTTTAACAAGATGCAGATTGCAGTTTTACTAATATTCTTTCAAGCATTTTTTTTAATTGGTTGGATGTTCAGTGGCTCCAAAATAAACGTTAAGTGGTACATCCTGACTTAAGTAACACCACGCGCTTAAATTACTCTTAAGCATGTGCAGGCTATTCTTGTGTACCTGACCTCTTTCTCCTGAGCCTCCAACACACAGTCTTTCAGATGCCTTTTAGTGAAGTCTCTTTCTTCTGTCCTTTGTACAATACAGAAACTGGTTGAAAATGACTGCAAGGAATCCTGAATGTAGATGCAAATCTACAGGCGATGATCGACCCCTGTTGATCCCTGCGGAGTTTTAAGCCTTAGTGAGTAACATGGATTGTGCACAGGGTGGGAAATAAGAACCTCCACACAGTGGTTTTGGATACTACGAATTTTAATGCAAGATGGAGAAAGCAATTTTTTATCTTACTGCATTATTGTTGCTGTTAATGTCTTTAGTCTGCACTCATTTAGGTAAATGCCATTATCAGATTAGCTGTCTACTTTTCATTAGTCTTTTGCTCAAATCCATTTGAAACCACTAAGAGCAAAACCAATTATGTCTCCTTGTTTTTCTCCTACCCTAGCAACACTTAGCTATGTGCTTGTATTTAGATGGGTCTCCACTGTAAAAGAATTCAGTATTTTTGCACACAAAAAGATTATGTTGCAACTAACACGGCAAATATAGCATTACAATGTCTTAATTCTGTTTGCTTAATTACTTCTTTAAACTTCATGAAACCGCATATCACTGCCACTTTATAAACCTTTCAGTTACTTTGGTCATTTATTTCAATTCTTTCTAAAATTATTTCCAGACTCCTCAGGCATAAACTCTCACAATTTGACTGTCGATGCAGGTAATCCCTCTCTTCCTCCCTTCCCTGCTGTTGCTGTTAATGTGAACCAAAACCAGTTGCGAAATGAAAGTCAGTTACTCCAGTACAGCTATATACTCTATCACATGAAATCAATGTACAGAACACTGTTCCTGGACTGGATGAGAATTAAGAAGTGTGAAACAAACTACGTTAAATATCCATATTAGCACTACATGCAGCTAAAGATTGAATGTCTAGTCCTTTACTAATGCCATCCTAGGTAACTACCTGCAGGTTAACAAAGAGTTAGGAAACAAGGGGACAGTATGAGTGTGCTACTGCCTAAATCTTTCTGTCACCCTATTTCCAGATGCTCCTCCACAGCCAGTGCACCTAGAGGGGCAGGCAGCACACTGGTTTCCAGCTGGCATTACAAATTACTGCAACCTAGGATGCTCTGGCATCTCCAAACACAGCAGGCGTCACACAGCTGCTCCCAAGGGACTGCTAGTACCACAAAAGACGACAAGTCTTTCAGATTAATGCAATGGTGTCTAAATACTAAATACGAAGAAGCACAAGACTTGCTGCGTGACATCAAAGCATTCAGAGGAAGATATCTGAACATGGATGCACAAAGTATGGGGCCCCAACAATTAATCTTCATTAAGAAAGACTGACTTCATTAAGGTCATCCGGTTCCCCTTGACGTCAGTGGCAAAATTATTAATATAATGTCTTCACTAGGAAGGCACTAAGTACAGTCCAGATGATCCTGTGTTACACTTCAGACCCTTGCACTAAAGCTGCCTTATCTCATGCCATATTGTACTTACGTGTATTAAATATTGCATGTACAGAAAAAGCTATACGTTTTATCAAAAAGATCACACTTTACAAAACAGTGGCTTAGATATCAAAACTATTTAATGGCAATTAATATAGCCATGGCGCTGCCGAAGACAGACATTTCCTCGCTCCTAGCTAGCATCCTGTCTCATTCCGAAGGCTAGAAATCCATGTACTTGAAATCTGCACTGCAGGACAACCCCTGTGGGACACTGGGAAGCTGATATTCCCCACAGGGGAGGCAGAATTCACACCCACAGCAAAAATACTTCATCTAGCAAGACGGCATGAACCCATGCTCAGGTAAAGATACACATTCTATGATTCTATGATTTCAGAATATTGCGATGGAGATTTCCATTTATCAAGGGGGGAAAAAACCCTTCTAACTTTAGTCTAGGATAAACAGGGAGCGGAAGAAGGAAGAATACGCGTGCTTTCACATCAGTATTAAAATTGCTAAAATAAAGGGGAAAATATTTCCTGTTCCTCTACGATCAGCCTCTCCAAGTTTTCCAAATGCCTTGGGATACAATTTCATGTTTAGAATATTTTAAAAGCATTCTCTTAAAAAAGCCTGATATGTAATGGAGATGTATTTCAGTCCTTTTCTGACATTAATAGATACGAACGATGTACAAAGGTATTGCCTAGCAAAATATTCAACCCTAACATACCCACGCTGTACTGAACTTTTTATACATCTCAAAAAACAACCTCCAGAACTTAGAAAGCTCCATTAAAATGCATCCAAATACATGTTCATAAATTTCTTACTTCAGCAGATAGCAATATTTTTGGAGGAATTTATCCAGAAGTACCACAATTAGAGCCAGAAGGGACTGAGTACTTTTTTGGAGGTGCAAAAATGGAGACAAAACACCTTGAAAAACCTAGATGCAACTGTAAAATTACAGTCGAAATTTCGTTGGTATTCCCGTAAACAGATTTTTGTGTATTTTTGTCAGTAAAAGAGAATTATGTCGTATTGCAATACTCTGACTTTTGCTGCAGGTTAAAGTATACGCACGGCTGTCACAACCGCAAGCTGAACTGCAGTAATCTGAGAACACAGTAATGGGCTATGGTACAAAAGCTAGCCTTTGCATCGATCTCAACACAAGAGATCTGGGATAGCCTGGCTTAAGAAGAGAATTCTCCTCTCTTTTATCAGTTCACATGCTATATATTTTAAGAGGTTGGTCCTCTCTTTTCCTCAAGTGTTAAAACAGCTTCCTGCTTCAGCAGGAAAATAATGCGAACTTTGAAAGCTTATGGCAGCTGACCTAAAATCGAATACAATAGCTGCACGAGTATTATTTTTAGTGGCAAAGCTGCCTTAAATAGACCTTGCTCCAACTTCTGTGACCAACACTAACATGCTCCCAACAGTCCTCAGTGTTCGACTGCTCGTGAAGCTGAACAAGGAACCACAGCCCACGATACACTGAAGAATGGCGTGTCCTCTCATGTCCCCTCTCAGTTTTCCTGTGCCTCAAGTCATGGAAAAGGTGGGCTTTGTCCCGAGGACAACCTTTGCTCGATACTGCAGGCTGCGGTATCCATTCATGCCACCCATTCATGTTACGCTTTTACTAAATGTAAAGATTTCCAATGAGATTTCAAATGTGAAATAGCGCTCCTTCTCCTAAACCTTCCAAGATTAATGTTAAGCATATGACAACATAAGACCGAAACTATATGCGAAGTGCATTTAAACAATTTGGATTAAACGAATATAATCATATGTCCTATTTGTAGCTTTACTGGTCCTGAATTAGTCTATAACGCCCCGGTGAAACACTAAGGATCTCTGCTAGCACAGCACAGAAGTTAACCATTTCTGCATCCAATAACAAGCATTAATGTGACCGCAGCAAATGCTTTGAACAGTTAGGAGTGACACCTATTTCTATTATGTTCAGTAGAAAAGAAAAAACGGCAACATTTTAGAGAGGAGTAAATGATCTACTATTTGAAACAGAGAATGCACATGAGAGCACACGCTGTCATTTCCAAGCATGCAAAAATCATATCAGCCTAAGTATTGTATACAAGGCTAAAAATACTTTAGTTTAGTACTTTAGTTTACCTCCTGGATTTTGAGCTTTTAAGATACATGTAGATCATATTATCTGACCTGAGCATACCATCAGAATCTCATCATGAAGCAAAATAAAATAATTAAATCCATGACCCCAAGAACTGGCACTTGACTAATAGTAAAGCCTTTAATTCAATACAAACCCCTATTCTTATTGTTTCAACCAGTTCAAACCAGTATTTTCTATAAACTGATAATACTTACAGAAAGGGGCTTGGGTCTAAGGAAACCGAGATCTGTTGCGCATGTGGAAAATAGCCATTCTGACTACCCACATACCAGGAGACTGGCTGGAAAACAATTCTAGGATTTTTTTCTTCTTTTTGGGAGGGGAGTGGGTGTGATTTAGTCAATAGGAACAAAATGCAAGACATCTCCAAATATTTACATTTGGAAGCAGAGTGAGAGCTCTCAGTTACTCAGCTAAAACACAGAGGACTCGGGAAAAGGTCTGTACTACCTGGCTTAGAGAAGAGCTTGAACCAGGCTTTACCCCATCCCAGGCAAGTGCCCTCACCAGGAGGCTGCTGGCTACTCTAACACCTACCCCCGCTACTATATCGAACCTTGGTAGAGATCGTCAGCTCCCTCCGGAAGGACCTGCAAGCTCATTATGTGAATGGCTACTCTCAGAGCTGACTTGGCCACCTCCCAACAGCGACTACCCACTCACTCCATACTGTGACTGTGCGTGCTCCCTCCTGCACGGTCTCTCTTTCACAACCTGGGTTGAAGCAAATGCGCTGTTTGACCCATTTTCTTATTTACGGAGGTTTTCTTTAAGTCATGAGTTTGTATTATCAGCCAGCAGCGTCACAGGTGTCAGCATCACAGAGTTTGCACGCGTGCCTCTTGGAGGCAGGGACAGGCACATTTCAAACATGCAGAAAGTAAGCAATTAGCTTTTAGGGATTAGGAGTTTTCACTTCATTTGCTACATAATCACTCTGCGCTTCCACTCTAACACTATGTTTGTGCATGCAAACATTACCCTGTCCTACACACTGAAGCCAGGCAGCCTGGGAGAAGTCTGTACCACTAAATGAGTTGCAGTGCTCTGCCAATCTACTCCAGTTTATTGGGATTGCGTTTCTTGCTTTGTTTTGGTTTTTTATTTTTAAGATCTGGGATATCAAATTCCACCTGCATTGGCAGCTGTTTTGATGACTATGTTGCTCTCCTGAAGACCCTGCAAAGACAATTCTCTATGGAAAAGTTCAGAAAATAGAGAAAGTCTAATAATTAGAGAAAATATTCTGAGTACAAAGAGGTGGCTTTGCACTCACTAGTATTATTACATTTTATCTATGTAACTATTTTTCCTTTGTTTCCTATGTATTGAAACAGTGTGTGCTCTCTTCTTGCAATGCACAGCAAAGGACAATACTTCAGCTTATTGAGAAGCACTACTTCAGCATTTCTTATAAAAAAATATCCTGTTTGCACACATGAATCTGCTGAATTGCCATTAAGTTAAATACCAAACGAGGCTTTAAATATTTTTTAAGAAACCACCTCAGCCACACTGGAACTATACAAACTGCTCTGAATAGATATATAGCTATAGGTCAGACTGATGGATCAGTGTACATACCTGGAAAGACCACTAAAGAACACCCTGATGTTCATCATTGTCTATTAACAGGGAGGCTTGTTAAAAATGTGGCATTCCAAAGCAAGAAATGTAAAATGAATCCACACAAATAAAACCACTGTGCTGCAACATCATTTGCAGGAGAAAGGTACATTTTGTAAACTGCCCCTCCAACCTGAAGCACCCCAAGTTCAAACTGCGTGCCTGCCACACAGTCCGCAACTTCTTTCT
Organism: Burhinus oedicnemus; assembly: GCA_008921705.1. NCBI lineage: Eukaryota > Metazoa > Chordata > Aves > Charadriiformes > Burhinidae > Burhinus > Burhinus oedicnemus. The sequence continues at coordinate 2,489,988 of VFFE01007192.1, forward strand.
CTGTTTTTAAGCAGCACATTTATTTTGGACAGAGAATGGGAAAAATAGCCCATAAAGTTCCCACTGTTATGAAAAACAGAAACAATTGCTAGAGTTACAAGCTCCTCGTGGACTGAGCCAGCAGATGAACAGCTCTCGGTCTCTACTTTCTTCTACGCAGCTAACCCAAATTTAAAACACAACAATAACACAGTCACAGCCATAAAACCTGATGCTTACAAAAACTGTTACTTGCCAAACTGAACCTATGCAGCTGCAGCTGTCATGCCATCAGCCTTCTAGAAGCCTTTATCCTCAGCGTATTTTGCTCACGAACTGCCTAGGTTATAGAGCCTTCACGCACAGAGCACACAGAAAAGTATAAAAGTGTCACTGAGGACTTCAAAGCAAGCCACCTGATGAAGCCACTCACATACAAATCAGCCTAATTATGCAGTTTGGTTTAAAAATGTGACACCACTTCTCATTCCGTAGTTTCATTCCTCTCGGTCCAACTATGAAAACAGGCAAGGTCATGAAACTGGTCTGAAAACAAACAGTATTTGAGGGCTCTCAGTTTGCGGATGGATCTCCAGAACCTGGTAAGTGGCCAGTAGTGCCAGTTTTTTCCCCCCACTGAGTCAAAGCTGCTGTTTTCTTCAAACGTAGCTAAAGCACAAAAAAATTAAACCCACTGTCACCATGACCACCACATTCAGCACATGTTCTCCATCACACTTATCTCTACCACGCTATGTACAAGATTATTCGGTTTCCTTACCCATTAACTAAGTTCCCTTGTGTCTTCAGTGTCCTTTAGTATTTGATCAAACCAGGTTTTAATTAAGAACTTGAATCCAACTACGCCGTTTCGCAAAATAAGAACAAGGTAAGAATAATGTTGTCGTGCTGAAGCTGCGTACTGAGCGTCTGAGAGCGCCCAGCTGGAGCAGCTGCGACTCCCAGGACACCTCTTGCTGCCAGACGTCATGAATCCTAGGGGGAAAAATTTGATCTTTTCATTTCTCCGCTTCGAAGCAAGCCGAGAGCCCAGCCCAGGGGAAAGCCCAGTCACGGGGCCAAGTTGTGACTGGGTACCTCGCTTCTTAGTCCAGAGGAGTTGATCCTCCTTAGTTCAAGGAGTAGCAAGGAAGGGGTTTATCTCCCCTCAAAAATCCTTCTTCCCCATGGCTGTGCAAGCTGAAAAATGACTGTAACTGCCCAAACTCTCCCTCTCAGGAGTAGCCAAGAGTGCTGGACGCAGCTGCCGTGGCTCCCTGGAGCACAGCGAGGAGCACTCGGAGGTTTCTGCCTCACCTTCTCACGCAGTCAGTTTGCAGTTTTTTAAAACGCCTTTGAAAACTTTCTCCTCAAACAGGCAGGCCGGCTGTATTTGCAACACATTTTTGAGAACAGCAACACAGAGCCTGAGCATTTTACACAGTCTGCTAGAAAAAAAAAAATCCTTGATAAAGGCACTGCTTCATAAATAATGTCCGTCATGTTCACAGTCCCCATACACAATGCTGTCATCTATAGCGCGTGGGCAGGGAGCGTAGGAAATTTGTGAAAAACAAACAGTGAATCACCAATGATTTTGATGGCAGCTCTGCCCTACGTGGCACTTCACCAAGTCATCATTCAGAGCGACAACTTTGTTTCTCGGCTGGCACGACTTCGCGCTTCATCAGATTGCTCACAGGAGAAACCACGAGCTAGAGGTCATGGCAACGACGAGGGAGATTATGTAAATAATTATTTTTTTTTCCCCCCATATATCCACCCAGATGCTTCGTGCATCTCTAAACTGAGGCAGGCTGAACAGCACCCCACCCGCCAGGCTACAAGAGCCTGTGCTCAGAAAGCTTGACACCTTGGCCACCAGTGCCCGCCTGGTAGCCGCAAACACGGACATCGCGTGTCCCTCATTTCGGAGCCCTACCCAAAGCCCTATCAGTGCACAGGCTTCAGCATTTTCAGCGCCTCTTAGATTGGACATCAAATCCTCAAATCATGCCGCTCCTCACCTCTGTTTCCAGTCTCTTTCCACACCACTACCCAGGGCTGAGTGGTGCTCAGGACCGCCAGCGTGTGGCACACTAAGCATCATACCGTACAAGATTTCCAAGGGAAAGAACTGTCTCAGCTGCAAAGAGAGCTGAATAACCTTCTCAGAAAAGTACCGTCACTGATTGTGCTTACATCCCAACGCAAACCCAGGGCACTGACCTCAGATTTCTCTCTCCCCGTCAAAATGCTGTAGCCAGAGATCAGTCTCCTGCTAGTCACCTCGTAATTATGTTGTACATTTGTAGTTCTTGCAATCTTTCTTCAAAAACAAGTTTCTTCAGCCCATATATCCCTTGTGCCAGTATTCTTGGAGTTTCCTCTCAAGAGCAAAACTTTGCTATTTATATATAGCTGGAAATGGGGACATGCTCCTTCATGAACCCGCTCACTCTAACCACGCAATGACGGAACTGCCATTTCCAGGCTCTGCACAGCAGCCGCCCTGCAAGCAAAGAATCTAAAAATCACCAACCTTTTTTGGTGGCCTGCAGAAAGATAAAGTAGAGTGGCTGTGAAGAATCTAACTATCCTGTGCCCCTTGTATTTATGAGCTCCAGACAAGGTTATGTTCCTTTACCTCAGATAAAAAATGTGGAACTGTATAGGGACTATAGGCTCCAATTCCTATTTATTGGAACCATAGGTTGACAACAAGGGTTTTCTTCTCAGAAACTGAGAAGTCCAGCAATACTTGTTGAGTTCTGCTTTGAACCGGGGTTCTTCTGGTTATTCAGTAGCTAACAGTGTTCTCTGAAAAAAATAATCCGGGTGCTTTGGGGTACACTGTCTACACCTAGATGACCTTATTTTTATATCATTTCTATTAGCTACCAGTACATCTGGGGAATTATTTTTCCTTATTTCAAACTATTTTTTTCAGTAATGCACAGCTTTAAATTTAACAATACACTATTCAGAATGAAATGTTATAATAAAAATGTTCAGTTTATGGAGAGGTTATATAAAATATACCCTATCAGTAACAAAATGGAAGAAAATGAGCAACTTCCGTTGTCTACTTTGAATTCATCTCTCCTCAGAGGACTCAAAAATACTCATCTTAAAACTTTAAACAGAAGTTGGCCTAAACTCTCATTGAGAAACTGGTTAAGTGATTTTGATATTGTAACTCCATCATTCCCAGATAAGCAGTATGGGACTTTTAATTTGTTTCTTAATTATGCAAAATTCCAAGGACTTGACTCTCACTCCAGAGGGGCGCAGGATTAGGAGAACCAAATTAGGAGGCAGCTGAGAATTCCTCTGGCTGATCTCTTGTTACACCAATAACCAATGCTGGCCACAAAAGCCTCACGGGACTGTCAAAAATAGCTTCAAAAACAGAATTGACCTAAAATCTCATTTTTTTCAGTGGAAAAAATCAGGATTTTGTCTTAAAAAATACTCATGAAAGATATGTTTTCTGTGGAAAAAAATGATGGCTTGGTCAAAAAGTTTGCAGCTAAGAAAGATGTTTTCAGTCCCAAATGCTCTGGCGTGCCTCATGGGAGCTGCAATTCAAGCGCCTTGTGTGCTTGGCTACCTTTCCCCTGGCGAGCAGGGGTTCCGAGGACAGACCCCTTCCTGCACCTCCAGGGACGGCACTGCACCATGAAATTCCCTTAGGGCTCATTAAAAAGAACCTGGGGTATAAAAACCCCCTACAGAATAGCTTCCAGAAGACACGGCAGAGCTATTTTGAATAAAAACACATTTCATTTTTGCATTTCCACAGAAAGTAATTGAAAAATGCTGACTACTTTAGCCTTTCCTGGATTCCTTTGAAACTATACTGGGGAGCCGCAGAGATAAACTGGGCATCCACAGTCATCCAAGATTATATGCATTAAGCTCGGATAACACAGTTCACTCCAAAACTAAAAATAAATAAGAGAAGCACAACAACCTCAATTAGATTTACACTTGATGTGATCCTAAAACTTGTGAAAATACAGAAGCGAGAGCAAGATGCATATGCAAAAAAGGCCCTTTAAATATATCTGAACTGTCTGGTCCAGTAACCACAAAACACCCCGTCTGCTCCAGAGACTGTCTGCCTGTGTCTCAGAAACTCTAAAAAGCAGAAAGCAAATAAAAACCAATTAAATATATTTAACTCAGTTTTTTTATTTCATCTTTTTAAGTGTTACCTATTAGCAGAAACTGATGAGTCCAGAAGAGATGATGTACGTAATCTGACAAGTTATATTAGACTGTAATAAAAGCCCATACACCGAGACTGATTAAGAGAGAACGTGCACCATCATCCCTGCTTCTAGAAAAGGAAAACCTTGGAAGGAATTGCAGAGACTTCAGTAAACTAATGGACGGTTGAAAGAGAAGTGCTCACAGTCCTGGAGGAACCAAAACTGGGTTTGCTTAGACATGCTAGTGCTGCTGTAATCTCTGAATAACAGGAGAAGGGGATGCTCTATTTTTTTCTCCGAGACTTTTGAAAGCAGTCAAACATATTCTGAGTCATTGCAGTATCTTGAAAACCCCACTTTACAGCTTTGCTTTTATAAAATCTATACAGCAGATTTTTCCATTACTGAAGTTCTAAAATCCACGTGTGATGAGCAGCGTTAGGCATTAGGCACAGCCCATACATTACTGGTGGTTCAATCACAAGGGCAAACTCCCATCTTTGGGCACGTTTAGATTTCCCGGGCAGGAAGCAGTGCATACACAGAACTACGGATTCTAATGATGTTTTGCAAAATGATGCACTAGATTTTAAGAGTATTCGGTGAGAAGAGCGTGCAGCAAGGACCTCATCCAGCTCTTGGAGGGAGCAGTATGGCCAGGGAGAAGCTCGCAGCAGCTCCCCGCACACGCAACCACACGTGTCCACAAGGCTCCAAGTCCCATTCCTGAAACTTAAAGCTTAAAGAGTGCAGGCCCTGCTCCCACAGCATTTGAAAAGACACATCTCCATCCACAGTCTCCAAACGAAGGACATAAACATAAACAAACTCAGAGGCAGACTGAAAACCTATTTTTAGATGAATGAACAGTGTGAATGCTTTCCAATGTCCTCTTCTTACCCTCCTATTTCTTGTCTCCTCTTCCCCCTGTATGCTTTTGTTGGTGACTGCCAAATGCTCTCTGCTCCTATTTAAAATTTTTAATGGCAATCTAGCAGACGTCCCCAATCCAATTATTTTAATCTGTCTGTGTCAAGTGGCCCCAGCAGCTGTTCACCTCCTCTTATCAACATTATTAATACTGTAATTAAAATACACATTAGTCAGCTGAAAGATCCACATGAACCTCTTCAAATTTTACTTTTCATTATTGATTGAGGAAAGTGCTTAATGAAAAAAGAGGGAACCAAGAGCAGGGGTTTTAAGAGCCGATATGAAACTCTTGCTAAAAAAAGGCATGCAGACACAGGAAGTGAAAGAGCCTTCACTGCAATATCCTTGTAAAATCAACAGTTGCTGGCCAGGTTAGGTTTGCTGCTGGGTCTCACACTATTGCTGTATGACGAGCTCCCCATCCCACAGACACGTAGCAGCACAGCATATTGCTTTATCAGACTCTACCAACATCAAAATATCGCAGCATTTCAGCTTTACTGTCAAAGATTTCTGGTCATGTAGAGGTCTAGAGAGTGAATTCATTTTGAGGATCTAAAGAGTTCTTATCTGCATTATGCCCTTTAATGACCTAAAGGAGATTATTTGATACAGCTCGTTAATAATCACAAAGTTTATTCAGGGGAAACGCAAGCCATAAGCCTGTACTTTGAAATAAGAGGGATTATACACTTAGGTATCATTGCAATGTTCTTCTAATGGGCTGCGGATGAATTTTAGTTGATCGCCTTAGACGTACTCTTTGTTCTCCGAATCCCCAGGGATCTTCTACGGGAGCTGCTGCACTGGGGGGGCCGAGCATGTGCCAACCTCCTTTGGAAGTTACACTCACACGCTTTAATATAATTACACATACGTTCCACCTAAGGGTCCAGCTCTTCAGAAAAGTCACCCCAGCAAAGCAGCAGGACTTTATAAGCTTAGCTGCAGAACGATAATTTCCATTAGCTGAAGTCGTGGCTATTTATTCAGAACCAGAGGAGGACAGAAAAAAAACCTGATATAAATAAAGCTCTTTAAGAGCCTTTACTCAGGTCTGAAGAATTCAACAGCTGCATCCCATTCAAAAAATGGAACAGAATAAATATCCTCAGCTACAAGAATGACTTTCCAGGGGCCAAGTTGAAAACTGGGTACATTTCTAAAAGACAACATTGATTTTAAAGGCATTTGTAATGCTCACGTTTCACAGTATTTTTGCAAGTTAACTTTGTGGTATTCAGTATTTGCTTTAAAGCTTTATTTCCAGGAGGTATGTGAAAGTACAGGCACATCTCAGTGTATGTATTTACGTATGGAATACACAAGGAATACGTAAAGCTCCAGCCATCACAGAGGGAAGCCTGCAGGTGTGCTCTCTGCGCTTTTGGAAAGTGAGAACCTGAGAAAAGGAACTCAAATCACTTTTTAATTCCATCTGATGATTTTAAAGCCATTTTCATCACTCTGCTATTCTCAGGACCCGAAGGGTTCTTCCATTGAAGCGTGCAGCTAGAATTCCTGGCATTAGAAAAATGGTGCGCAGCCCCCCGAGCCGGCACATCTCTGCAGGTGGCAGATATCTGGGGTAACACCGTCCCGACTGCTCTCCCCCCGTGTGAACTTCTGTATTTTGAGTCCCTAGTTACCCACACAACGCAAACTGAAATTTGCCTTAGTAGTATTTTCTCCTAATACAGCTCTGGGTCATACAGAAGCATTCAGTACCTTACAGGACTGACAACTGATGAAATACATGACCCTGGCTGAATAAATTATATACACTGTATTCAAGGGATGTTTTGGTAAAGATGGATACAAATATCCAATAATGCTTGCAGATGGAAACTGAGGAAATAATAAAGAATGAAGCATCTGTTCAATGTACAACTTTATGTTTATTATTCCATAGAAGGCTACTTCCCTTACACTTCTCCATTCAAACCCTCCACTGAATAAACATTAAACACGCTTTTCCTCTGTGACTTCTCACACAGCACAGAATTAATGAAAGACTATGTTACTGGTGTTATTACTTTTATTATTATTACCCATACAGCATTCATTGCAGAATGAATTAGCTTATCCTTGAGGAATCCTTTAGACTTTGTGAAGTTTTACCCTTTCCATTTGACAGAGTAATTAAAGCCAACAATAGAAAAAGTGCAGAGTAATTATGGATGTTTCAAATGCTGACAGATAGCTATGGGGTAGACCAGACCTACAGTGGGATTGCTTTTGAAATACGGGCATCTCTATCTAAGCACCACTTCCAACCAGTGGTGAGAAACAGGAACTTTTGGGGAAGCAATTAATTTCGTTTGGTTTACAGAGATAAGAACGAAACTCCAGAAATGCCTTCTTCCCCACTTCCTCCCATGCAGGGAGGGAGTATACGGTGGCCAGCTCAGAGGTGTACATCCACACTGTGGCTAAACTGCAGACGTGTAGTGAGATGAGCTGAATTCCTCCCTTAAATACAGTTTTCCCTGGCTGCTGAGCACCACACTAAGTTTCCTCTGAGCAATGACCTTTGCTAACAAGGCAGCAGAAACATGACGAACATGCGGATCGGTGGCCATCTCCACAGCTGCTTGATAAAACATGGGGTTTTGCGGCAAATTTACCAACAGGTTTCCCAAGGCCGAGCATTCCTTCAGCCGCAGCCCCTCCTCCAGTCCTCTAAAAGCAGTGGCTCCGACCGAACTCGGTCAGACCACCACCACCCTCACTGCACCAACCCATCCTTACAGAGTCCAGACCGTGCTCTAGATGAAGCTGCAGCGCTTGCAATGTTCAGAAAACAGCTCAAGGTCATTCTTCATTTTATTAATTTCAGGCCCAGCAGTGAAAATGTCAGCTGCAGAGGAACCTGCCTTTGCTTAGCTCGTTGCCTGCTGTAATTCCCTGAAGTCCAATTGCCATTTACAGCGATGGGGCTGGGTGGAGCATCCCTGGGAAGAAGGAGATCACAGGCTGCATTCTTTAGCTGCTGCAAGAGACTTTTCCCCTAGGAACTGGGCACACGCTGTGCTATTACGAAACAAACAACAGTCGGTCGCAATTTTTGATTATACTACTACTGGTTTTCAACTAATTTGGTGCCAACCTCTACAAGAACAGTTTCCAGCACTGTAAAAATTGACCCTGAAAATTGTCCCAATGAGTTCTGTTACTAAGGACGTGAACTCCCACAAAAACGAATGGCAGATCTGCAGTAACTCACTTAAAGTAGGATCGTGCATTTTGTGGGTTTTTTTCCTGCAGTACAGAGCATAAAATGCCAGATAAAGCAATAATACACTCATCATAAACATAGATGTGTTGAACTTTGAGTTGCTATGCACTGTGGTGTTATGTAACAGTGAGTATTAGAAACCAATATAAATTAATAATGCCTTAAATTTCCCTGCATTTTACTGTCTTCTCTCAAAAAAAAAATCTGTAACCCAAAACATGAAAAGAGCCAGAGCTCCTCCAAGTCCGTTAGGGACTTGGTTATTGCCAGTTGGTCCTATACAGAAGGCATTCAGGCTACGGTGGCCTACATAGAGAAGCATGCAACTGAGAAATGCAAAGAGCATCCATAGATTGCAACGATACAGTTAACGCTGTCCTCCTCCCCCATCTTTTCCAAAAGGCTAAATCTGCCTTCTATCTGAAAGCAAACCAAAAAAACAATAGTACAAATACCATCCACGGTTCACACTTCCAAGAGTATTCTGTTTAAAAGCAAATAATCTCCTAAACTGCTCTTTCCAAAATAAGCTCCATTTTTCTACTAGTTAATAATTACAGAAGAATTTTCTCAAGTTTATTGATGGTGGGAAAGAGAAGTACAGTTAGAGCATTGTTTTCTGGTAGGGAACTGAAGTAACACTTTTTCCAGATTTCCACAGAGATGTTCAGTGGAAAAATGCCCAGTATCCTGAAACACTTCTCTCTGGAAATTAATTTCACTCTTTCTTTCCCATATAGTCTTTTATGGATGTGCAGAAAAGCACACAATAAAACAATATGCAGCCTTTAAAAGCACATAGAAACATTCATTTCTGATCTCGGAAATGTCTATCTGTGAAGCGCAAGTTTATTGTACAGTATTCCAAACCAATAAAGATTTTCTACCAATCTAGAAGATCTTAGTCTTTTTTTTTTATATTGTTTCCTATCATCGCTCCTGATGAGAATCAACAAGTTCTACTTGGATTAGTTGTTTTATACAAATAGTTGCATAACAAAGAGAGGAGTAAACTCCTGTACCCAAGCCTTAAGCTCTAAGCTAAAAACCTAAGATGCCAACTATTAGAGCGTAACCGCATGTCTCAAGTTCTCGTTTATTTTCAATTCTTCTGGTAGTTACAGAAGTAATTCTAAGAGCCATCCATCATGTCTTCTGTTAAAGGTATCTTTACAAAATGTGCCTACTTGTTTTTTTACTGTACCATGGGTGAGAGGATAAGAAGCATTTCAGACTGGGCAAGATAAACAATTTTTAAAACTTTAGAACACCCAGATAAAAACTTTCTCAGAAACCTGGGAGAGAGTGAGAGGGCAGGAGGGGGCAGAAAGAAGGGGGAGGGAGAGGGAAGAGGCACTGACCCAGCTCATTTATCCCACTGGAGAAGAGAGCCGAGGTATGTTCCAGACTAGCTAGTTGTTTCAACCGTATCACCTCAAACAACCAATTGAAGTTTTTTGCGATAGGAACTAATGTGCGATAAATGCTACTGAACTCAGCGATGAGCCAACCATCCATCCCACCACACTGTCACTGTCCCTTTAGAAGGCTGTCCCTGCAAGAGACCCAGCAGCTCGTCTCCAGAGGGACAGCTGACAGAGGTGGGTCTGCAGCCGCAGCCTTCAGCTCAACCCACTGTCCTTCCCTGTGAAGGCGCTCATCTCCCTCCTTGGGACTCAGGAGTGAGCTGAGGGGAAAGTCGTGAAGACAGGCAGTCCACCTCCGTCGTCACCAGTGTTAGGTTTCTAACCGTGTTTTCCTATTTTGCTTCAATGTTCTTCTCTAGTCATAGTAACTTGGTAGTAACTACTCTCCCTTCTGCTCTTCAGCCCCGCAGGACCCGCACAAGAGGAGAACAACTGCGGTACAAAGGCAAATGAGACACTAAACACCTATTAACATCACAAAAGAATACAACAATAAATCAGAGGGATGAGGAGGGAAAAGGAGTGTCATTTATCTTCTGCTTAATACCACTTCTGTATTACAGCACATACGGTATTTCAGATGCAGCATGACTTTACAGATGATTGCCCCTTGTAAACTGTGTGTTCCCTTTTTACCCACCTGTCGTGAATTGCTTGAGGCAAGTCTAGAAAACGGCTGTCCAAGCTGTATCCCGCTGGCCAGGCTGCGCCCGGAGGGACGACTCTGTCCTGCTCCCAAACACTTCTGTCATCAAATAGCACAGCCTCTCAGCAGACAACTATTTTGCTGTATAATGTAGCCCTGGGCTGGCCATACAGACCTCTTCTACACACCACCACCCACTGCCTTTGCAACCCCCAAAATAAATAAAAAAATTAAATTATATTTTCTTTGCCCTTCCTAACACAAGATGCACAAAAAGCTTCTGATAGTCTACTTATCTGTGTACCTACAGCTGCTTAGGTTTACATTATGCTGGCATAAAATCAGCACAATTACGCTTGAAATAAATACAGGAAAAATTTTTACAACAAAATGCTTGAAAGGTCAGTTCGTAGTACACTGCTGTTGAAGAAAACACATTATTAATCAGGACGTTACCACAGGTTTTTATTTGAGTACCTTGTTTTGTAATTTAGGACCCACATTTTGAATGTAAAAAAATCACACTGAGTGTTTGCTTCCCGCTGACCTTACCACCAGATTTGCTCATTCCAGTTTGAATTAATAAGGCTATTAAATCACTTAGCATTTGTCCTCATGTAAACACAGTCAGAATCTGCTCCTTCGCTCTCAGTGACACTGCAGACCTTCTCACAGACTTTTCTTTGTATAGAAGGCACCTTCTGTATAGATACACATCTTCTGTATAGAAGATAAACTCCAGAGAGCAGACGTTTACCTGGCCAATAGCATTGTGTTACTACCTACAGCCAAGGATGGAGAATTTATTGGCTCTGCTGACAGCCACCATAGATTTTCAAACTCCGCAAGCCAAGAAGCATTCATCTAAGCCGTCTTGTGGGTTTTGTGCTGTGCTGGATCTCGACCTGTTTTCTAAATCTTGGACTCTGCCTCCCCACTAAAACAACCCAAGGGAAACCAGCGCGGCACACAGATACAGCTGGGGCTCTGCAGAAGCTGTACGGATTTTTTGCCAGCAGGGACAGCAACGTAAAATTTGGCAGCAGATGTGTGTGTGCTAGCATGCATAGTCATATCTGTAATGCAATGGCGGTTTGAGAAAAAAATACCGTACATTTAGAACCGTTAATTATCAAAACAGTATTAACAGAATGAGAATACTCAGTTGTTACAGGTTGAAAAGCAGGAAAAAAGACTATTGCAAGAATGGGGACCATGTAACTTTCTCCTATGCCCCCCACTTCCCACCCCGGCTGAGTTCCTGTATGCCCCTGGCTGAGCTTGGCCAGCCTGCACAGTTCCCACCCTGCCCTGCCAACACATCAGCAAACAAAACTAAAACAAACCAAAACCAAATAAACCTACTGAAACGCCTAACACACTGTAACAAGTTATTACCTGTTTTATTTTGCTACATATTTAAGGAGTTTCCATAGAAAAGCGGCAACTGGGCCTGAGCATAGAGAGAGCCGTGTGGAACACGGGTACGTGGTCTTTTACAAGGCGCGGTGTTTTCCAGGGGGTTAAGAGCTAACCTCACCTTGCCAGTGCTACCGTCACAGTGAGTATCCCTGACGGTTCTTGCGTGTGCAGCACTGCACTCTGAAGATTTTAGGAAGGTGTGTAAACGCTGGTGGAGACAGACTCCACCATCCCCAAAGGCGGTGTCAATCCTGCCCGAAGAACAAGCACAGCTTCACATACAACAACAACGGATGCTTATATTTTACAAATATTTTACTTACATTTTACATAAGGCTGTCCCTACACTTGAAGGGGACGCACCACGACACCCACCCCGCTCCAGACAGTGCTGATGGGGAAGCCGTGGGGTCTTACCAAGGCCCCCATCTGACCAACCTGCCCGGGTTTCTTTGCAGGGAGGGGGCCAGTGGGGAGCCCGGACCCATGCGTGGTCTGGGCCTGGGAGCTGAGACGTGACCTCAGTCTGATGGTACAGCAGCACCTACACACACGAAGGGAGAAGATGTATGTTTCTGGAGTCAAGGAGCATGTATGTAATCAACCTTTCACAGCTGAACAAGTGACGACATCAACAGCAGTGCAATTACTATCTGTTAGCACTGTTAACTTGTAGTTAACGAAAGACACCATGTACTAGCTTATGAACATGATGAAAGTTGAAATTAATATGGTTACAAAGCATGTTGCCAGTCGACGAGCACACGTATGGTTAGCTACCTTAGCTCAGCCAACTGCTAAGCTTCAGCAGCCCTGTGATGTTCCCAATATCGTGGCTTATCACTGCTGGTAAGCACAGTTGACCAAGACCATAGGTGCTCTCGCTCAGCGCTCAGGCTGAGGGCTGAGTCGTCATGCAATTTCAGTTCAGGATGAAGAAAACCACAAGCCCATAACCAGAGGCTGAAAATCGTATTCGCAAACTACACGTGCCTGGGCTCTTGCCCTGGCAGCGACCCAGCTGGCAGGGAATGGCCTTAATCTACACTATTAAACTGCCTCCCTCTCCAAAGCGGCCACGTCCAAACGGTCTGTCATGAATAATCCATGGCCTGTGCTAACTCCATACTCAGGAACTGTTTTAGAAAGTTGGTCTGGACCTCAAGTACATCACAGACACCGGTGATAACCCGACAGCACAGATGACGAAGCCCCAGCCCCAGAGGATGCTCTCTGACATGGTTCAATCTCTCTGTGTAGACACGGCCAAAGAGAGCAGAGCAGGAGGCAGAAGGGCAGATATACCTGCAGTCATGGCATTTCTGCATCTCAAAGAAAGTGACTCACACACTGCAGTAAGTCCTAAGTAAGAGAAGACACGAAGCTGTACTGTCAAGAGTAAAGGAAGGGGAGAGAGAGAGAGAAGCATCTCCTTTGTTTTACTTCTGCTTCCGCAGTCGTGCTAGACCTGCACTGACTACTGCCTGACCTTGGGAATGCAAACAAAAAAGAAAAAACAGATTCTTACCCATGACTGATTATGTCACTTCTTCAACCTTGTACAAAAAAAGGTAATATTACATTTTGTGTTTTATTTTTCCTGCCTAAGCTATGTGAAATATTTCTGTAAAAGTGAACTTGTGTGTATACCATGTAGTAGCAAATTTTTAACTAATGACACAAAATAACTAACATTTACCATTAATATCAGTGCTACACCATTAATTAACATTTACCTATGTTAGGCAAGTCTTTACAAGGCACTCTCAGTCCTACTGACTACTCTTAAAACTGGGGCCAAGCTTCATCTAGATTAAGGTCAAATGACAGAAGACTCAACATATCCCAAGCTGGGCAAGTCTATTTCTACAGAGCTGATTTATACTTTTGTTTTCGTTTGATGCTGTTTTCTCATAAAGCAGACAGTGGGGTTGCCTCTCTAAAATTACCTAGGAAGTTGTACGCTCCAGTTAACAAAGACAGATGAAGCTACTAGTATTATTTACAGACAGTGGTAAGCACTTCTTTCACCTACTCGCCAACCCACACCGCACTCAGTGGGACTTTATGTCCAAGCAGTTACGCACAAGATGACATGTGCTGTTCGATGATAGCCAAATCAGTAAATCTCTCAAAATACAAAGGACATCTCTCTCTTGGCCACCCTGTTGTATATGACTTGCAACAAATTTGACTGTTGGCAGTCCTTAGCTCTGCAAGAGCACAGTAGCAGCGCTCTCCTCCTTGTGGCACATTTTAAACTAGATTTTTCAGCTCAGTATGTTGGGGTTTTTTTGCTATTTTCATGCCTGCCCAATTCTTTTGATACCAGAACAAACAAAACAAAACCACCAAGGACTTGTTCTGACATGATGGGGTCCCTGATGGCTACAGCTTCCCAGTTCCTAAGGGGAGATTTCACTGTCTCTGAGCCCCTCTCTCCTGTTCTCCTGGGACAAGAGAACATTTTGACTTTTGAAAGGGAAATCAAATAAGCAGGCCTATGATCTACCTGATTTATTTTCCTACTTTGAGAAGCGTAAGAAGAAGCTGTTGCTGCCTATTTACTCTTTTTTCTTTAGCTCAGAGAAAATGATCTTTCGAAGGAAAGAGCTATTCCTCCCACTCCTTGGCAGGATGGAGAAGGTGATCCCATTATTCCTTCACAAGCAACAGCAGAAGGGATATTCTCACTTACATCCACAAGGAAGCAAAAGGGGATCAACAATGTTTAAAGTACTAACAGGCTCTGTGTAAGTGGAGCACAGTGGAAAGTTTAGGCTGCATGAGGGTTTTCCTTAGAGTTTAGTTGCCCCAGCGAAAAAAGGTAGTCATGATTTCCCTGTCAGTTAATGCAGATGAACATATTTCACTCCGTGCTTTTACCTCAGCTAACTACTATCCAAACTAACTACCTCCCTTTTTTCTCCCAGTTCGTGCAGAACATTAACATCAACTTCTAATTAAAGAATGCTCACAGAACATGGAAATTATAAGCCATAGAAAATCTTTGATTTGATTTACACTACTATTGCATTTTATTTTTCATGGTATGTAAAAACAATTGTAACGCCCAGTATCAATACAGGCTGGGGGATGAAGGGATTGAGAGTAGCCCTGCTGAGGACTTGGGAGTGTTGGTGGATGAAAAGCTGGACATGAGCTGACAATGTGCGCTCACAGCCCAAAAAGCCAACTGTATCCTGGGCTGCATCAAAAGCAGCGTGGCCCGCAAGTTGAGGGAGGTGATTCTGCCCCTCTACTCTGCTCTCCTCAGACCCCACCTGGAGTACTGCATCCAGCTCTGGAGCCCTCAACATAAGAAGGACATGGACCTGTTGGAGCAGGTCCAGAGGACAGCCACAAAGATGATCAGAGGGTTAGAGCCCCTCTGGTATGAGGACAGGCTGAGAGAGTTGGGGTTGTTCAGCCTGGAGAAGAGAAGGCTCTGGGGAGACCTTGCTGTGCCTTGTCAATACTTAAAGGGGGCTTACAAGAAAGATAGTTACAATCTCTTTAGCAAGGCCTGTTGCGACAGGACAAGGGGTAATGGTTTTAAATTAAAAGAGCATAGATTTAGACTAGATATAAGGAAGAAATTTTTTATAATGAGGGTAGTGAGACAGTGGAACAGGTTGCCCAGAAAGGTGGTAGATGCCCCATCCCTGGAAACATCGAAGTTCAAGTTGGACGGGGCTCTGAACAACCTGATCGAGTTGAAGATGTCCCTGCTTATTGGAAGGGGAGTTGGACTAGATGACCTTTAAAGGTCCCTTCCAACCCAAACCATTCTATGATTCTAACCTACTATGCCTCACTCAGCATTTCTTCAATGTTCTTCCTTACTGAGAATTTAATAAGGTCATTGGTAATAAAATTGAAAACATCACTTAAAAATCACTGCATTATCCTAATTTCTATCACCATGAAAACCTTGGATTCTTCTGTCCTGAAACTTAATACCAGGACAGCAAAAACAGCGTATCTGGCTGGCAAAATACATACGTAAGTACTTCAGAAGCCAAGAGCTTTATACATCAAAATTAAAATTTAAGTCATACAATTTTGTTTTCTGAAATGACTTCTGAATATTATCAAACCACACAGTTAACTTAAGCTTGTTTTCATGACCTGACATAGTACTATTAACACAGGACATGGCCTAAATTGGCTTATTGTAAGAAAAGCAAAATACCTTACTTTTTTTCAACTTTCAACTGTGATCATACGAATGATGGAAGACCTCAGGGCCTTATTTTTAAAGGCATGAAGTCATTAAGTGCTGGGAAATGAAAAGCCTTTCAGAATGTGATCCAAATGCAGGAATTCACCCGTCCACTCTGCTCCTCCTCCTCACTGGGGCAAGCGAGGATGTTCTCTGTATGGAGATCTGGGTGCTCACTCGCTGGGTAAGGCGTGGGTGGCAGTCCTGCAATTGCTTAAAACTGCGTCCAAATAGATACTAATCCTCCTCCTCCAACACTGAATTTTGAGTCTGAGAAATATTTTCACTCAAAACCTATTATTTCTTAACGCAATGAGAATAGGACTGGTTCCTGCAGTGGAAATATCAACCCCTCCCAGTTTCTTAGCTCTGCTCATGGCAGCACTTTGAAAGCATGACCTCCTTAACTTTGATGCACACTTTTGCAGAGAGGTCACTTCAGATAATACTTTTAGGAAGACAAACGCCCCACACCATTATAATAATAAATGATATGTGAATTATAAATTTGGCACAAAATTCTGTACTCTGTGAACTAAATTACATTAAGATAGATAAAACAGCCAGGAAAAGCAGAAAAGAAAATTATAACCCTAGCAGGGGAGTGGTCTTCAAGGCAGTTCTTAAGTAAATATTTTTATCGACTTTTTTCTTGAAAGTCTCCTGCGAGGTTTCTCAAAAAAAACACAACCCAACCCCCAAAAAACCATGACAGCAAAAACTCAACACAGCAAGAAGGGATCATGCACAGCTCTCAAATATTTTTCCAGATTCTCCAGTTGCTAAAACCTATTGTTGTTTTTTTAAGGCTGTGACTGCTCCCACATTCCTCACTGAGAATCTACTGAAGCTGTGCTGTTGGCAAGTATTGCTACATTACTTTTAAATGACATTTAGTTCTTTTGCTCTTGGTACTCATGCACTGGGCTTCAAAGTTAAAGGGAACTGCCCTCAGAGATTGCAGAAACAATGGAGACCAAAACCAAAAAAAGTTCAAATGTTTGCATTCTGTCTCAAGATAAATTCCAAAATCTGATGGAATTTTATCACCAATTTGCTATTCCCACCAAATACTTAATAATGAATGATCCAACTTTCCAAATAGACTGCAGAAGACTTGTCCTTGATATCTATAGATTGTTTATTTTCATTCAGATCCAGATGCTAATCTATGAGCCTTGTTTTTTCCTGATATAATGATAGCCAAAGCAGCACTTTTTTCCTCTTGTTACAGATACCATAATTTGAGAAAGACAGGGTGATGGATCTTGACGACTTGCCTCCTAGGTGCAACATTTGCCACGCCAGTGAGTATTACAGTCACGCTGTGACTACAACAGCAATTCAGTGCTCGGTGTTGTTAAGCCTGACAATGAATACTCTTCTTACTCTGCGATGCAACATCAACCATACACATACAGAACTGTAAAGTGAAAATTCCAAAGATTTAGCTGGTCTGTGCGCTAAACGCTCTGACCAGGGTTAATTTTAGCAACCTCTCAGGAATGTCTTGTCTGATCCATGAGACGGTGCCACCAGCTGGGGAAGGAACCTTGGCCCTGAGAGCTGTCCTCCAGCAGGGAGGGACCCCTTCAGCGCAAGGACCCACCCAAACCCCACACCACAGGCCCCCTCCACCCTGTTCACCACAGCATCGAGTGCACGTGGCTGGCCGAGACGGCGGTCAGGGAGCCGGAGAAGAGCCACGGCACAGCGCCGCACAGGCACGTACGGCACGCACAGGGAAGCGTTAGCAAAGAGTCGCCCATCTTGGTCTCAGAGCTAACACACCGCAGTTGACAGCACTGTGCCATTACTGCTTTCTGAAGACTATCCTGCTTTCGTGAAGAGCAAAGGAAAAAAGATTAGTACTGCAGATGAAAACTCAGCCCCCCCAAGACCTGGAATACTATTTGGTGTGCCACGGTGTGATGTGCCAGAGTTGGCAGCCACCCCGGGCCAAAGGGCTGGATTTCTTTTCCAAACTCCTCCAATCTTCTTAATCTTTCCTTTGGAATGAAGTAGAGATAGCAACGCTGTTTTGACTGCTAATGCTTCATGTAAAAATAAGCTCCTAACGACTTCAGACAGAAGGCAAATCTGCCAGTCAGCAAAACATTTACATACATGCTTAGTTTAAGCGGTTTTGCTATCTATTGTGTGCAACTATTCTCTTGAATCATAGATGTAGGCTGGATTTGTACAGCCGAACTTGAGCTATTTAGCAAGTCATCCCACCCATCCCAGCATCCTCGAAGGGAATGCTTTGACCTAAAGAGGTGCTTGCTCTTTCTGTCGACTACAGGGAGGTACAAGACAATTGCCTTATATGTTTAACTGTACACGAGAAAGCTCATGCTCGAAAAATCCTACCCATAATGGCTTACCAGTAAACTCAGCGAGACAAATCTGTCACCGCTATATTCGTTACATGAACTCAAAGATTGTCAGCAAGACCCAGGCAAAGCGCTATGCTACTTCAGAGTAATTTTACTTTGTAACACCAAGGTAAACAAAATACATCTTACAGGTTCCTTTTCCAGCTACTCCACATCCAACACAAGCTGGTTTTATCAACCTCAGCTAGGATGTAAAATATTTTCATCTTTTTGACATACTCATTCACTTCAACGTACCTGGTAACAGGAAGAAAGTGATTCATTACTGAGCTGCATCAGTTTCAACCTCCTCCCAGTGATGTAAAACCTGAGCACTGCAAAGTGAACCTGACCCACTGGGTCTTCGGACAGAGAAGATTCATTTCAAAGCAAGTTCAGAAGATGAAACCACATAAATTATATAGAATACCTTCAAGTGTCAGTCCTGGTTTATCAGTCCAGAAAGTTGTTTTGAATGTGGAAGTTCATGCAGTAAGTCAAATTCTGGTTTAGCTGTATTGTACAACAAAGGAATTTGCCTACAAATGGGAGAAGTTCATGCATTTGTATTCAGGCAACTCCACAGTCATAAAAACCCATGATATCCTTTAAATGAAGGGGAAAAAACAGAAAACAAAAAAATCTTGTCCAGCTTTCGGGAGTACTTTTTGACTACCTAATCTGAAAGTTCAGAAGTGTGGATTATTTGGAAAAGGTTATCTGCGTAAGAGAAAACTTGACCATTACATTAGGAAAAGAGAATCACAGATTTTGGAAACTATGATATCTGCTTTTTTTCCTGCTTTAGTGTTTTCGCTAGTATAAAAATATTTCCCATTCCTCTAAGACCAGATGGCTTTAAGTTTTAATCTTGTGGACTGCAGCAGCAAAGTTGGAACAGAACTGGAAACACAGAGGTTTTCATTCTCATGAAATGGTAATGGTTTTAAAATGTAGTTACAGCTCAAATCAGGTACACAGCAAAACTTTCAAAACGTGTTACAGCAGGAGGTTCTGGGCTGGGGAAAAAGATGAAAAAACACATTTATCAGAGTGCCTCCATCTGCCTTTCTTTCACCTAGTAAGTTCAGGACTTCTCAAAATTTGTGACTTTGGGCCAGTGTCTCCACGTAGGCAACTTTAGACCAGAAACTTCAGGGCTTCCAGACTCTTGGCTCACCTGAAAGACATCCTAGTAGACCCTGTGGTTTTAAGACCCGCATATTTGATTTGCCATAAATTACATAAATTGTACTGCTGCATGTTGTTCAGCACATAAAGGATATTGAAAACCTTCTCTAGAAAATGATGCCATCATAAGTATTTCAACTGATTCAGAGTGTAACAGCACAATCAACGCAATACTTGGCTTTGCCATCCATTCTTAGGCAAGGAAATATGCTAAGCTCACATACCTACGGATTATCATTGTCTCCTTTTCCTCCTTGGAGGAAGGAGTACCCTCTTTGGAAGGTATTAACACCTTTGAAATGGTACCAGAGCCAGATGAGATCCCAGGTATCACATTTCAATTTTCTTCTGCTTTTCTCTGTATACACAATCCTCAAAATCTCCATCACTGACAGACTGGCATAGATATTGACTGCCTATGAATTATAGAGGCATATTACTCCTGCAGTAGCACTTACGTTTGTTACAACACCCAAATGCCAAGCGTTTAAAAGTGCTGCGTCAAGGCACCTGGAAAGCGAAATGCTGAAGTACCCTCATGGGGACATAAGTTAGGAAGAAGCAACAGAAACTCTTTCTTGCATGCTCCATAGCTGGAACACAAGGGCAGACAACATACAAGGCAGTACTCCACACAGACAGATATGGCACTGTACTGTGGTGTACAGACACTTTTCCCTTAAATATCCCACGCAACTAAGTTTTTTGCACGTTTCTTCCATTATGCTTCTATTATGTTATCCTCCCACTTGGGGAAGGGGTATATAATAAAAGAATATGCTCCCCATATTGGAGAATTTAATAGTGTTCTTTTGCGGTTTGAAAAGAGGCAGACCATCAAATCACAGTAAAGACAAACTTTGGTCAAGAGCTTTTATCATATGGTCTGAACAGCGTAACAGGGACCATCGTATCCCTGAGAGCCTCTATGTGCCAGCACAGTATACATGCTAAATAACAGTGAGAACACAATAAAGTAGGTGTCTTTCTGCATCTGTGCATCCATCCTATGGCTGTGATTCAATGGGAGCTGGCTACACCATCAACCAACATTACCAGTTGCAGTCCAGCAACATCCACAGATACAGAGCCTCCAACACACACTCTTTTTGGTGCTCCAGCACCACCTGATGCACCAACCAAGCTGACGCCAGCTCAAACTGCACAATCACGGGTGGGTGAACAACCAAACCTGCCCGAGCAGCCTCAGCATCCTGCAAATCCCAGGCAACCGATGCAGCTCCAGCAGTTGGGGAATCCCCATCTGCCCAGGTACCCCATGAACCTGCTTCCCCGTCTGCTGCTGGACATGCCTCTGGAGCCACGGTAGCCCACCAAAAAGGAAAAGCAAGAAGAAATAATAGGAAAGCTGCCCCCTCCGCCCCCGCCTCAGGCATTACAGCCAGAGAGTGTGTTAGTTAAATCAATGTATTTCTCTGTGCAGTCACACTCTTGTCAGGTTGGAATTGGTTTGTATCAGAAAGATCAAATTTTAAACAAATTTGAAATTAAAACAGGCAGATGACTGTCAGATCAGATCTCTTACTGCAGATCTATCATATCAATACAGCCCTGAGTATGTCTTGTCAAAGCTTCACGAAATTACATGGAATTTCAGAGGAAGAAACACGTATTAACAAACTGCAATGCTGTACAAAGGGAAGAGTATACTTTGCAGGACCTTGCATCCTGCAGGAAAATATAAACATACTAACATCATGGCCTTTGCAACAGACAGGGTTAATAACATGCCCTTTTATGTTTAAAAGAGACCAAGCATGCAATATAGTACGTGCTCACTGTGTGATTCAGAAGGCAGGAAGATTATAATAGCTTTGCCTAACAGTGCAACAAGGTTCCAGAATTTTTAAGCTCACTGCTTTTCTCCCCATTTTATACTTAAAGCTCACTAATGCTTTTACTTGGGGAAAAAGCCGCAAATCTCATTCTTTCTATATCTTAGAACTCATTTCTTATCACCACTGGAAAAGAGACAAAACACAAACCTCATCACCACTGCACAAGACCTCTTTGTAAGGCTGGTTTTAATTTCACTCTTTTTGTTCTCTTTCAGGATTAAAGAGACCAGGAAATCAGGAAAAAAGCTAAAGTATTTTAGACATTTTCACTTGCTTTCAAAAATCAATCCATCTCCTGCAGTCAGCAGTGCATGCCTCCATTAACCCTCCTTCTCAGTGAGCAGTCTAACTGGAAAAACAAAAGTGTGCAACTAGCAGAGAATAAAAACAATTTTAAAAGCCAACAAAACCAAAACAACAACAACAAAAAAAAACAAAACCAAAAGAACTTGGTATTTTAAAGATGAGCTTGAGGTGTTACACTTTGTACCAAAAATAGCACAATGATGGAGCAGAATAAACATGCTACCCTGAAAAATGGTCACACTGTGGTCTGAAAAGCTATGAAATTATAAAGACTATCTTATAACTTATAATTTGCAAAAAAGTACTTAAAATAGAGACATACCTAATACATGCCATGAACTTGTACCGTGACTGAATTTGACTTTAGACAGTGAGAACATGACACTGTTGCAAAGTACCCTGTGTTTCCAGTAAAAAAAATAGAGACTTAAATCTCCATGGACTGTTTCTAGTTTTGTTTTTACAAATTATCTGAGAACACAAGGCCATATCTTACTCGTTCCCTTACTGCTGAGATAAGAAAGAATACAGGGTTTTGTCTGAGCTAACTGAGAACTTAATAAAAAATATTTTATTAAAATCACTTGCTTCACTCACTCCATGTCACCAAAGAGTCTAAACCATTTATGTTCTTGTAAAAAGGCACACTCAAACAGGGAGTTATTAGCTATAACATCCTTAAATTAAATTTGACAGGCTTATACCATAAAAGTTACCTCTAATAAAGACACAGTGACAGATTACAGGCTGTATCAGCATCCTCAATAGACATACCTAGGGGAAAGGTAGGAGAGAGGTATTTGCTACCAATGCAGCACGGACTGTCACTGATCTGGCATGCTGGGGGAGGATTTATGCCAGACTAGTCAGAATTCACCTTCCCAAAGAGTCACAAGAACAAAGAAAGAAGCTTCAACTCTTCCAGTCAAAAAGAAAATCCCCTCCCCGGACTGACTCGGGGAAGCCAGCACCACGCTGTCTCTCAGCCCACTTTGACGCGAAAGTGCTGCCGGAGCTCTCTCGGAGAAAGGCAGCAGAGCCGGTGATGGCAAAGCAGCAATTCAGCCACCAGTGGTGAGCACTGCCCACTGAGAAATCCCCAAAACGGGTGCCAGCAGCGAATGCAGGCTGAGCCTGGGCTAGGTACGCCCCGGGCGCATGGCTCCCAGCTCCGCCGCTGGCTGGGGTCGTGCTCACCAGGTACCCACACCTCTGCCGCCCTGCGCAGACGTCCCCTGAGACTTGCAGGGACTTCAAAACCCTTAAAGATCTCTACGCTTTCGATTTGCTTCATTCAACAGGATCAAAAATACCTAGAAGTGAGGAGGGTTCACCTGAACTAGCCGTCTCCACGACAAACCTGCTAGAGAGGCGTTGCTGTCAGCAGCATCTACATGAGTTGTCCGTACCGCCTGGCTTTGGTCCTCTTCTCTTCAGCGTTGCTGACAAAACCCCTCTCCAAGGCGTACTTTTTCCTGTTCTCATCTCCTTTATGCATGATGCTAGACCCACTAGAGATTACCTCTTATTGGCTTAATGGTCAAGGCAGCATCTCCTGAAGCCAACACAAACTCAAAGTTCTACTACCAAACACACTTATCTTTCCATCCAAAATATTCTGTATTTTTAGAATGCATGGCCAAAAAAAAAAAGAAATCATTTAACCCTTTTTTTTCCTGTTTTGAAAGCCAAAGAAATTTAAGATGGAGGAAGACAATTTAAAAAGGAAGGGAAAAGTATGGCAGAAAAAAAAAAGAGTGGGACCAATAAGCAGTATTGGACAGACAAAACTTTGAATACTGAATAAAAAGTTACTAACCTTTAAGCAAGGACCCTGAATTCAAGTGGGAAATGTTCAGCTTAATTTATTCTTAGAGGTAATTTGCAAATTAAGACCAGGCTAATTGCCCTCATTTGCTTCTGAGAACCAAAGTGAGACTTTTAGAGAAATGAAAATCAGGAACTGGCATCAGAAAAAAGAAGATATAAAACTAGTTCATTTGAATGAGACCAGAAAAAAGACTGAGGCAGCAGCCCTCTGCATGTAGGTCAGTGGGCCTGAAGGGCAACCAAAATCTTGCCTATCAATGTTTTGAGGGATCTCTACATCTTCTTACCTGTTGGCTCACTAGGAGAAGACTTCCAAGGCCACAAGTGACAACTCAGAGCCACAACCAACTGGGAAGCATGTTGGCACATTAACCATTTGCAAACACAAGAAACGCGTATCTCTGAATCTGCGCTTCTGAAAACCTGTAACCCTAAGACTCAGATTGTCTAAGAGCAAAACAGCTAACAGTTAGATGCCCATATGTTACCACCTTGCAGTGATTTATAGCTGCCATTTATGATTTCAGAAAGGTCTATTTTTATGATTACCCTGAAAAAAGACATGCAGTGACAACTTCAGAGAATAACAAGAGCAAACAATCTTTTCCCTTCACATATAGTCCACTTCTATACAAATGCAGCCCACTATTCTAATGCTACTTGTTCCAGAAGTCCTCCCCCATGTGTTTACCATTTTTAAATTTTGAAAGTGGCATTTCCCAGTGCACTAGCTCCCACCTGACGGAGAATTACTCCCTTGCTTCCTGACATATAACTAAGAAAAACCAAAAGATGAGCTCAACTTACCATCAAGCAACATACCCGCTAGCTTTGCATACCTTTCTCAGATAGAAAATTACACACCTGGATTTAAGTCCTATTCCCTCACCTCTACCTTTACTATACAGCCTCTCACAGAGGGAGAGAGCATACAGGCATAACATGTTTGCATGGAGCAGCCAACTTGAAGAAGTTAATAAAATCACCTGCATCTTGCTGAGCTCCTTCTTCTTCCTACAGCTACCAACTTACTGCTGGAGAAAAAGGTAACCTCTATAAATACACAACATATTTGGCATAGGGCACTGCTGGAAATCAAGACAGAGATAAGCAATGCCTGAAAAGACGTTATTTTCTTTAGACACAGCCAATTGGCTCTTGCAGGAGACCGTTAACTGGAAAAAAATCCTGTGAGACTGAAAGGGACAGACTGGGGAAGAAAATAGAGAGGAGAGAACGACAAGAAAAGAATTAGAGGAAGCCTCCAGCAGATTGCAGGGGGCATCACACTAGCAACCTGCAACCTGAGAGAAGATGGAGGAGTTTCCTAAGATACAGTCAAGGCAGGCTGAGATAGTGAGAAGTACCGAATATCCCACTAGAGACACGAGAAAAAGGTAGATGAAACTTTGGGGAAAGCAAAGGGACACTGGTGTAAAGCAAAGAATAAAACAGAGAAGGAGAGCTTACAAAAAAGAAGATGAAAATCAATGTGAGACCATATGAAATTAACTGAAATTCATCTAGAAAGCAAAACAGTTATGATTTCCCCTAAGGGATTAATATCTCTGTTTCTCTTGATACAAGTTCACATGCGAGGACTATTTATTATTGTTGCCTAAAAATTCCAGCAAAGTACAAGTATTCTCAAGTCTAAAGCATCCATGGGAAATTTTTCTTCTGACAGCTAAAATCATCCAAATTAGTACGTTTCAAATATCATAACATGACGAAAAAGAACAGCATGAAGTGGCCCAGGTATTTTTTTTCCATCACTTTTATTCTACCATCAAAGCAATGTAAAATGACTGAAAAACATTCTCTAAAAAACAACAGAGTCAAGAATTTTGTTGGGCCCCACAGGGATTCCCAGCAACTCAGAGCTCTTTGTGGAATGCAGCCGCCCTGGGAGGCTTCATCTCTTTGCCGAGCAGGAGCGAAGGGATCCCATCAGATACTAGCTGTCCATAGATAATCTTACCTGCAAGAAGATCAATCAGAAAATGATCTCTCGAGCAAAAGTATCATGCCATTAACTTCAGTGTATCTGCATGTTGTCACATGTTAAAAAGTGGAAAATTTCTACGGAACTTAAAAACCTAGGGCTTAAAGTCCACTTAGACCCCTGTAAACTGATTAAGTGCTTGATTAATGAAGAGAGAGGAATGATTTTGAAGGCCTCAAAGGAATGAATCACTCCCCTGCAGCTGAGAAAGAGAGCAGCCCAGAGTTACAGCAAACACTAAGAGCCCAACTGGAACGTACTGCTTTAAAAGAGGTAATTAATAGACCTTGACTACGAGGTCAGCCACCCTCCTGGTTCCTCCCATCGTACAGGCTCCCCTCCCAAACCTTCCTCAACCACGTGGGCAGCCCAGAAGTCAGCAACGGTCCACGTAAGTGCAGCATCTCTACGAAGAGAATCATTGGTATGGTCAGGGTCACGGAGATTTCTAGACACAGGCTCTTATTTCACATGACTTAGTCTTTTAGTTTCATATCTGTGCAATGAGTGTTATTTTAGGTCCACACGAGTTTCTCCTTAAGTTAATGGACATGCACATCAAAAACCATGTCTGCTATTATTATCACATCACTTTTTCTCTTAATTACACAAAGCATGAACTCAGACCAAGTTAAGCGTGGCACCAGGGAAAAACAATTTTAATGGTAAAGACTAAATGGAGCGGGCAGAAGAGATCAGAAACATGAAGAGCAAGGAGGTGGAAGAAGCGGGAAACTCACACCTCTAGATGGAATTCCCCCAGCCCTGGTGGATGCCAAGGGTGCAGACCAAGCTACCCTTGACCATGTTTTGCAGAGACAGGTAAGGTACTTGCTCCTTTCCTGAGCAGCCCAGGATGGACCCAACTACTTAAAGGCTGTCTTCCTTTATCCTGTTCCACAGATACTCAGGGAAGATAAAACTGATGGCACTTAAGCACTCACATAAAATAAAATAAAATGAGAGAGGAGTCTTCCAGAGATAAAACAGGGAAAGAGGAAAAGTTAGTTGACATTACAACCCACAAATGGAGAGACACAGGTAAATTATTATCTTCATTCCTCCTCAGTGCAGGGCAAGACGTGTCTAATAAGACTCCCACTTGGTTATCAAATTTTTCCTCCTTTGAACTGTAATAGACATGTTCTGTGCCTCACTGAGCTCTCCTAATAAACACAGACCTCTCTCACCAGAATATGGATAAATTATCTCAGTAATGTTTCTGGCTTGGTGTAATAAGCTAATCTATAATGATAACACAAATGTACATATCACTGCCATCTTCAAAGCACTGCACAAATACTAATTAACTGATCAATAAACACCGCACCGGGGAGTGCTAATGTGGGATTAATATGTTCATAGCTACGTAGGCGGCTAATGTCTATGGTCAGCGTTTAATTTATGTGGCTGATTTCACCTTCCAAGAGAGGTTGCTCCCTTAAGGCAGGTCAGCCGTCTGCCTGCAAGGGAAGGGTGAGAACCAGGAAGCAGCGGCTGACTCGGTGCCAGATCCCGCCTGACAGTGGAAAAAGCCGCTTCAGAAAAGCCTGGAATGGTCCCAAAACCTCCCCGCCTCCCGAGCCAAGCAAAGGGAGAGAGAAAACTTTACAACTTAGGCGGGATAACACCGGAGGTGGCTGACATTTCAAGGAATAGCATACTACATTAGAAAACTAAACCTCGGGACACAAAGCCAGGCTGAGGCAACTCTGAGATGGTGGTGGTTAAAATTTATTTTGCACTGGAGTATCTTGCAAGCACCCAGAGGAAGAGTGGAGACTGGCAGGAGCACACCCAAGCGTTCCTTTGCCAAGCCATCCACCATCCAGGTTTAGATTGGATATTAGGAGAAATTTCTTCACTGAAAGGGTTGTCAAGCACTGGAACAGGCTGCCCAGGGAAGTGGTTGAGTCGTCATCCCTGGAGGTATTTAAAAGACATGTAGATGTGGTGCTTAGGGACACAGTTTAGTGGTGGATTTGGCAGTGCTAGGTTAACAGTTGGACTCAATGATCTTCAAGGTCTTTTCCAATCTAAACAATTCTATGATTCTATGATCCTGTCTGTTCAGGCTGCCAGAGCCCAGGAAATCAATTATCCATGCCACCACCTCAGACAGCGTGCCAGATTCTTTACCGTTTTGCAAACTTGATAATCTGGCTGATAGATCCTGAAAGATAACAGATGCAGGCATTGCAGCACTATATCTCTATGGGTAAACAGCTCCTGTTACTACATCCCTTTGAGCACATCTATAGCCTGAGCTGGATGATCCACAAGTGACCAAAGTCTTAAACCATGCTGAGACCACGTTAATAAGCCTCTAGATTGACAACATGGATAGCAAATCAAGATTTTCCTCATAATCCCATTAGCTGCCAGCTTTTCAGTTTAGCTTTCTCCAACCTGCCATAGCCATCTGCTATTTCCAACCACAACTTGCTCACCCATTTCTGAGATCCAGTCTGAACAGACAGGCCACTTCACTGCCAAGCAGCTGTTTTATAACGGCAAGGTAAATCGCATGGGATTATTATCTAGCTGTAAAATCTTAGTCAGTGAAATCTCCTGCCGACTTAACTATCAGCGAAACACTCCAGCTTCTGCTGTAAATTGATCTCCTATATAACAAACCTATTAGCAGAGTTTAACCATCAACCAACGGTGCAGTTTAATTTGGTCTAAAGATAAGCCAAAGAAGTTAGGTGGGCTGGCCATCACTATGAAGCATACACTGTTACCCTTTGGAAAAAAACCAATGACAACTACACAGACCCAGGTATCTTGGTACAACAATGTCTCCAAAATTGCTTTCATTTCCACGAGGAGGTGGCTCTGTGTTGTACGTGCCGGGAAGAGAGGGAAAGTCTTTGATCAGCTTATCTCCCAGCTTTCCTTCCTCCAGCCCAGGAGGACAACTGCTTGCTATGGGAACCTACACTCTAAACAACCCAACTTCCCTGCTTCAGAAAAAGGGCAGCCTTGAACTAGGTCTGACCCACACCTCTGAGAAGAGGAACCTCACCGCAAGGTGCAAAGGCTTTTCCATGGCCTCCCTCACCTCTCCAGGCAGGCGGGAAAAGCAACGCTGTGGCAGTACGGAAGCCCTCAAAAAGCTGGGAGCTGCCGCTACACTTTGTTATAGCCCAGCTTGATTTTTAATTCTGAAGAAATTACCACCCAAACCAATCACGTGAGTTCGTAATAGTGTGATAAAGTAACAATAATTATTTTTTAAAAATTAGTGTTTTCACAATGTGTCAAGAATTCAGCTTTGCTAATACAGATGCTTCATGGCAAAAACACCTAGGAATGGGTGAAAAAATTGCTGCTATTTTTCCATAAATTGTGTTAGGAGGTTTGCACTTTCGAAATTAGGTGGCAGAAGCTGGGTTTGTTTATCAGCGAGCTTTAAAAGTACAGTTGTTGGTGGTCCTCTCTATTTCGGTCTATCTGGTGTTGCTAATAGAATTCCCAGCGAGTGAGCGTAACCACAAGCTTCTCCTAGCAGAGATGTTATATATTCACAAAGAGGTGGGCAGGTATTGAACTACCTAGGCAGCACACATTCCGTGTGAGGCAGTGAGAGTTAGGGAAATTTTTTCACTCTGACTTGACGTGCGCGCAGTCCAGACACCTCACCATCGCACTGAGAAACCCGCTGCTCAGCCGCGACGCATGGGGAACAGCAGAAAGGCAAAACAGGATGAAAGACTTGTCAGACCCGTGAATGTAAATAAGCACTGCTATAAAGAAGTAACAGCCCCTGCACAACTGCTGTCGGTACATTAAATGCTAAATACACCTCCTTGTAAAACTGCATGTAACGATCAATATTCCTGGCAACGCAGATCATATAAATACTTAGAAACAAAGGCCAGACCTCACTGAAAACTCTCCAAATGTCTTTGGGTTAAGAAATATTGCAACCCTTTGTGCTGCAAGGTTGGACTCGCATCTAACACTCACGGATATCATATATCAAAGAGAGCTTGTTCCTTTAAAGAGCTGAGTGCCTTTCTTAGAAAGCTACCAGAACTTCTTTCCATCTTTTTTTGGCGGTCTCACATCTCCAGAAGTTATCATATGCAGACATTAGGCAACAGAGATAACGCTCCATAACTCTCCATACACTGGACCGGGTCCTGGATAACAAGATCTACTGCAACTGGTCCAAATAGGGCTGGAGCTGTCAAAAGTTTCACTCTCGGGCTGTGACCACAGCTGATTCAACAAATTCAAACCCAACTCCTTTTAGCAGAGCATCAATTATTAGATAACAAAAGTCAACATATCTCAGTCACCCCTTATCTGCAGCTAACTCTTGAACTACACTCCTACGTAAGGCTACGGCTTACTCATTGACTCGCCAGGTTTCACATGCTACCTAAGAGCTTCCTCCAGAGGCTCTGGTGATACAGCGCTCTGCTCCGGCATCCCACGCTGCATTCCCACGTACCAGGCGCTCCCCAGGCCTCTCTGTTGGGAGCCCCCGTGCAGGAGGGTGGCCACGGCGCGACCCCGACGCTGCCAAGGGGGTGTTTCTTCACGGGATGAGATCCAGGCATGCTCAAGGGAGTCCTCGGGGAAGGCACATCCTCCTAGCCGCAGCCTCACGGCACGACCTCTCCACTGGCCACAAGATAAGGAGCCCGCTGCATGAAGCCTCACTCCTTAGGTAAGGGAGCTGGTTAGGAAGGGGTCGTACTCACCAGCATCCGCCTGGGAGAAGCCGTCCCTGCAGTCTGCAGAGCCCTGGCTCCACGTCTCTCTGAGCCTTCCCAGCCTGTCAGTGTTTGCACTGACACCTTGAGCATCGCCTCCTTGCCCGCTCTCTCAGCCCCCTCCCTCTCCTGCCTGCTGAGGGTTTACCATCTCCCTTTGATGTTAGGCTCAGCCTTGGACAGGGTAGCCTGCACGGAGCCAGCCGGGAGACGTCTCTCCCAGTTGATGCTGCTATGTTCACTGCTATGGAGCTGGGTCCTACAGCCTGCGCATACTCTCACTGCTTTTGCTTTTTTTGGTTGGGTTTGTTTTGTTTTGTTTTAAATGTAACAGCCTTAAATCTGTGCATTTAGGGATGCATTAACACTAAACTAAAGCACAGAAACCCACCCATGCCTGCAGTTTTACACATCTCTCCAGGGGAACTGCATGAACTTGTTAACTGAGTAAAATCAGTATAAACTAAATCAGATTTTCCTTCTACCTTATAAAATGCAGGGATGCCCCAGGTGTCCTCAGGCACCTACCTTACAGAAAGACAAGTGTTAACATACGCTTCAAAACATCAGAGAAAAAATCTACCCTATCATAATTATGAGCTGAGTTGCAGCCAGGCCAGCTTCCGTTTCAAAGGCAGAATTTTGCCCACTAAATTTAATATTTATGGACAATTTTGCACATGGAGCCTCCTAACGTTACAGCTGAGAACCTGCTTTCATTGAAGAACCACAGAGAACCATTCACTGGAAAACATGGACCATAACCTATTCTGTTCAGTTTCACAAATGATAGTTTTCTGCCTTCAATAATGTTGAAGACAAGAATGCTACTTTTTGACAATAAAATACTATCATCAATCACATAAACTGAGATTCAGTTCAACTCCTGTGGTCTGTAATTCCATCAGTATGAAGGCAGAAAAATCTTTGGCTTAGTGCTACTTTGAAAAGTACTTCATAGTAGCTGTCTAGCCATTTAGTAGGAATTAATTTTCAAGACAACTGCAAATAACTTCTTGTCTGATCTGGGGCAGGGGGAGAAACAAAGGGGGGGAAAAAGAAAGGGGTGAAAAAAAAAGAGAGAGAGAAAGAGAGATAGTGCTCTTCCTTTACGTTTCCTAAGACAAAACACTTTTGCAGTATCCATGCCCAAAAGATTTTTAACAAGAACTTGCTTAGGTCACTAAATTAACCCAGATAAGACCTATATGAATATCCTCATATATTTTTGTCTCAGCCTTCCATTTGTACTGATGCCAGTGACGACTGATGAGTCTGATAAACTGCAAAGTAACGTCCTTTTGCTTTCAAATTATAGCAACATTTCTTTAGGTGAGAAAATTCAGTTTATCTAAAGAAAAGTCTGAAGTAGTTAGCTGAATGAGACACCGTAATACTCCAATCACTCAGTAAATCTCAAAGTTTAGTTACTCAAACCATTTACAAATGTGAGATGCACACCCTCACCTGCCATCAGCATTAGCATGCTCCAGCTGAGCGCCCAAGAATCAGAAGCCCAAGAATTGTATCAAAAAGCAACAGCATATCCAGTTTCAGGAAGAAAATCAAATAAACACCTGCATGCTCTCCCATATCAGAGCATAATCCACAGTATTAAGCAGGAGGCTTATCTGAAACAGTTAAATACAGCTGAGGGGAGATACCATACCTTCAAAGGTATGCGAGGTCTGCATATCGTATATGTAATCACTCACTGACCATCACATTGTCTCAAGACATTTTTCCGGATTTCAAAAAAATATAAGCATAAAAATGGTGATATTTTCTGTTACATATAGTTCTTCATGGCGAGAGTACCCTTACTTGTTCCCTAGGAAATCAAGTATCTTCCTTTCACCTACACACTAACAATTCAGTGGTGCTGAACAATTTCCATTTCGCGTGACTTAAAGAGCAGAAACAATGCACATCAGTCAAGTACAAGAAGTTCTGCCCGTGTCCCTCTACTAACGCAGCGCTAGTTGGTAGTCATGGGATGCTGGTTGAGGGCAGTCAGATGCAGTGGAAGGGATGAGAGCCAGCCTGGAAGAAGTCCAGACAGAACTGAAGAAAAAGAACTCCAGTAGCTGAATCAATGAATTTGACATGAAAACAGGAAGGGAGACAGGCAGCAGTTGGAATAGCACAGAGAATCAAGAGTACAACATGATGCTTAAGATGAGAGAGGTGAAAGCAGCTTTGTATCACTAAGGGAAGGATGGTGAGATGTAAAGGAGAATCTTGCAGCAGGGTGACCCTGAAGGAGCCTGAGGGAGTGAGCATAAAAGAGATTTGGAGATGGGGTCACCGGGGAAAGTTAAAGCGTTAGAGAAAGAAAAAAGATGAGCCGTCTCAACTTTTGGGGAAGGATGCAGGAGGAGAGGGTGGTAGGAGGAAGGGAAGAACAGACAGGATGCTACAGGGAAGAAAATGTTCATGTCAGGTTTCAAATGTTGCAAATTTCTCTTGGAGTAAAGAACGGTCACTAGCACACGAGTATCTAAAGAGAGAGTTTTCTGCCAGTCTTCCCTGTACTTCAAATATTTCAGTTATCTCTCTTATCTCACACGAATCCGCAAAAAGGCTTACTGAATGGCAAGAAGGTAGTACCTAGTCCTCTACTGAGTTTAAAAATGCATAAAATTGGTAGCAAATGTTTACTACTTCCTCATCCGTGCAAAAAAATGTGCATGCTTCATGCACTGCTTCTCAGCAGCTCAAGAGCAATGAACTTATTCCAGTTAAATACCTCAGTGTCATTCACTTGAAAACCTGCTCTTAGGTCAGTTGTAATTCTTAGTAAGCGTACAGCATAAAATTGTCATGAATTGTATCGAAGGTAACTTTTTTTTTTAAAAAACTGCAAAATGAAACACAGGATTCAAACCAGCAAAACTGGGAGCTCTGGTTATGAGTTGTTAATCCTCAAAATATTAGCAAGGGCATCTGTAACATAAATCTTACTTCTAAAGAGCTAGGTAAACACATTTGCTTCATGAAAACAAGGCTTTAATACCGGTGTAAAAATTGCATAACCTTATACTTAAGATTCCATAATTTATGAGAAAATATTTATCTTTTATTTTATAATGATGCTTAATGGTTTAATCCTTACTCTTTAATTAAAATCAGTAACCTTAACTCTACATTTAACTAATTAATTCTGATCTTACATAGAGAACCCAAGGGGGAGGCAAAGTGCTATGTAAGTGACCCTCTGCAGCCTAAGACTTCCAGCGAGATCTAAAAAATACCCACAGAATATTAGCTAAACTGTCTTCCCCTGAAATTCACCTGTAAAATGGCCCCAAATTTCCCTAGTAAAACTGAAACCACCATTAAATTTAAAAACGTAACCTTAAATTAGTGAATGAAAGCTCAGGTTAAGATACTTTTTTGTATCTTAAAAGTAAGCATCTGTATACTCTGGGACGTGATGTGTGGTTTCTGCTCTGATATCATTCCTCCCAGCAGCCAACTGGGTCCTAAAAAAAATTACAAGGGTTAAACTCCCTCCCTGGACCGCAGTTAATGGGACCATGTCTATGCCAGTACTGGTTCTGCAACACTGCTGCGGGGAGGGCCAGCAGAATTCCCCTCCTGCCATGAGTTCGCATCCTCTTTCATTTGGTCTGTAATACATCATCGTTCCTACATTGAAAAAATAACTCCACGGTAACCAAAGAGAGTTTAAATAACTTTGCAAAAAGTAGTCATGGGGGGGGGAAAGGAGAGGATGAGAAGAAAGGAAGCTATGAGATACAGAAGACTCAGTCCAGTGACATCCACATCTAACAAAATTTCTTCAGGCAGAACGAGGAATGCATTTTTTCCCTGCAAAGTATACTTTTCAGAGATGCTTGAATCCTTCCTTTCCGGTGTGTAAATAATTTTCTTCTCTGCTGTCTCCATAAAGATCACGCAGTCTCACAAATGCGGCTGAGCTGGGCAAACGAAGAACCGTTTCTCAGCTGAACTCATAAATTACTTATTGTTTTAATATACTGGAAAATTGGCAGGAAGCGGGGGAAGGTACGTCAGTTACACAAGGCTTTATACCATCGCTTATCCTTGCCTTCCATTAAAAAAACGTTAGTTGCTGTAGCAACTGTCAAACCACGCTCTGGTTCCTCTTCCTCCAAGATACATAACTTCTCCAAAACACTCATATACAACACAGTCCTCTCCCAGCAGGACACAGTTTCTGGCACTTTTGTGTTGTTTAAAAAGAAAGAGGCTCTCCAAGGAGCTAACAAATCCTTCACAGGGATTTTGCTCCAAGGTACGCTTCCAGAGAGACAATTACCTGAAAGCCTTAAAATCCTTATTTTTTTTCCCTGCCTCTGCCTCTTTTTTTTTTTTTTCCTTCCCTCTGCGTTATAGAGACTGTTTATTTCATCACTATGTCTTCCAGCATTAAGCAAAATGCCTACGCATCTGCCAGATGTCACTCCCTCTCTCATTCCTTCCCTTATGGGAAAGGCACATGCAATGGGGACAGCATCTCGTAAGACACAGATTACAACAGGAAAGGCAAAGTCAAAGACACGTCTCCTACCCAGCACCTACACAGACAACGCCTCTCCAGAAGCGCCACTTCTCAGTCATTCCTAGAGGATCCCTGCTCTGTTATCAAGGAGAACAAGTCTTCTCCCAACTGGCTGAAATTCTCCTCCACTGGACAGATTTGAATAGGCTACAAACCGAAAGAAAAAAAAAAAAAAAAAAAGAAGAGACTGGAAACCATTGGCATAAAGAGAGCCCTTGAGAAAGCTCTCTCAGAAACAGGACAAACCACACACTACTAAAGAAAATCTCATGAGAAAGTGAAAAATATATTCCTCCCCTTTGTGCAGCATGCCAGTATTAATGATAAGCAAAGATCCCTGGGAAGCTCTTACATGTTCAAGGACACTACCCAGGGCAGGATGTTTGCAGAGCAGAAGAGAGGTCCTTCCCACCTTCTTACCTCCCTCAATCCCCAGCAGCTCCATTCTACTCCTAACAAGAATTTGATGCTTAAAATATTCTCATGCTTAAATGCTTTTGGTTTTAGAATCTATTAACGCCAACAAATCTGTTCTCATACCTAATGGGACGATTATTTTTAATTGCTGTCTAGAAAAGACACCATCATAGTATTGCACAGATTGTATTCAGAAATATATACAAATTCTACTCTTCCAAAACAATTTCAGACTTGGATATACTTACCTTTTCCTATCATAGTAGTTTTATCACAGTTTTCCTGTGAAGCATCTTGTAAACTTAGGGGGTTAATGGTCCCACACAAAATTACTTTTGGTTCTTCCAGAAAGGTCCGAGCTCCCCAGCCACCTCACCTTGCAGTTCATTTCTTCAGTGCCATAAGTACCACCTTCACTCCTTCCTACCAACCCACTTGTTTCTCTGACAGGGCAAAAATGAACCGAAAACGTACAATGTACTTGTTCTGCCTACACCAGCAGAAAGCACTTAGGCAACTACGGGAGGAGGGGTTAGTGTGTGCGTCCATACAAAATTAATTGCAAAGAAATATGCACGAGCATACCCTGAGACCAGCCCTGAGACCAGCTTTCTATGAGTGTTTACAGTGGAAACAGCTGCATACTGGCCCAGCTACATAGCATAAACAAGGTCACTTGACTCCTGGGAGCAGTGACACACAACCAGCAGTTTGAATTGCAAGCGCTGAACCGATCCATTCCCCCAGCTAACAGCAATCACTCCTTGCGATTAGGTGAGGAGCACTGAGGGATGTTCTTACTCTGTCCCAGCTTTGCCCACCAAGAGCAATAGCTGAAAGGAGGCATTGGGGGCTGATCTTCCAAACAGAAATCCCAAACCAGCTGGCATTTTTTTGCTGAACTTAAGAGATTGTTGGACTGTTCCCATACCCTTGTTCTTCTTTGCATCTTGTGTTTGAGCAGATGCTCTAAGCAGCTTCGTTTTCCTGCGCCCAGTCTTCCTTTCACACTTCTACTGATACTGCCTCTCTTCTACCACATCCCTTATTTCTGTGGCATCCCATAATTTATCCAGATGTATGCACTTGCATGACAAGGACTCAGGCTGCTATGCTAATGAACATTCCTGACGGAAGTGCAAGATACCATTTGCTTTTTACTGCCACTTAGCATCTGTAGATCTTCTGCACAGAACGAAGAAACACACAGCAGCCTGCAGTTCGAGGCCACCTTGCAACATTTTGAATGTCAGACCTGGGCTGAAACAAAGAACTCCAGAGCTATAGACCAGGGCTGCTGTAGTTCCTAAGCTTCCCAACCCAGAACCCTGAGATTCCCATCCAAAACAGGTGCGAGAGAGTAGGGCCTCATTAACTACAGTGCACTTAACTATAAAGCAAGGCAAGCAATTCCATCCCATCAATTCAGCAGCTAAGATCAGTCAGGAATCTCACCAGGGATCTCCATCCCAAACATAAAAAATATCCTGACTGTTACGAAGCTATAGGCAGGCACGCCATCACACATGTGGGCGGACTGGATGGAGACGTTACTGACCCTAGAAATTCAATACCACTTTACGGCTGGCAAATCATAGTTGAGCTAGCCGTTATTTAACATCTATGTTTTGTTCCACAGGTGATTCAAGTCACCTCATTGATCTACATTAAGCATTCACAATACGCATTATGGTGTGCTGTCTACGACAGCCATAAAGTGTAGGTCATACAGCTGCAGATGGATATTAAACTGCTCCAGCAGAATATGCAAACATGCACCTTCTATGCTAGAACAATATATGGGCTGATAACACTTGGATCCCTTCTGACTTTGTAGTCACCTTCCATCTTCATTTGGCTGTGACTCATCTTGCATGCATTTGGGAGAAATCATTTTCAGAGTGCTGCTCATTGACTACTTGCACATATATACAGGTTTCAGCTCTGGGAGAAGCTTACATGCGCTGTACGCTCGCAAGAGGCATAACCACAAATTGCAAATTATGCATGCTACATAGACAGAGGCAGTTCATCATAATTTGCCTAAAACAAAGGATTACAGAAAGACGTTTTCTCCTTGCCACAGCCACACAAAATGGGGAAGGTCTTTGCTCGCCAGCGCTCAGCACCTTCTGCTGGTGATTACAGCTTCACCTCGAGAGTGGGATAGTGCATATGATGTAAGCATTTGAGCGTTACTTAAGCTGCCCTGAGTGGCAATTCTTGCATTGGTTTATACCCCTAGTTCATGCACAGACAGCAATGAACGCATTTGGGACTCCACTGTGTTCTTAACAATT
>VFFE01007192.1:2527656-2567600 GCA_008921705.1 Burhinus oedicnemus
AAGAGAGGAACATAGCTAGTATTACAACCATTTAAACTTTTTTTTTTATTACCCCTATACAAAAATGTCCAGATTATACAAACCTCTTTAAATATAGCATTTTGAATACAATAGACTGCTGACAGGAACAGCTATTGAGCAAGAGGCTTGTTAATATTCTTTTAATACTTCCTCTACTATCTACAGCTTTATGTTTCATGGTACACTACGAATTGTATCATGTTTTTGCTGCTGCAATAGTATTTTCTATTGTAAACTTATCTCACTTTCAGTACCACACCTATTTAATCTGAATTCTTTTGCTTTAGAATAA
This sequence comes from Burhinus oedicnemus, assembly GCA_008921705.1. Taxonomy (NCBI): domain Eukaryota; kingdom Metazoa; phylum Chordata; class Aves; order Charadriiformes; family Burhinidae; genus Burhinus; species Burhinus oedicnemus. Next base: position 2,527,970 of record VFFE01007192.1, read on the forward strand.
TGATAATGTACAACAAGTAGCTCTGCCTCATCAAATATTACAGTATTTTACTAAAAGTTATTGTAAATGGACACATGTTTAAGTCAAGTTTTAGCCACATATAGACGAACTGAAACTTTAAAAAACAGGAATTATAAAATGTGGAAGAGGAACTAACTTGGCTACAGAGACAGATTTTAAAATACTTCTCTTTAATGTTTCTTAACTTCAGATTTTTAATTTGCAAGACATTATCTCAGTCTGCCTGTAAATAATAAAGTGAACCTGTTCTTTAGAGCAAGCAAATATTTGATAACATTTTCTTCTGAGTTCTGCTTTAGCTACACACCAAAAAGGACCTCTTATCCCACTCCTGGAGTTGATTACTAGAAACTCAGCTTTCTTCAGCTGAAAAAAAATGGGGACTAAGGGAGAGAGAAAGAAGTTCATACCCATTTCCTGAGACAGGAAGCTCGAGTGCATACAGTCTGATAGAAGGAGGAAAAAACCCTCAAATGTCTGAGCCTAGAGTGGCTTGGCTACTCCCGAGTACATACCAGGATACAGCAAGTTCCTCCTCCCCAAAAAAGCACAATGAGTCATACACTATAGTACAAGCCCTTAGGTTACTCTTTTTTGTCTTTTTTTTTTTAAAGTTTCTAAACGAAAAGATTGACAGCTTCAGGATAAGGCAAGGAAACATAAGAAAGCTTAAAATGGGAGGGATTTTTCCATATGACCACCTGTGATGGTATCAAAAAAGCAAAGGTCAAAAAGCAAAAAAGCAAGTCAATTTCTTGAGAAAGAAGGATTTTTTTATTTCGTTCTCTGGATTTTCATTCTCTCCATTTATATGAGGAGCTGCTGCTCCTTAAAGGTGATGCACTGCAATTGCACAAACAGCTTCTACTTCATCTCCTTCAGAGACAAAGTTTGTAAGTGTGTGTCGTCGTCGTCCCCCGCCCAAAAAAAAACAAACAAAAAACCCACAACCCCACCCATTACCAGCTTAAAAATTTTTACAGTGAAGAATATAGTTGCAATCCAAAGAAAGCATTTCTGTAGTTGCAAGCAGAGTAGCATGCATATGAAGTCTGACAGACATCCTCCTGCAGATAGCAACTACCATTAGAATACAGCAGCATTCACCAGGAACTTCTAGGATTTAAAAAACGAACAAACAAACAAAAACAAAAAAACCCCCGATATTTCAACAAAGTGCTGTTTAATCACTTTTTAATAATAAAGTCAACAAGTCAACATTATGATGGAGGAAACCACTATGAGACTGCAAGGTCTTGAATATTTATTGAAGAACTAAAGAACAGTAATGGTGAAGTAAGTAAATTCTTCCTCTTTAGAGGAAGGAAACCAGCTCCAAGCTATGGTTAGGACGTAACTGTAATATCAGTTCCCAAAATACCAATCTTAATCAACAGAGAATTTCCCCAGTCAAATTTAATTTGGTACTGTGAGAAAACAGAAAGCTGACTATAGCTTCCGTGACATAATGACATCTATGTATGGATGTGCCCATGTCTGTAACACTGCACATTAAGAGTGGGGAAGCTCAGCCTACAACCCAGATCCAGCCTGCCCAAACACTTGTCTGGATCACTTGCCCCCTTTTTTTTTTTCTGCTGCTCCGTCTTCTGGAGGCTTCTCACAGTCCCTTCCCAGCCACATAGCTGGAAGGACACCTCTTTCATGACTAAGCGGCAGCTCCTTCCCCATCGAGTCCGTAGTGCACATCTGCTCAGGTAAGCACATGGGAGCGCCTGTGACCACTGGGTCACAAGGGCTACCTCAGCATCCATCCCATCCTACAGCTAGGCACGTTCCCATCCCATGCCCAAAACGTTGGTGTCTGCCACCGAATCACTATGTATTTATCCATGGAGAAATGCCTATGCTTTGTTACTGTGATGGAAACACTGCTGGTCACGGAATGGAAAACTCCGTAACAAGCCTTGGAAACGACAAAAGATCAGGCATAACTGAGTTACGGCATCTGAATTTGGTGGTAAATAGCTTGATAGTTATGAGAAGAAAGGGCAGAGAGAGGACAGCAGGCTTGGAAGAGAAGGAGGAGGAATGGTCTTAGAGACAGTTCTGAACTAGCTTTGACTCACAATGCATTTCACTAAAAGGAAAATACAGTTTTTTTAAATAAAAGGGAAAATCCCTCACTATCTTTTAGAGAACTCAGCTATCAGAATGTTACTCAGTAATTAACACTTTCCCCTGGTTATCTGAACACAGGATTTAATCAATGCAGAAAATACTGTGGCCAGCAGGACAAGGGAAGTGATTGTCCCCCTGTACTCAGCGCTGGTGAGGCTGCACCTCGAATAGTGTGTTCAGTTTTGGGCCCCTCACTACAGGAGGGACACTGAGGTGCTGGAGCGTGTCCGAAGAAGGGCAACAAAGCTGGTGAGGGGTCTAGAAACAAGACTCACGAGAAGCAGCTGAGGGAACTGGGGTTGTTTAGCCTGGATTAAAGGAGACTTGAGGGGAGACCTTATCGCTCTCTACAACTACCTGAAAGGAGGCTGTAGTGAAGTGGGGGTAGGTCTCTTCTCCCAAGTAACAAGCAATAGGACAAGAGGAGATGGCCTCAAGTTGTGCCAGGGGAGGTTTAGGATGGATATTAGGAAAACTTTCTTCACCAAAAGGGTTATCAAGCATTGGAACAGGCTGCCCAGAGAAGGGGTGGAATTGCCATCCTTGGAGGTATTTAAAAGACATGTAGATGTGGTGCGTAGGGACATGGTTTAGTGGTGGACTTGGCGGTGTTAGGTTAATGGTTAGACTCGATGATCTTAAAGGTCTTTTCCAACTATGATTCTATGCAGTATCCAGGTGAGCAATGTGGGCAACTAGACATGAACGACTGACAAGCAATCTTGAGATACTCAAGTACGATTAGCATTTGTTAAACATGAAAGGAGAAAGGAAGGTGAAACAGCACCATCACTATACTATCATACAATGAGTATCAAGCCGTGACATCACTTGTGATGTCAAGATGTGCACTCATGTATGCACTCAAAAATGTAATATCGTCTGAGCTCTGTCCTGGGAAGAAACATTCCAGAGTTCAGAGAGGAAATGACTTAATCAAATGTCATTACTAAGCATGATTCCGCCAGTCTTAAATTCACTGTGAAACTGTACGATACATAATAACTCCTGCCTTTTCTTAAAAATAAACCTCAATATTGTAAGATCAACAGAAACTTACCAGTCAGATGCAGGTATATTGCTTTATTTTGCCAACACACACAAAGCACCAAAAAAATAGCTGCCTGTGAGAAATAAGCAACAAACTTCTTTCCAGAAACAAATTAGTTTAAAAACTTCAGCAAAACTGCTATTTCAGTTGCTTGTCTGTATTCAAGTCACCCCGAATTGACATTGGATTAACTAACTGTTAACATGATCTTAGAAAATTAGGTTGTGTTAAACCATGTCTGCATACATATACACATACATACCTTAGATGTAGATAAAGCATTCTATACAAAATACATCTGGGAATGTATAAAGGGGTAGTATTTTTCTGGCCATTCCCGGTTCCCCTTTGGACTCTTAGCTGCTGTTGGCCATCTACTGCTCTCTCATGTTTCAATTGCTATTAAAGTTATAGTTACCATTTGAATTACTGTCATGGATCAGGTCACTACAAGTGGGATGTCCAAATGCTTAACAGTAATAGTAGTAGTAGTAATAACAATAAGTCTCTGCTGCAAGGAATAAAATTTTAGAGTGTTTTTCACATCTGGATGAATACATGCCATGACCTTCTATGCAAAACACATTAATCTCAATCATAAGATCGTTTAGATTGGAAAAAACCTTTAAGATCATCAAGTCCAACCATAAACCTAGCGCTGCCAAGTCCTCCACCAAAGAAGCCACGAAGCAGATGAGTTCAGAGTCACACTAGCCTAGCATTACAGTTGAGCTAATTTTCTGTCTAAACACAACCAATTCTGTCAGACACAGTTATCAGCAGAGACAGCGGAGCAGAGTCTGGTCTGTCTGCAAACAGAGTAGGAACAGGAAACGCAGCAGCAGCTGGAAACAGCTGAGCAGAGGGGAGAGCAGAGGAAAAGAGTGTGGCTGTACCAGCCAGCATGACAGGCAAAGCTTAAGGGGAAAAGAAAGTGTTCTACTTACCGTGTCCCCAGCCAACACCATCTATGATTGCCTCCCTGTTCAGCTCAGAACTGGATGATCACTGTGATTCAAGTTGGATTTTCCATGCTAGCACAAAATCCACTCCCAAGAGGCTACCATGTACCCAGAAAGCAGCAATCCACAGAAACTTCCAACCCCTCTTAGCTTTGACGAAGCAACCCCGTTTAATGAAAAGCTATAATGGCCTCAGATTACAAAAGGGTGACATCTGTGAGAAGGGTTCTCTCTTTTACTATATTAGATTGTCTGAAAAGCTATTTCATAACCATTTCATAACCAGCCTTTCACAGCGCTGAAGGTATAAACATATACTCACAGGTAACAAATTATTCTCTGAGGAGAGGGGAAAAAAAAAAAAAAGAGAAGAAGTCAACAGTAGGGAGAAGCACCTTCGGAAGAAAGAGAAGCAGCAGCAAGATTTTCAGTGGCAAGAGGAGAAAGCAGCCAAGAGGGAAACGGTGAGAAGCGCAGCAGCGTCCTTCCAGCCACGTTTCAGAGCCAGTGGGCAGATACACTGGTGTCTGCTGAGTTACCTACTTGTCCCACCACCTGTCTCTAACATGAAGGGTCTCACCTAAAGGGTCAGGAAGACAACAGAGCAAACAAGCTGTGTCCATAGGGAAAATAATCAATCACTGGAATAATCAATAATAATTCCGATAATTAATTATTGGAAATGTGAACTTTAAATGATTTGGCTGCACAATCGCATTTTATCTTTGTGTCCATGTATAAACTTTTTAAAGTTAAATTGGGGGGGAGGGGGGAGGATTTTACCTTAATACAAAATGTCATGTAAAAATGTACTTTGGTAGTCAGCCTTCTGGACTGATTAAACTACATGTAAGTCAGTTTTCTAAATGCACAGCTCTTGAAAAGATGTGCTCTTCCAACAGTTCTACAAACGTGCTTTGTAAAACATTTATGTGGGCTCAGTATGTGGGCAAATTCACAACCAGACTTGCTAACTCTCTTCTTCCTGATAACCAATAACCAGAAGAGAAAAAAGAGGAGATTCTTTTTAGAATAGTCTAGACAGTTCAAAAATAGCCTCTGTGCCCTTGCCAGGTGCAAGGGAAACTGGAACAGTAGGAACCCTGGTGCGTACTAAAACCAGGGTGTTGTTCTGACTGTATTTTTAATCCACCCTCAACCTTCTGGATTTCAGCAAGGAGATTCATTCCCACGCAGCTCCCGAAGGAGGCCACTTCATCCCAAGGCTTAACTGAGAAGTACCATTGACAGGTTTCCAGGTAGCCTTCATACAGTGCAAAATCCTGAACATTAGGAGTATTTGTCATGCAAAGTGGCAAGAGGTTTCAGAAGTTGAGATGTCTTCAGGGCTGTAGCTCATCCTTTCCTCCCTGTTTGTTCCATCAAAAAAATTATTCTTGCTTGTTTGCTTGCTTATGGCATGTGCTTGACTTGAGGAAGGAGTTAAAGGTAGCAAGGGAAATCGCGTTCTCTCTTCCTTGTCTTCACTTTTCAGAGAAAATGCCAAAGAAGAGTTGTTTATTCTTTCAAGTTGATGCCCATGTTCTGTGCACTCAGGATGACATTCCCTCAGAGGAGACGTGGAGTTAGATAACATCAATTTATGTTAAATAATCTTAAAATAGAAGCACATACAGTGCTGTTTTTAGACATACTAGATACTGCTTTCACATAGTCTGGTTTTGCGTTTTTGGGTTTTTTTCAGTGCATGGGAGATATATTATCTCATGTTTTAATGGATGTGGCCATTTTCTCTCTCTGTCCAAGTTTACAGGTTCTTGCAGGTTCTGTTCCCACATTTGGGGACTCTGCCTTTCCCTCAAGATCCTGGGTCAGCAGGAATCTGTAAAACTCCACTCTGCCAGTGAGCCTTCACAAACCTGAAGTGACAAACGAGAGTGCAGGGGCAGCAAGGGCAGCTGCAGGAAGATTTATCATGCAATGATCTGGGATGTTAAAGACACTAATTCTCTAAGCAGCGTGCTAACGCTGCATACACACACTGTATCATATAACAAACTAAGGCTGTGGGCATCAGATCATATCATACCTAGACCAATCAGAATTTATAATATTGAATTATAAATTACTATATGCTTAACAGCACCAAACTTCAAGTCTGTAAAAACTAACTCCACTCTGCTCTGACTAGCAGCTGTAAACAGGTCATTAGAAAGTTAGTACTGCGGAGAGACAGAAGATGAATTGCTTTATATCTTCTCTTCCCAAAGTTTTAAGTTATGATACTGGAGAGATGAAGACAGATCTACAAGTCAAAACTGCTAAACAGTTACCAAGCTGCTAAAGTCTGAACTGCCGTAACCTGGATCTACTTGACTCTTCTCCTGTCATAGTCAGCATCCTGTTTAACTGCTCCTCTCCCAGTCTTCCAGCTTGTTGTAAATTTGGCAAGTAGATAAATAATGAACAAAAGACGCTACACAGAAGACAAAAAGAGATTATGCTTGAAAACACCAGTGCAGCTAGAAATAGAGAAAGTGAGACTAAATTTAACAGGGTAGGTTTTTGGTTTGGTTTGTGACTGCCTTTTTTCCCCCCTCCCTTAAGTTGATGGTGTAAATGAGCTCTAACTTCTTCCTCGAGGCGCATCACCACGGCCACTGTCAATCTCTGGCCTTAATTTCCCGCAGCATACATGCAAGTCTCTAAACTCAAAAGCATTACAAGTGGGAAATACCAATGCTGGATGGAGTCCAGATTTGATGATACAAACTACAATTAAATGCTTGGCAATTTAACAAATAACAGCAACGACCTAAACAGATTAATAAATACCTTACAATGCACACGCATTGAGGGACATTTTCTGAAACTTAATAAATACCAAGTTTCTTGTACTTTACACTCTCCAAAGAGCTACTGTTAATGGTTCCTATAAAGCACTGCTCATACAAACCAGACAAATTAAATGCTGCAGCCAAAAGTGATTTTCCCCCTTCCCCCTCACCTTTAGAAGCACCCATGCATACACTGCCGAACTGCTGATACACTTGGGAAGGAAAGGAAAGAAGAACAGTACACTCAGCGAACCTTCCTCCACTTACTACGCCCATTTTAAGAGAGTAAGGAGAAGTAAGAGTGCCTATAGATATATTTGCTTAATTCAAAGAAGCTAGTGTTTTACTCTGCCTCATGAAATTCAAGCAAGAAGCAACAGGAAAGGAAACAATAGAAAATTACTGAACTGGAAAAAGTCTTCCTGTTCCTCAGAAGAATATCTAACTTTATTTAAAAATTACAGCTACCTGAGTTTTGCTCTAACAAGCACAAAGAGTTATCTTAATGCAGGATTCATACTTTAAAAAAATAAGCAAACGTTGCTTATTGGCCTAGTACCTCTATCTGCTTCGCCTAGTAAGTAGAAATAACTATTATTTTTTAAAGTGACAACAAACTACGCATGGAACTTTGTTTTTAAATCGCAAGTCATCTCTAGTATAGATTGAATCCTAACTTTGATCTAAGGTATCACGCCACTGTATTGATTTGAATTGTTATGTCATATAACCTGTCTTTTTGCAGTGGTGCCCAGTGATAGCACAAGAGGTAATGGGCACAAACTTGAACATAGGAAGTTCCATCTGAACATGAGGAGGAACTTCTTGACTTTGAGGGTGGCAGAGCACTGGAACAGGCTGCCCAGAGAGGTGGTGGAGTTTCCAACTCTGGAGACATTCCAAACCCGCCTGGACGCCATCCTGTGCAGCATGCTCCAGGTGACCCTGCTCTGGCAGGGGGGTTGGACTAGATGATCTCCAGAGGTCCCTTCCAGCCTCTGTCATTCTGTGATAAGGAAACTCAACGCAACAGAATTTTCACAAAGCTGGGTTATAGAAATAACCTGAGGTAATAAACCAGGGTAACATCGAAGGGACTAAAGAAAATCTTCCCAAGTCAATAAAATCTTACACCAGACTCGTAACGTATCCCACAAGCACCAGACTTCCTTGAAAAGCTGGTATTCATCATCCAAATCTTAGACTGCAGAGAAACATTGTGTGTAAAATTAAACATTTTGGTATCACACTGACAAAGAAAACAGAAAAGAGGAAAAAATGTTTTGACCCAGCAATCTTCCCCATGATTCTGACCAGTTATTTATTCAGCCAAGCGTATAATCTAAGCATCCCCAGTAACTACTGCTGCACTTTTGTTGCTAATTACCAGAGAAACTGCATTTTGGCACCTAGTACATATGCCCGTAACAGATCATATTTTCTGTTTCAGGGATCAAAATTCTGCAACGGGTATTACTGCTTCAAGATAAGAAATCATGATGGGCAACCACGTTCAACTCCATCCCGCCAGGTGTTAGACTGCAGCAGTCAGCCCTGACGACGTCTTGCAGACAGACCTGAGGTTTTACAGCAAGACGAAGCAGCCCCCTCCCACCACACAGTGCTTAGAATGGCACTTCAAAGCCTAAGAGGAGCTTCTGATAATTTGGATTTTACGCTCAGAATCAGACATCTCTGGCAATTCAGGATCAAAACCAAAAAGCAGATAAGGTATGGAAGTGCTTCTGTTCCTGTAACAGGAATACCCAGAATGAAGATGAATGCTGATCATATGCACAGTTCCTTGCATTTCCAGGTCTTCATGTCAGTACTTCACTTAAGGTTTTGTATCTTTTCAGTCAGATCTGAGAGTTCCCGAACCACTGCTCACGTCTACAACACATGAATTGGCTTCCCTGAAAATAGCACTCAGCTGGAAAAGAACAAGAGTCATAAAAGTAAAAACTGCACCAGGGAGTAAGAGAAAGAAATACTTTGCATTTACATTTTGAATTTATGAAGCACTTTGTTAGCATAACGTAAGAAAATCTTGGTGGGCAGATTGAAAAGAAGCCAATTTTGACAGCCTGCCTTTCCTTTTACTCTTTCATTCTACCATCTTCCCTACTTCTTGGTCATTCATTCCCATCATCCATATCTTTAATCCATACTCCATTTTCCACATGACCTTACAGAATCACAAGCACTCTGACCATCCTGATGCTGCGTTATCCTGTAGATACAAAGTTCAGTTTTACATACAGCCACCCTGGAGTGGTGGAAGACACGCGTTATCCAAAAGCCTAGACATTTCCAGAAAAACTCTGCTAACAGGCAGTCATCATTCCCTGAGAAGGATGTGCTAATTAGAACACGAGTACATTTTTGCAACTTCTTTAAAACATCATCTCAAGAGCTCCTTGAGTTTTCATGAGGAATAAAATCTCCTGCTTTTTCCAACAAGAGCTTTAAATCTACCATTGCCTTCAGGTAAGGTTTTCTACAGCCAAGGTCATAACATTTCCTCAAATTGTTATTGATGCTTTAATTAGGAATGTAGCATTTGCCCTGGAAATATAATAGGAACTCAGATTATATTATCCAAATTAGGTCCTTCTTTTTTCCCCCCACTTGTTTGGCGACTCTGCCAATTTAAGGCCTAACACAGTTTACAATTCATGCCCACTCAGGGCTACGTCAACAACAGCAGATTTGCATGCAAGTAAAGGCATCAAAATTCTATACTGTCACAGCTTTTGGTTGACGGTCACTTTGCCATTTTTGCAGTGAACTCAGTGAACTGCAGTGAAGCTCCTGTGTTTTTAAGCACAACCCACGTGTACATGGAAATCTCGATTTCACATTTTATTTTGCCTCTTAAAGCAGGGTTTGAGCCCTCAGAGTTTTGCAGAGAAGTTTGGAAATATGTGAATGTTTAGGAAAAAAAAAATATCAAAACAATCAGCAAGTACATATTTTTTAAGCCTATCTCTGTATTTTTCAATCCATCTCATGGTTTCTGGGTGCTCCAGATTGGGCAGTCCGGCTGCAGAGGAATGAATTTCAGAGAAATTTAAAACAAAGAGGTATGGCAAGCTACAAGACGGATGTAAATACATGCATAGCTTCCTCTCTGTCAAAGCACTGACTGTGCTACACTCATTTGCAGACCTTTTGATTTAAAAGGCAGCTGGAAAGTAAGAATTTCCTAGGGATCATTAGTTGTGGAATTAATTTGGTGTTGGTTTGGTCATTTGTGAATCTTGTAGATACGTTCCCAAGTACTGAGGGAGGGAGCAACTGAAGGACTTCTGTTATTTAGTGTTTGAATGGGAGAGTTCTAGCGTACTACATCTGAAAATGGATATTTATGTATTGGATAAATTTTGCCATGAAAATTAAACTACGTAAAAGCGTACAAAAGCACAGATTGTGTTATCTTTTAACATACAAGCAGAAATACACATCACTGCAGTGTTGATACTTGAAAAGAAACCAAAACAAAACAAAAAACCCAACAGCCACAAGAAATTACACATTTCATTATCAGACCGTCGTTCTACATACATTTATGTCCAAATATATCCTTATTCATGCCACACTAAATAAGGCATATCCATTCGAGAAAAGAAGTTACAGGTCACTGCAATACTGGAATCTATAGTCTATTTCACAAAGTCCAGATTATTTTCACTAAAGTGAAAATAGAGTACAGGGAGCTGAGATTATCTCAGTGCTTTACAGACCATTACATAAAGAAACAAAGAACAGAGGGAGAAAGAGTTAAATGCCAAGCAGAAATCCTGTCTCTCTGGTTCCACACCCATTTTTACCTGCTAAGCACTGCTGACTGCAGGACCTTCAGATCAGTCTAGGATGTTTCACTGTTCCATTAAATGGCAACCTGCAAACTGCAATCTGGCATAGCTGCATCTGAAGAAAATACATCCTTAACTCTTGCTGTCAAAACCCCAACCAACCTAACAATGTGTATACGTACATAAAATAAATAATCATTTGATATTCTCTGAATGAGCTACCGTTTCAAGGCTGAGCATTGCAGTCCATAGTCAACTTCATTTCAAATTTAGTTTAGTGTAAACATTCAACTGTTAAATGTTATGATCTGTTCTACCTTTATGAGATGGTGGGTGAACTCTCTTTGAATAACACGTCTTACGCAAACGTGGTTCTTAACTTCTTTGAAGTCCATGGTCAGGTTAACTCTTTCCACAAAGCACCTAAAAGTAAAGTCATTGTGGATAACAAGTTGTACTAAGTATAGACATAACGTGAAGAATGTCACTACATAACAAATGAATTTTAATAAACATACATTTTAAAGGGATAGTGTGCCATGTTCTTCCAACCTACTCTCTATTCCACAGGATTCTACATCTTCCCCTCAGAAATACAAAAAACAAAGCAGCCTGAAAAAAATCTCTAGTTATTTGCAAAGTAGATTCACTGAAGAATATTTTGGATTGGCACTAGCATCACATTTCCTTCTGACATTCTATAGTCTACTGTATTTAATCACGATCAATATTTATATTGCATAACTTTGATATGGATCAGATAGTATGCCACAGCTCTGACATTATACTCAGTGTAGGCTGTTTCCATTTCTTAGGATATTAGAATAACAATTCAGTCATCAAATGTAATATTAAATAAGATTTTAAGACAGCAGGTGGCATCGCTTAGTTATTTTTAACTGTTTTACACTGACCATTTACTATGCAGTATAATCCATTTTCAAAGATTAGTAAATGGAGCTCTATAGACAGCATAAAAAAGTGACATTTCAAAAAAGAAATAACAAGGTATCACCATTTTATCTATCTGGTTGCCTTGATTCTGTATTGAGTTTCATACAGGCATCCTAAGATACCAGTTTCCCACAGCTGTGGCTGCCCTTCTTTGATTCACCAGATACTTCTGAGCCCCCAAGCGAGCCTCCTACAAGCCATCAGCTGAAGGCGTTCATATCTCCACTAGATCAGCGAGAGTAATGGCTGGCTTTCAGAAGTCTGGCAGATGTGACTACAGCTTAGTGGTAATTTATAGACTCTTTTCCTCATCTGTTCCCACTGGGATCGCTATTAGAGCTACATCCCACCATCAGGCACAAATTCACAAAATATTTCGAACCACTGTTAGAGGAGCTGCCCATTCAACAAATCAGAGTTAACAAAAACGGTGAATGCTAGAAAAGCTCTTCATGCCTGTTGAGCATCGCAGAGGAAATAACCACCAGGATGAAAACAGATCCGGCCCTAAGCTTTGCGAGTGGCTGCAAAACAAGATCTGCTATTCAGTCTTCTTTTTGTAATTTCTTTCTCCTTATATAATACATAGGATGATGTGGGGGAAAAAAAATGCAGAAAGAGACATTTCCTTTGTGTATTCCGATGATATAAAGATTTGAAAAGGTAAACTATAAAAACAAAGGTGTCTGTGCACAGACTTAAACTGCTGTACAGAAAATGGGAATTCAGAGAATGCAATGTACCAAGTCATTTTTCTGATCCCTTTTCAGAAAAATAACAAAAAACATTATGTTCTACTCAGGGTATTTAGAAAGTGGCTGTCACAGTAGTTTGTAGGTGTTACAGCAAGAGCGTGTGATCGAAAAGGGTTTATTTTTCCAGGTGCCATTCAGTTAGAAGGGATGCCGTGTGGGTATCTTGAGCTTAAGATGCCATCAGGGAGCAGTCAGGTGGACGTCCTTTAGCAGCCTACATGGCAAGATTTGCAAATTCAAAGATGGTAACCCATGGTGCAAACCTAGACCAGAGGTGGCCTTGTGCTGGCTGATCCCTGGTAAGTGCCATTGCGAACTGACCCCTCCTGACCCACACCCTATTCCACAGGGCGCAACGGAGAGCAACGGGAGAGTCGCTTCAAACCTTGCGTGACAGAGATGCATGGGAAATGGGGAAAAGGCCACACAGAAAAGGGAAGAAATAAGGCAGAGTACAGGAGAAACACCGTCGTCCTCGGCCACGCGTACACAGCTCTGCTTTTCTTTACCCACTCCTAACTTTTTCTGTGGTCTTGCTTTTTTAAAAACTATTCATATAGCCACGCTGCATGTACTGTATGAACTCAGAGATGCCAGCCTTGCAGGATATTTAGCGATTCTTTGCAGGGTTGCTAACAGTTTATCCTGGCTTGATGGGTAAGTGCAAATATCCACCAGCATGCATGTGTGCATTTAATAGCAGCTGGGAGTTTGACCTGAACATCTTCTGTCTGTAGCATGAGATTTTCAACGAAAAATGAATTATGAAAACCAACAGGGCAAAGCAATTTGTGAAGAAGCTATAGATTGCTTCAGAAAAGAAAAAATTACTACACAGAATGCTGAAAACAAATATTAGAACTAATGAAGAGGTTATCAAATCTTTCCACTTTATATCTCTGTAAAGATTTGTTTTCTCCCTCGGTGTTCAGATCAGCACATTAGCAGCACACTACCACAGCATTCATCGTCTTTCTGCTCTCAGCCCAGGGAGGAAATAAGCTTTTTCAGCCACTCAGAGCATGTCATTATACTTCTGAAAAGCAAACAGAGCTCTAAGAGCTGTGAGGAACAGAGCAGGGAAAGAGGGAAGGAGTCAGTCTCTGATACAGTAAATTACAGAACCATTCTCAAATATTTTTTCTTTTTATGGAAGTCACCTTCTAAAGCGTTGGCACCGTGTGCTTCAGACAGTACCTTCCTCCCTCTCCCCACCGGGTTAATCTTTTTTCCAAACTGCTAGTAATACAAATTGAATGTCATTTCTTCTCCATAACAGAATGAATTACACATACAAATTTAACAATAATGTGAACCCAAACCAGGAGCGCCATTACTAATATCATGACAACTGGCATTTATACTCATTGTGGCCATATGCTTTCTGCTGAGTCAGTTTTGAAATACTTGCTTGTCTAAAAGGTATCAGACAGAAGATACACGACTAAATTCCTAGAGGCCACTGAATAGTCAGTAATGTTATCTAGAGTAAATATCACTACAATCATGAAAAGAATTGTGTGATACAGTTGCCTACAGCAGCACGGGCAAGCCTCAAGCAATCTTGCTCTGTTCTATCTTACAGCTACAGCTTAACAAGGCAGACAATATGGACATAGAAACTAAAAACCACAAGGCAGTAATTCAGGAGGTCTGTAGTCAGTGTCACAGGTGAGGTGGGGTAGACTTCAAATTTTAGGTGAAGCATACACATTTAAATATCAGATCATATTTTAACATTACTTTGAAGTCTAAAATTACGCACAGAGATCTAGCAGGGCTTTCTAGAACAGAAGCAAGTCAGTTGCCTAAGCCCTATTGCAATCAGTAGTTATTAACTCAGCAGTCTGTTTAAACACTGTAAAAAAACACTGAGGACTTCTCCTACACTTATGTGCACGGGCATTTCCAAGTATCTGGTCTCTAGGTACACGTGAACTGGAGCCCTTTACACTTCCTCAATACTGAAGCCATTCTGCCCCATTTGATGAATTTTGTGGAAACTGAACCTCATAATCAAAACTATATATTATATTCTTTATGCAGAGACACACATACATAAACAGAGAAAAAACATTTTCTAAAATCACGAGGAAAGTTCCATAGACAGGCCTACATTATTTCACATTCAGCTACAGCAAGCTTTTGAGCTAACCTACGTACGTAAAACATTATATTCTCCCTAGCTTACTTCTGGCAGGGATAAAGAGGTCTCCAGAGCTCCACTAGTTCTCAGGACAAACCCCTCCAGGATTCCCTTAATGGTTTGCCTTCCTGCACCTTCAGAACTATTTCCTTCCCAAACCCTCCTCCCCCTTTTACTGGCCTGGTCTTCCCAGCTAAATTCTGAATTTAAATAAACAGTGAGAATGGATGGTTTCTCAAGCAAGTAACAATCTACTTACACTTTTATCCCCGTCTCAGCTGTCCCAGTTGGTTTGCAGACACCTGTGCAGCAATTGCCAGCAGACTGGCTGTCTCCTGGCTTCCTTTAATAGGGTGCAACTCTGAAAACCTGAAAAATTACCTCCTCCTTTCTGTCTTTTGCAGCACTTTTAAACTGGTGGTGGGAGGAGCGGAAAGTCTCCCTATCTCGTCGTGTGAGAAAAAGCTAAAATTCCCATCAGAAGTGACTCACCCACATTAATCATATATACACCAGATTGAAAGGCACTCAGAACATGAAGCTTGAATCCCATCCTCAGTTAAGCAAATGAGAAGCAAATTGCTCAGCACTATCATATTATTTTAACTGCCATATCTGTACAATTTTGCACAATGGAGCTGATGAATATAAATTTATTGTTTCTAGCAGTGAACTCTTATAGAGAGGTGCTGCTGAATCTTTTGGAAGAACAAACAGCTGACTAACGTGCAACTGCCTTTATTCTGAAATTAGTAAGTATCAGTGTAAAGATTTTTGTATACAAGACATTCGCTTCACTTACCACCTGTTTATGCATTAGAATAAATATCCTTATTGCTTAACCAAGCAGATGCACACCAGAGTCTCCAGCAACCAAATTACACTGCAGCTTGAGATACTGCATCTTCTGATTGCTTCTCACTGGGAATATTGTGAGTTTTTATTCAGTAACACTAAATCCAAGTAAAAAAATCCAAATAGTACTTACTGTTTAGATTCAAAACTACAGCTAAATGTTGGGGCTGAGGGAGGTTGAAGTTTTCTTCTCGTTTTAGAGGGGAAAAAAAAAAAAAAAAGAAAAAAATCCTACCATCTCTGAAACGTAGCTTGAGAATGAGAGGATTTATTTTCTTATTTTAAAAAAAGACAAAAAAGTCACATTTGGAAATATATACATCCTACTGAATCTACAAAGCAGGGAATTTTCCCGTTCATGCTACATATGCAATACTGCTTTATGTTCTTCATAAACTGGAATCAGGCTTTTTGCCTTTCTGGTGTTTTTAACTTTGCCTAATATTAACTATCCAGCTCCCACAGGACTATACTCAGAATTACATATGAAGAATATTCTAATAGTCGTAAAAACAACAGCACAATTATAAAAAGTGAACTACACTCCTCCTATTTTTCAGGGAAGTATTCTAATGCCCAGGAACTAGATTATTATCTGTCATGGTCCTGTAAATTCAGGATAAATCAAATGTTGCTCGAGCATTACCTTGGCATAAAAGAAATCAAGGTCTCATTGCAATAAAGCGCTTGAGCTATTGCCAAGTTAACAATCTCTACTGGCATTTAATTATAGTGTGTTTCCTGAAGCTAAGGCACAGCTTTAGCATGAGCAGGGCTACTCTGAGCAAGAGACTTGTTCTGTTCAAATCAACGCTCACCTGACAAATAGTTTTAATATGTAGCAATGTGTGACATGGAAAACTGGCCAAGGATGCAAATTTAGCTCCTCACTGAATATTAAAGAATATCCAACCCAGAAATTATAACTACCACTATAAATAATAAAAATACTTAAGTACATCCTACTCGTGTTTTGCAAACATAAAAGCAAACCAGATGAATTTCCTTCTGTATAGATCTATAAATATAAGAGTCCTGGTCAAAAACTGCGATCTGGTATGCTTTACACATTTCTACACTTCTAGAGGAAACATTTGTATGACTTCAAAGCTTCAGTCTGTTCTAGTTACTCATACAACAAAAGAGCTTGCTGCTTTGGATAGACTGCGTGTGTAGCTTCTGGTGTTCCCCCTCCCAAATCTTAACAAGTCTCCAGGAATGAGCCAAGTGATAATCTCGCTCTCTGTGACATGGAGTATGGCTTTTTGTATAAATATGCTGCCTCAGACTTGGTTACAACCACTCACTTTGTGAAGCTCTTTGAGGTGGACTGCTGATGAGCCTCCATCCATTGAAAAAAATTAGTGGCTTGAATTTGTCACCCAAAAATTGAGGTAGCCCAAGCCGCTAGTCACTTCTGAGACGCTTGGATCTGCCTGTACATCATTGAAGAAAACAAAAATCCAGAAAGTAGAATCCCAAACTGACCATGATGCCACATTTAAAGGGTCCCTAGTAATGCCAGTAAATTAAGTTAGCCAGTGAGGCAGGAGCTAGGTGGGAGCTACCCAGCAGGGTGGAGCTGCTACAGCACCCTGGTATAGACTCCATACCTTCTCTCCCTGTTGTATATGCACAGGAAGACAATCTTGCCCTAAAGGAATCTCACATCAGTCTTTCAGCAAATGTTAGCAGGAGCAGGACCACACTCATTTGTTCTGCTTTCACACCTTGTTTATCAAAGTTTTTCTACTAACATCCTAACTGACAAAAAGGCTTGACGGAAGGAAAGACTTTCCATGAGGGCTAAACAGAGCCTGACTCAGGTTCACAACTTTTCTCATATGGTTCCTGGAGGTAATTATTTTGCAGATTCAGCCAGTACTTAGTAAAGCAAGAAGGACAGAAACATTCTGATTTTTGGTGACTAGGCTTTTTCACAGTATTTTTAATAGTCTTTTGACATGTTCCAAAAGAAGCACTCCATAGAAAGGCTTAGAGACATCATAAGTTGCAATTGTCCCTGAAGTGTAAGTCATCAGGAATATCAGCTTGGTTGTTACAGAAGATCCTATAAAGAGAAAATCAGAAGAAGGTAAACCATTTCTTACTACAGTTTGAGAGCATAAAAAATTACTATGCTTGATTTTATTTTAAAAATTAACATTTCTGCTCTCTTCTGTGATGAGTATTAGAAAACACGTGGGAATAATACCTCACATTATTTGAGACTTGTGACTATTAAGAACAAATCAACTACGGTTAGTTTGTAAGTTAAGTTTGTAGCAACACACACAGAGCGGACCAACCCACATTCATGTGAAGTACCTAGCTCTCAATAATCACTCCAATCTACGTGTGGGAAGACCAAGGCAAGAGGTTTGGGTTAGATGTCTAACAGGGGCTGTACACAGGTGTTTAAATTTAGGCCAGGAAACTGTGTGGGCTTCTGCAGCCCTTCTGGCGTGATCAATGAAATCTCAGTCTAGTCAAACCTCCATACCTCAGCCCTGCCACACCACCCTAAGGACCACACAGCTGTGATTCAAAAGGGGGGAAGTTCAGAAGGTGATTTCCCAGAGGTACATCTACAAGGCCATGTGCTTACAGAACAGAGGGATGACCACGTCTTTCATGCAAAAACATGGAAACATGCTCTTCTTTTATAGAACCACCTCATGGCCAGAACACTAAGCAAATGTGGGAATGTATTTCTGTGAAAAAAACCAAACAAACCCAAACAAACCACAAAGCAAGCAAACAAAAAACCCCAGAACAGTGACCATCACAAAAAAAACCCAAACCCAAAACAAACAAAAAACAACACCCCCCAAAACCAAAAACCAAAAAAAACCCCCCACAAAACCCAACACACAACCAAAGCAACCCCACTACCAGCCAGTGCAGGTATAAGACAGAAGAGGAGGTCCCTGGTCTTAGGGTGTTCTCTAATCTACTGGCTTGTAGCTTTTCCAAGAAACTGGAGTTTGAACTTCCTACCAGGCCACACTGCAGAATGGTGAACCTGAGTTTTCTGGGTCTTGTGGGGCTCTGTCTGGCACGATGGTGGTCTGGGTTATGGCACCTGCTTCTTCCTTTCCATTGCATAATGAGGTGAGGCACCTACTCAAGGCTGTATTTTCCCCTCCAGAAAAAGCCAAAGTGTATCAAAAGTCTGTTATGACTTTGCAGCTTGACACTTCCCTCCCTATTTTAATCTAGCCCCAAGGAAATTGTTTAAGGTCAGAAAGAAACCATTTGTAGAGGCAGGAATAGAAGCCCACTGCCAATCTCAGATCCAGACCGCACCCTGCTACTCATTGCGCAAGTATAAGCACATCATTCGAGACCCAGGGATTAATCCCTTCTCTTCTCCAGATGCTTTGCAGCAACTGTTGTGAGACAGGCTGGAACGCAGCACGAAGCTTTTCATTCTAATTTTCAATTACGTTTCTGTACTGTTATGACTCTGATTCCTCTTTTTTCTCTGTTTACAAACATACTAAGGTAACATACACTATAAATAAAACAGATGTCTTTGAAGAAGGCCTCAGATGCTCAGGAAGTCCTTCTCAGTTTGTGGTTCAATCTGTTTCCTGTCGAGTTTAATCTGACAATGTTGGCTTGTTAAGATCTGTGTGGTGCTTCAGATATTTTCAATTAGTCTTACTAAGACCGATTTCCCCTCCCACTTAGACTAAATGAGAGTTTTCATCCATGTTATCCGGACTTTTTCACTGATCAGAGAACAAGTCTTACATTAACAGGAAGTGGATGATCTGAATACGAATAACCAGAAATAACAAGGTTATCTAAATAGAGAACTCAAATGAAATCTGGGTCTCTTGGAGTCAAGAGGAAGATTTTATTTTTCACAGTTATAATTCATTTCTAGCCTTGTTAAGCACACCAAAATACATGCTTGCCTTTGTTTCCACCTAACGATAACAAGAGTCTCAGAAAATTATATTGGTAAATAGGAATAATGACCAGTCTTGATTCTGGTATAATGAGGAAGAAACAAAACAAGGATAATGAAAAATTGTAGAAGCAAGCATTGAATGCCTGAAGGAAACAATTCATGGGAAGTTAGTAGGTACCCAATATGAGGCTGAGTAGGAAAGGAACAGAGTCAGAGTATGAGACCTATGGAGGAAAAGCAGAAAATGCAAACCAGGAGACTATAGAATTAAATAGGATGTTAACAACAGACAACAAAAAATTCAAGGCATTAGAAAATGAGGAGAATTGAAATGAGCAATCAGATGCAGAAAGGCAGAAAAGAAAAAAAGGCCAAAGAGAGTCATGAATAATTTGAAAAAATAATGTACTATTGAAAAAGAATGACAACGTGATATACAAAACTTAGCAGTCTGTCAAATTTTAATTATCTTTTCAATTACTAATTAGGCCTTCTCATTGATTCAGGCAAATGACAAACTTCCAAGAGTTTTGTTACTGTTTTTTTTCCCCCTCTATGATCTGCTCATTACAGTGGAGAACCAGAATGCCATCAAAGAGCAGAATGAGACCTTTGCTGCAAGATCACCTCTGCCCTTTAATACTACAGGAACCCTGAGTAAACGTCTATCCTAAATGAAGAACATGGTAGAAATTTCGATGACATCAGTGGACTAGGATTTTACATGTGTTCGTGACAAATAAGCCCCTCTGAGAAAGCAACCTATCTAAAATGGAAGTTATCTTTAATTCTTTTTTTTTTTTTTGGTAGTCTTAATTGGAGTAATTACTTCTCCGACCATATGAGCATTGAAGACAACGTAGGCGATGGGCATTAGCAGGCACACAGCCACATGATGCACAGCCCTGGTACCTGCGCACGACCATACCAAGTTACACACATACTCATTTGACACATCTCCATTTCTCCCTCCTAGCTCTCCAGACTGATTTCCTTGTAATCAAGTAAGGGACAGAAAGATGCTGGTTGGCCTAGTGCCAGTGTTGTCACTTCTGCACCACCTTCTCTCCCTCCTCTCCAAGGAGCAGCGCTGGGATACAGGGAGGGTAGGAAGAAAGCCAGGCATTTGCCCCGCAGCCTCAAAAACAGCAGCGGTGGTCAGAGCAGGACAAAGCTGTTACAGTTAGTGCTGGAAACTAATGCCTGGACCAAAGTGCAAAGGAAGACACCTGGAGCGTTGCCCCTGCTCCTTTAGGTATAGTACACAGAATGGTAAGGGTTGGAAGGGACCTTTGGAGATCATCTAGTCCAACCCCCCTGCCAAAGCAGGGTCACCTAGAGCAGGTTGCACAGGATGGCATCCAGGCGGGTTTTGAATGTCTCCAGAGTCGGAGACTCCACCACCTCTCTGGGCAGCCTGTTCCAGTGCTCTGCCACCCTCAAAGTCAAGAAGTTTTTCCTCATGTTAAGACAGAATTTCCCGTGTTCCAGTTTGTGCCCGTTGCCCCCTGTCCCGTTGCTGGGCACCACTGAAAAGGGTCTGGCCCCATCCTCTTGACACCTGCCCTTTAGATATTTATAAGCATTGATGAGATCCCCTCTCGGTCTTGTTATTGACAAGCTACAGAGAAAAAGCCATTTGCACTCCTTTTACTTAGCTGGCTTTTAACTATGTGTGTTAAAATCTTGAAAAGATATAAATGAAGGTGCATTGGCTGTGGGAACATTAACCCATTTTTGTGTAACTACTTTTGCTAAAATTACTTCAGCGGGTAGTTTATTCATTTCAGACACAGTCTTAAGTCTTTTTGCTCAAATTCAGTGGGAACACCTGTGCAACACGTGCCACAGTGAAATCACGTGCACTGAAAACTGGATCATGAACCTTTGATGAGATCCGATACAAAGACACTAGTGCTTACTCTGGAGCAACCTGGGAAGGCATCCTTTATCTCTTCTTTTATTTTAATTTTCGTACTTAGAGACTAATTCTTTCAATAAATCTTAATGCTTAACTAAGAAAGAAGACAGTGGCCATAATCTCTTTTAGAGAATCCAGTACTAAATATAAATGCCACTTCAGAACAGATGTTGTTACAGATTAGGTATAATTAATATTATATTGAAAATGGACAAAATTGAATTAAATTGATATTTTATATCTATGGAACTCTGACAAATTAAAAACTCCTGTTCACAGCTATGTGAGCAAAGAAGGTTTTCTGTATATTGCAGCAGCACACAAAATGCACCAGAGCAAACAGAAAGATTAATTGCTGTACTCTAAAAAAAGCTCAGTCTGAAAGAGACATGCATCGACTTCTGTGCTCACGGTCGCTAAAAGGCAAGGACGAATTTTACTGAGCAAAACTGGGTTTGAATCTACAGTAAAAATACTCATAGTACCTGAAGTTTTGCTGGAAACGAGAAAAGTTCAAAGGCAAGCTAACTTCCATTTTTGCAATGGAGAAGGCGGCAGTGAAAAGATTAATCTTGTGCATTAATCTTAGCATTCCTCAGAAGTGACTCAGGCCTGCAGAAGAAAACATTCCCACTATCTGGTTAGAAAACGTCATGTTTCCCACACGGAAGGGAGGAGAGGAGCCCGAGCAGCACTGGTTTTACTACTTTCACCCTGATGAATCTGTTTGCAGACCCTTCAGCTGTTCAGAGTCTCAAAACTGCTACGGAAAATAGTTTCCATTTACCAACAAAAATTAAACTAGCCCTCATGTATAATAAGCTCAAATCAGAGCATTCCTAAACAATTATTTAACGATTTATAAATTATTATAATAATCCTTGGTAAAAGCATCTTTGAACCACAAGCAGTGGCAAAGTAGAAGAGATGCTAATAACTCCGTAGCAGTACGTGTTTACACATGTAAGAGCTATAAATACATAATTTACATGGTGACAAATGTAAAAAAAAAAGTCCACCCAGCAACAAAGAGTAGGAAATACCCTTGGTGAGCTGGAGGAGTGAGAGAGGTCAGGAAGCCACAAGCAGCACCTCAACTGCCACTGTTTCTTGTGCCTGAGCCAAACAGCTCCTTTTTTCAGTGAACACCCGGTTCTGCCGGCAGCGCTGACCGCACGCAGTTCTCGTTCACCTCGATA
Organism: Burhinus oedicnemus; assembly: GCA_008921705.1. Classification (NCBI taxonomy): domain Eukaryota; kingdom Metazoa; phylum Chordata; class Aves; order Charadriiformes; family Burhinidae; genus Burhinus; species Burhinus oedicnemus. The sequence goes on from VFFE01007192.1 coordinate 2,550,514, forward strand.
AAAGCCCAACATAGTTCCCAAGCGGGGAAAAAAAAATACATTTCAAGGGTCAGGTTTGCAAAAAGGACAGTCAGTCCTGATGCTTCACTCTTAAACCCTAAACGCTCGCAACAGGAGCAAGAGCGTCCCGCTGGGAAGTACAAGAAGTAAAGGGAGTTATAACCCACAACCACCAGCGTGCCCAGTAAGCAGCTACTCAAACCAGCCCCTAAGACGCACCAGATGCTGGTGACCCAACTTACATTACTTCAGAGCGCCAAATGACTACACTCATCATCCAGGAGAGGCTGGTATCACGTCAGCTCTCGGCCCGCTCACCCTCCTCCGGATACGTGTGCCAACATGGGAATTGTGACACGTGGAAGAGTGAGCAGGAGGCCGGTTATGCCAGAGCCAGGTGCTCAGGGTGCCTGGCCGGGGGGTGAGGCGTTCCTCAGCATCACCCTCTCGCACCCACATCCTGCGGGTCTCACGGGAGACTCCAGGTAGATCTGAAGATAGGATCTGCAGGACAAGCAACTGAGCACTGAAAGCTAATTTCCCATTTTCATAAAACCATCCTCATAAAACACACAGGACAGCAAGGCAGAAGACTCAAAAATGCCTCCTGTAGAAGCAAGTAAAAACACCCAAAGCTGAACCACTCACAAAACAAGAAGGAATCAATGTGAAACAATTAAACTATACAGAACACTTATGGTAAGCAACAGATTGTGATTTATTCATCTTAACAGTATTTCCCAATACAGTTACTCAGCTGAGCTTCTGCTTTGTTTATTAAGGTGACATGAAAGTTGAATTCAGAATGATTTTTCTCTATTTTTATTTATACATGTGGGAACCATTTACAATTCAAATGCATTTTTTTTTTACTGTGTCCCTGAACGAAAATTACCAGTTCAATCTGAATAGTTTTTCTGTACCAGCTTAGGTCTTTCAGTAATTGCTTTTTCACAACATAATGTATTGAGAAAGGACTGAGATTATTGAAAATAATTGTACTGGCAACCAAGGAAGGCAAACTATAAAGAGCAAATATTTCAAGTTTTTAAAGCCAAGTCCTCCTATTATCAATTGTATTTCCAACTTTCTTCCACTTTCCTTTATTAAATATTTTATTATATTCTACTGGAACGGAAATGTTGTACAAGCATAAAAAACATTCTTTAAGTGTTTTCCCTCTCTCTCTGTATCTTGCACGTTAGATCAGTTGCCCCGCTTCACAGCACAGCTGAAAAGTTGCAACAAAAAGGTGGAGGCAAAATAAGTTCGAAGAATGCCACCATAAAACATGCAGTTCTTTGCTGTTTCAAAAGAAACTCAAAGAGTTTTTCCATTTCTCACACTACAGTAAATGATGTAAGACAAAAGAATGGAATTTCTGTTATTAACAAATTTTCCCAACTGTCTCCTGTATCTTGCTGTGGTTTACAAAAATCCTTAATCACGTTTGGGTTTTTGTTGTTAGGGGTTTTTTTTTTGGTTGCTGTTCAGTTTGGCACAGACAAGGATGAAGTGCCTCCAAGCCATGACCTACTGCAAGCTTCTATATGAAAAATAAAATAAAGGCTTGTTATACTAAGTGTTTATTTTAATCTGTCAACAGGTTACAAAGAAAACAACAAGATGAAAGTGAGATAATGTGAAGCAAAAGAATTACATCAACTGCATTAATTAGACTGATGAGTTTCCAAGGTGATTTTAAGAATGAATGCTTTCAGAAAATGTGTATATTACAGACTTTAAATTACATATGTGCAAATAAAAGACTATAACAGTTATTTCAAGAGAGAATACAACACAGGAAGGTTTTCTTTTGTTCTTTTAATGAAGTTACGAACTCCAATAACTTCCTTCCCCTCCTGTCACCAGGTGCTTGATAATTCCACCAAAAACGAGGGCCAAGTAGGCATCCACGCATACTCATTTGTCGTTCATTTTTTCTTTCGTCCATAGCCCACTAATTATCCTAATCTGCGTACATGCTAACATATATACTTGCTAACTTTCACAATATCTTTCATAAATATACAGCGCATTGATGTGAACTTGGGGATGGATTATAGAGAACTTCATAAAGAAATGTACTTGTTTTATCAATGTGTCTGACAGCTTCACTAAAAGATTTTACTGGAAAGATATTATCCAGCAATAGGAATCTTAAACCCAGTTAACCTTAACCCAGCAGGGCAGAAATGGCAGATCTTTGTTTAGTTTGGAATGACTGTTGTTCTAATGCTTTAAAGCATCTCAACTGTATTAGAAAGGCATCTCTCAGGAAGTCACTCACATGCATCACCTAGAGAAACAGTAATAAAGCAAGCTGTTGATCTTCAGTAATTGAAATAAATAAGGATAACACCAGATATCCTCCAACTCAACAGAAAAATAGGAAAACTCAAACCACTGAGAAATCAAGTAATGTGCCACAAAAAAATCAGTAAAAGAGAAGGAAGAATACCCACTTCTCCTGACATATTACACTGGCCCCAGGATGGGAGATTCCACCTCAACTTCAAGAAGTCCAACAGACTGTAAGTTAGGATAGCTATAATTTAAGATTTGTCATAATGCCATTATTCTCTATAGAAAATTAAAATCTGGGGTTTCTTTGATCCCTATTTTAAACAATGAACTACAACGCTTAGAATAGCAAATGTTAAAGAAGCAATCCTTATATAGCTCCAGATCTTAAAATGCAAACTTTTAAGAAGAGCTCTTCAGGTATATTTCATGCTGCCAGTTTGGTTAGTAAGATACTGAAAACTTAAGAGTAGAAATATTCTACCAAAGTCAGTGGGACTATATATGCTGAGTTCAGTCACACAGGATTTTATCTTAATCTTTAATGCTGATACTCCAGAACTGCCCACGTAACTACTTTCGTGGTAGATAAAGATGAACAATATAACCCACATCCTTTATCACCATAGTTAACCATTACTCACTTCTTCCAGTCAATAAAGATAGACTTCTTGATCTACAAAATCTCCTGGTCACCTATCAAAACATGACCACTTGCTCCACTGCTTATTCAGAGATCTTTCTCAGGAGTCATTTGACCTGCTCCTCATTGATCTTGTCCCTTTCCCTGAAATACTTTTCTTCTAATCAATCTAATCTGCCTGGATGGGCTCTACGTTCTCCTTTCCCCAGTTCCTCCTGTTAGACTCCTTAACTCTCTTCGATGTGTCTTCTTCCTCACTTCCTTTACGCCCATACTAGATCCTAGCAATGCATTAACAAAAAAGAACAATTACTTTGAACACAGATGCATTAACCTCGCAGCTAATCCCACTATTATATTGCTTCCCCTGCTTCTACTCTTTGTACTGTCATAGCATTCATTAGTAGTGGTCTGATTTCTTCTTAGCTTGAAACACGGGTGGACCAGGCAGCTGCTGCAGCATGGTCACTGGGTGAACTCTGTGGTAAGATTACAGCCGAGAAGCCTCTGCTCACGCTGCAACCCCGTGATGAATCTGAATTTGGTGACAAGAGAACAAGCCACTTCTCATGTATCACGGAGTAAAAGCATTTGTAATAGACAGAAACTACTTAACAGCCAATATGCAGCAAACTAACATTTGAGTTTATTTTGATGTAACTTGCTTACGTTTCAAAAAGGTAAACTCTTCAGGAAAGCTGTTTCAGGTCTCGCTGTCACTTACACCAGGGATCTTCAGAGTATATGTTTTCTACCACTATTAGCTGCTTTACATAGTCAGAGAAATGTAAAGGATTGTTATTGCAAATGACAACCAAACCTTTTACATTATATGTAATGGAAAATGCAGCAGAACATATACATATGATAAAATAATCTTCCATCTGAGACAGATTCCATCAAACATCTCAAAAATCCTTGTTTCTGTTATGTATTTTAACCTTGCACAATCTTTGGTTTTTTATGAAGGAGACTAAAAATTAAATATTCTTATCTCATAAATAACGCAACAGAACCGCTTCAGAGCAACTAAAGATGTTTAATCACTTTTCTTCTAGGATTCTCCCTTAATTTGAGGTTTCAAATGTTATACAGCATGCCAGCAAAAAAATGCACTGATGGGAATATTCTGACAGAAGCACAGAAACCTGCCGCTGCCACGTTCTCAGTCATTTTCTTAAAAAAAGCTACAACACCTAAAGGAACATTTAGCAACAAAACTATCATTTATTTTCAAATACATCTTTCCATATGTGCTAACTAGCTCCTGTCTCTCTCTGTTGAGGAGCTATGAGACAACTTGGCAACTAGATGTGAATGAAAGAAAATTAAAAAAGGGTCTCCAAATGTTCAACCCTGCAAAGGTCGGAGTACCTGAAAGGCAAGAGGTTCCCCGGATGCTTAATGCTTAACAAGAACCTTCTGTATCTCTCAAGACCAAGCCTAAAAGAGCTTTTTGTTTCTTGGTGTCAACCCATTTAATGTAATCCTATCTCCTTGATTATGTGTGTTCTGGGAAATGAGAGCAGTGTCATGTCTTCAAATAAAACTTTACCTTTTCCATCCATACAGTTCTCAGTATCTTTTCAGCCATATACACATACAGCTCACTTTGTGTGAATTAACGTGACCTTCCCATAAAAGCTGGCTGGAACGCTGTAAACAAGCGTTAAATAAACTCCTTGGAAAGCAAAGCTCGGGACAAGATGGAGACACCCCACAGCCACCCCACCTGGCAGCAAGAAGGCAGAGGCCACCGCAGCTGCTTGTCCCCACCACCCCAAAGCTAAGTGAGACATTCCAAGGCAGCGGTTCTTGTAAATATTTTGAATGTCACATTCACAAGGAACATAACTGGGCAACCGAGTGCAGCACCGTTATGGAAGTTACTCTGAGAAGATGCAGGTTTTATTAGAGCCAATGCTTTCTGCTTCCCTCCTCGTGAAAACTCCAGGGCAAGCCTGTAGCTAAATTTTTAGGTTTTTTCTCATTTTTCAAGTTAGAGCAAAACATATGTAGAACATCCTAAAAATCAGGCGAAAGACAAACAATTTACAAGCACTTCTGACAGCACTCACCTAAAATAAGCTTGTGGTCATCCCTCAGCTTTCCTCAAACTGTACCACAGAAGGTCGCCTGCATTTCTCTCGAGTAAGTGGAGCAGCTTCAGACCAACCGCATCCTTCTGCCCTTCTCTTTCTTCTCAGGTCTTGCTTTACATTTTCCCTTACATACCGCAGTCTGCCATTTTCTCAGCCTGCTAGCCCTCCTTTTCCCTTTAAACCCCATACACCAGTCAATCAGCCCTCTCACCTCCCACTCGCGCGTGGTGCCGTTTCCTTGTACCTATTTGGAAACCTGCACATCTCTCCCCTCATCTCCCACCAACCTCAGCAGCCTCCATGTGTCCCAGCTCCCTAAACCCTCACACGTACACAGCCCCTGCTAGGACGGGAAGAGATCAGGGGGCCTGAAGGGAATCGGCTCATCGAGAACTGCTTTAAATGACAATTAAGCAACACGCATTTCCAGCATAGCTGCTCTCTGCATGCATTCACCAGGCCCAGGGAGATAAAAGAGCAGAGACAGAGTCTCTCCTGGCTGGGGAGGCTGTCTGGAGGAGGAATTACAGAGCGAGGACACGGCTCTCCCTCAGCGCTGGGCCTCGGCCAAGACAAGGCAATGGGATGAAAGGACCTGACCTCTGAAACTTGCCTGAGGATTAAATGAGCTTCTTCACATTGTGTACAAATGTAACTGTTTTGATTGCGGTTTGCCGTCCTACTAGACTGTAATAAGAGTTTTTCTCCCAGGATAAACCAATTACATCAACAGCCCAACGCGTCATGGGGCTGCATGCACACTTCGTCCACGAGCATCTCCTCGGTGTGACACACAGCTGTCGCACCGACCCCTCTTCTTCCAAGGAAGGAGCAACCCTCCTGGCCCACAGGCAAGGGCAGGCACGGGCAGGCCACCACAGGCAGATTCTTGCTGGACACCGTCATGGTGCTCAGTCAGATCAATACAGAAAGAGACATTCTTATTATATGTAAAAATTTAGTACGATGAGGATCCTTCAGATAGTTTTTTTTCAATGACCAAATCTCCTCATTCTCTTCCTTAACATGACTGTCATCGGTGATGTCTTCTCAAAGTCAAATGTGAAGACGACAAAGGATTGGGCTCCAACATCCTTACAGATGCGTGACAAGAGTTGTTTTGTGGCTTGTAAGAGTATTTTAAGTAATGGAGAGTCAAAAGCAGATATGATAATATCACTCAACAGAAAACAGCACGCTCCCTGAAGAACAAATAGTGATTATCCTAAATGACAACAGATGGGGCCAATCTGTTCACCCAAGGTGACAAGTCACAAGCAGAAAGCATTCTGCCTTTTCAACACCCCACCCTCAAACCCTCCAGTTAGTTACACTCACAAAAATTTCTATGGCCATTGTATACTCACAAGGGGCTTTCTATTGGGCTAGGTTCCCACCTCAAAAATGTCTCAGGAAGAAGTTATCCCTCCCACTCTTACTGCAGCAGGCAACAAGCGAGTACAGCGTCACCCTCTTGGCCATTCACCATACATAAAGCACGTGCCGACTGCTGCCCCTCAAAAGGTCCAACCTCTGTCTTTTCAGTACTATCAGTGAAGAGGCAATTCCTAAAGCAGAGTCTGGAAAAAAAAATCCAAAAGAAGTAGCTTGTACCATCTGGATGATTTAATTGATGTATGCCAGAATAGCCTTTCTTTCATATAGTGGTACACTGAGCCTGGTCCTGTTAGTTATAAATACATCTAGCGTAAGAATAATAACATACACTGCCAGACCAAAGAGGATTTTGTGTACATGGCAATCAGCCTTGGTCACCTTGACTGAGACACTGAGGGAACTGTGGAAAAAAAGAGAGGTATAAAGTCTTCTGTAAAGATACAGTGGTAGAATTAGTAGGTCATCTCTAGTATTAATTTCATTCTACCGATGAAGGGATTCTCCAATGGACTAGGGAACACAGCCACAGACTCCCACAGAAGGGAGAAAAGGCATTCTCCCTTTTCTGCTACAGAGCCCAGCACTCTGCTCCTTCTTACCCCTTTCCTTTCACTGAGTGGAGATGGTTGGTCCAGCTGGTTTTATCTCAGCTACTTCAGGACATCAGAACTGGTTCATTCTCTTGCAACAGCTGCACTCTTCACTGCAGGTACACATGGCTCATCACAACAGTCTGGGGTTAGAAGACACTAGCAGTCTTCCATGGGATCTTACTACCAATGTACTTGCATTTCAAAGTCCATTTGCTTTTTGGACCAAACTGTTATTTTCCAGGAGAGTTACTGAATATTCATAACTGTTAATGTATAGACTTAGGCATTTCTCTTATCTGTTCCTTATCTAGATGCTACTGTGTAAAACTGCCTGTTGATGAACAGCTGAAGGCAAGTTTAATTCTTCATTATTCTGCTGAACACTTGGAGCAAAACAAGTAGCTTTGGAGTTCTCAATCTCCTAATCCAGGGCAACATGCATTTTTCAGGACTACGCTACCCCATGAGCATAAAACAACTAAACCTTTTAAATGTTGTACATCTCCGAGATAAAAAAATACCTGCTGGCAGCAAATCAAGGAAAAAAAAAAAAAGTTTTACATAGGACTTTCATCTTCATTTAAGTACTTTGGCTTCAAATACAGAGGCAGTATTAGCCGTTTTCATCACTGATACAAGGTTATACAATAAAAAAAAAAAAAGAAAAAATAATTTAATTGTTCTTTTGACATTTTTCTCTTCAAGGCTGGGCTTGAAGGCTTCAGTACTTTTGAGTGTTCACCTATTAAAACAATTAATTCTTTCATGCATTGGTATTATATAGACAATAAGTTTTCCTTACTTAGAGAGGGAAAAGTGTTGACTAGAAAAACAGGATTATCATTTTGACAGACTTCTTCATTTAGAAAGATAGAATTGCAACTTTGTATCTGACAAATAAATATTTAATGCCTTTTAAAAAGCATTGTGGTGTAAGTTGCAAAGAAAATGTTAGCGAGCATCTTTGATTTCCTTGCTTCTGTTTCAGAACATTATTCCCATTTGATAAAGATTTCACAAGAAGTCTTTTATATCCACATGCAGGATTTCTTGCTCCTGAAACATACATAAAGCTTTCCAGCTTCCTTTATTTCATAAACATGAAAACACAGAGTGTTGAGCTGCAATCCAGCACAACTTAAACAGGAAGCTAAGAGTAGTTACAGGTACCACGCCTGCTCCTGAATCTTACCAATTTTTGTTGGTATACAAACAAGTTTGTGGGTTTTTTTCCTCCTTAATGAGAGTGAAAGATCCACACTAAAAAGAGAGAAGACTTGCATCTATAAACCATTGAGGGAAAGCAGTCGGATAATAACAACAGATCTACACTGGCTTTTGAGAACAAGACCCATTCTCCTTGTATCAAAACCTTTTGGCTACTAGCTCACTTTTTGGTGTAAGGTAAGACACTAAGGTACCCACGACAGAGGAAGCTTAGTGCAGACCCAAGCTTGGGTATTCTTGTCTACAGAGTGTGCACAAACTGAGCACGCAGTATTGATTTGAACCCCAGGATCACGCTTCCGAGCAGATCACTGCAGTTATGTCAAGTAGCCATCACGCGGCTCATAAGCCAGCTACAGATGTCAAATGTTAACGAGTATGCAGATTGCCTATGCTACCTGTAGGACAGTGTCGGCACGCTGCACAAAGGCACACTAACTTAATGATGAGGTTGCCTGTCAGGCCCGCATCATGGCAGACCTGCTAGACCTCTAGGGACACTTGGGCACAATGCAAGAACCATCCAGCAAGTCAAATACAGCAGGGTCGCCGGGCTGGAAAACAACTTTGCAGAAAAGGTCCTGGTTCTGGTGGACAACAAGCTGAACTTGAGCCAGCAACGAGCCCTCACAGCAAAGGCAGCCAACAGCTTCCTAAGCTGCATAAGCTGCTTTAGGCAAAATGTCACCAGCAGGTCAAGGGAGAGGATCCTTCCCCTCTACTCAGCCCGGGTGAGACATACCTGGAATGCAGGGTCCAGTTCTGGGCTCCCCAGTATAAGGGAGACAGGGACTTACTGGAGCAAGTCCTCCAGCAAAGGGCCACAAAGATGATTAAGGGACCGCAGCATGTCTCGTACAAAGGGAGGCTCAGAGCTGGAGATGAGAAGCCTTAGGGGGGTCTTATCAACACGCAGAAATACCTGATGAGGAGGGAGAAAGTACAGTCTCTTCTCCGTGGTGCCCAGTGGCAGGACAAGAGACAGTGGGCACAGACTGAAATTCCACTTAAAGATAAGAAAAAACTTTTACTGTGAGTGTGGTCAAACACTGGAACAGGTTGCTCAGACAGGCTGTGGAGTCTCCATCTCTGGAGATACCCAAAACACAACTTGACACAGCCCTGAGCAACCTGCTGTAGCACACCCTGCTCTGAGAAGGTTAGACTAGATGATTTCCAGAGGTGCCCTTCCAGTCTTAACTATTCTCTAATTCTGTAAAAAATAAAGACAGAGAAAAAAGATAACTTCTAATCTTCTAATCTAATAGAGAAATATGTTTTTAAGCTGACAGTGCCATTCATTGAAGTTTATCAGTAGACTCAAGTGAGTTATTACTTTCATTCTCCACCCTTCCCAGAGGAAGGAAAAACTGTTATAAACCCATAAAACTTCTTCTGTCAGATAAACAGAAACTTTTATCTACAGTAGTTTACCGACCAGCTGAGAAAATAAGTAGCAAAATATCATTTAGAAAAACCAATTAGTACATCGTGCTATTTTCCCCAAACCTTCACTGTCAACTCTTGGATTTTTAAAGAGTATTAACATGCTAATTAGTACATTGTTGAAATAAAAAGTACCTATTGTGATAAATAATTACACCCCACAGAATATTCAAAGTTATTGTGAAAACAAATTTCTTCATAATTCAAAGTGATAGCACACACTTTTTCTATGATTCTATGATTACGCAGCATAGGAAAGCGTGCTGGCTGTACACTTGTACTCCATCTAAAAGTGGCCAATAAAAATCGCTGCCAAAAGCAAAAGCACTTCCTTAGGGGACAAACAAAAAATGAAGCAAGAAAGAATGTAATAAAAACATTTGCCTGAGCAACTCATTACCGAACTACCCAAGAAATTAATAAGCTAATAAACCTTTCTGTTTAAAAGAAATCCATCACACTTAGATTTTATTTTACTATTTCATGCCAATGATGAGGCTGACTCAAAGAATTTAGATTCAAATCTGAACGTGAAGTTGCCCAAAACTGTGTGGCTAGGGAAGAAATCCAAGGAAACAGTCTGGTCTTTTACTGCAAATCAAAGAAAGCAATTCTCAAAATAAAAGCTGATGTTTCCTGAAATCACAAAACAATACAGATAAGCCAGACCATTTCTTCCTTTGAGGAGCTTTCGTTCATCTCACTGCCTTGAAATTCCTCCAGAGTAGAGTGGTATCTTCCCTTTGGACTCAAGGCTATTGATGGGCAGCTCCATTCAAAACCCACAAATATCGGCATCTATCTGATGCCGAGACTCAACCAGGAGCAGCGCTGCCCTAACCAAGTCTCTTGCCTTGCCCTCTGGCCAGGATGCTCTTTCACAAAAGCTCTGTCCCAACTCAGCGTCTCCTGGCCACATTTTCCCACAGAGAGGGATTCAAATGTGCAGAACTAGTTAACCGCGTACTGCATGACAAATGTGACGCATAACTTTCACTGAAGTGAAAGCTATGGAAGTTTAGTCTATGTTAAAGAGAGGACAACAGGAAAAGATGGCATGAGTCTTCATGGCTTCAGCCAGCCTAGTGTTCCTTACTTAGAGAGGTGAAGAGGATGAACTTGTCATGTTTGGCAAGCATTCATCCATAACTGGATTTAGCTGCATCCTGTACTGTCTGTACAGTGGCGTGGCATGTTAGTAATTATCAGTAATAAAATACTGAGGAGTCCTATAAAGTAGCAAAGGCTGTTCTGCCCCCTGTGTCATGATGATAACAAATGAAGTCAATGCCCACTTAAAGAGCCACTATTCAAACTCTGGTAATAAAGCCATTTCCAGAGGTAAAATGAGACAGACACCTCAGAAAGCTTAAGCAGTGCTGGAGCGTCTGATATACCAGCAATATTTGGGAAAAAGAGACTGTGGACTTCTTCAACTGACTCCAGTAAGAAAAGAAACAACTCTCATTCATGTTAAAGGGATTAGGATGAGAGTCCTCCAGACAGAGGTACGCTACAAGCCACACACAGAAATCAAATACATTTTAGAAGTTCCACATATAACAGGAGTAATGCCAAAAATTTTATCAGGATAGACTTTACTGCATTACGTTTATTCATAGCCAGATCGCAGCCTGTTACCAATGCTAGAGAGCAGCCTTGGCTAAGCCAAGGCCATTCCAGGGGAGTTTCATAGATGAGAAGATGCATTAAGGGATTTGACTTACAGGAATGATTTTAACGTTTTGCTAATCTAAGTGATACCACATTAAACCCATGCTAATACCTAAATTAATAACATTTAGAATAGGAAAAAAGAAAACAAGATTGCTGTATCAGCTTGCAAAGCCAAGCACCTCGTGCCCATTAACCCAACATACATTTCATAATAAGGCCACACATTGAAGAGGAACGGCGTTAGATCCAGCGATGGCTAGTGAAGCACAGTGCCTGGTGGAAGGAAAGTTAGGTGTAGCGTGCAACCGAATCAGAACAGCTCCAAATGGGAAAAGCCAGATATATAACGCACGCAGGAAAGAATGAAGTTGTCCTAAAGCAGCAATCGCGTTTTTCACTTTGTTCGAAGGCTCACAGGGTTTGCCTGCTACAAAATAACCGTGAGCTAAGGAAGCACTCTGAAAAATGACAGGCAAACGAGCACTCTGCCACGCAGCTCCCCATTAGCAAACCATACACACTGAACTCCAAAAACCCTCCATCACCGCATTCTTTAGCAATTCATGGAAGCCAATTACCAAATGTTTGTAAAACACACTTCAGATCCTTCTTTGAGACCCTAGCTCAGCTATGTTTATACAACAGGAATATACCATACACTCCCCAACCATCTGAACCAATTTTAAGGCAAAGAAGCCAGGAAATGCATCAAACCTCCAGCTAATTTCTATGGAGCTTTGCCTTTCTGCTGCCATTTCTGGTTTCCATTTCACTCTAGCCCTCCTCGTATTATTTAATTCACTTATTTAACGATTTATATAGCACCTATATCCTTAACTATCAGCCATCCTTCTCATATAGCCTTAAAAGGACTTGTTTAAGTTTGCAGGGTGAGGGGGAGGAGAGGGGGTTCCTTCTGAGTGCACTATGTCAAGGTTGTTAGAAGCCAGCAAATCCCGGTCTCCCGACCCATTTTTTTAACAACAAATTATGAAAACAGTCCACACGCTACGAGTAGAATCATAAAACTGAATTTAGTGAAAAATAGCAAGAGATAGAATCTGCATTTTGGTGAGAAACAGTATGTGAAGTATTCTATAATTTTCACTTTAAAAGGATGTGAGAATCACTGGCTCCTTACAAACTTGACATATTCAGCACACACACACAAAAATTTAAACAAGTCCTTTTAAGGCTGCATAGCTTCTGTCTTTAAAAAAAAAAACAAACCACCAACCCTCACATATTTGCTGGACTGGGTTGCTAGTGCTTCCCAGGGCTCTTCTCTGTCCTTCTACAAGAATAAACCCATGCTCTGTCCCCATACACATGGGGACAAAAAAGCCATCTCATTCCTCACCAGAGGGAAAGTGATGGCCGAGTGACATTTCTTCCACTCGGCAGAAGCCTTAAAATAAGCAATAAAATAAAAATTTAAACGTACCCTACAAGTGGTAAAAAAAGGAAAGCGGGAAAAATGGAATTGGATTAAATAATTGCACTAAAACTACAAGCTATTTTTCTGTCCTAGTGACACTAAAGCTCAATCTTCATTTTCCTAATGCACTTGACTATCAGTCTTTGTTTGCTTAAGTTCTGCATTTCCTGCTTTCATGATATTAATGTACTTTAAAGCCCAGAAGACCAATTGGTACATAGGATTTTGTGTCTTTTGAAGTGATCTGTCCTCATCACAAATACATTCCATTCAATAAAAAAGTCTAGAGATGAAAATATCTTATAACTTTTTCAGTTTTTAAGTCCTCTAGCACATTTTGTCTCCATGGATACACAAGGCTCTATTTTTCATTTATTCAGAGTGGAATATGAGCCTGTGAACAGATACACACAATGCTAATAGTCCTTACACACAGAAAACACCACAAATTCCTCAATGCAAATCTTTCTAATCTAAAATAGTTATTCTGTGAAAACCAGTACTTCTTGTGGACCCCACAAGTCCTGGTCAGAACCGGTATTTCCTATTCCAGACAATGCTTTTGATGAGAGAACATGAGATGAGGAAGGTGAGCATCATCTGACTGAGAGGTTGTTTGAGAAACACCCTGCTTCCATAGCAGAAGCCTCCTAAATGCTAACCTGAGTTTATTTATGCCTAGTTTGTGATTCATTTGTTGTCATCACTGTGCTGTAACGGCAAGAGTTCTCTTTCTTTTCTGTTTATTCCCTTGACATAGCCATTTAGAATAATCACACCCTTCTCATATTCCCTTTCGCTAGGCTAAGCAACGTTCATCTCCTCCAGTCCTCAAGATGATAGTACCTTTATTTCCTTAAATGTTTTCTTACAATTCCTCCAGACATTAATTTATCTTTTTTGAACGTGGGGCATTGGAAACGTACTCATATTCCCAGTGGAACTGTACCAGTGCTCTTTGCAACGGTATGAACACTTCCCTTTCTCTACCAAAAATCTAACACCAGATATATTCTACAAGGCTTGGCTTAGAAAAGAAAAAAAAAACCAACAAACCAAACCACACACTTTTCAGAAATGCAGCAACTATCAAAGAGAACCATCAAATTATTCTGGCACAATCCGACTATGGTAAAATTATATTTCATTTTTCTCTTATCTTCCATTCATCATTATTGCTTTTCTTTAATAATGACTTCCTTGTTCTAAAGCCTTTCACACAACTGATGTCCACATAATCAATCCATAGGTGCCCAAGTCACATTTTTGCTTCTTCTTAACAGCAACGAATATATTTGTTATTCTCCAGTCATTTGTGAGCAGTTCTGAAATGACTGATCTATCAAAAATGCTTGAGATTAGATGTTAAATTTTACGTGTCCATCCCCTATGATATTTTGAGATGTCTAATGAAACAGCAAACGCAACACTTGCAGAGAGAAGTAATATACTTTACAAGAACAGTCAATATAAATTAGGAGGAAGAAAACAGACACATGACTTTTGACCTTGTGGCATTCTTATGGTCATTTAGGGATGGCTATCATACAGTTCTTAGCATCCAGGAATATCAGATACTTAGGCTTTATTCATAAATCAGAGATTCTTTTTTTCAGGCCCTCACTTACGCAAAATATCTTGGTTTTAATACAGCACCTCCAATGTAATCACTGTTACTGAGAGTGGAGGTAGAAAATATATCTAGTTTTCAGATCATATCTAGATTATTTTTAAGGTATACTACACCTTCAATGCATTGTGGCTTCATTTCAGTCCTCATTCTTATGTCTGAAGAACCTCTTTTATTTGCATCAATTTCCTCTGTAAAGAGCTCAGCTTGACTTTTGACAATTTTAGCAGAAGCCTTTAACCTCCAAGCCACAGCTTGCATTGCAGGATCGCTGCTTGCCCTTTATTCTGAAGCAGTTAATCCATTTGCATCTCCAATAAAACATTTTTTGTGTGGTTCAGATAATTTGGGGTCTTTGTTTTGGGGGGGGAAAAAAAAAAAAAGTCGTCTCCCCCTGATCTCTTTAGTTTAGTTAATTTAATTATTTCCGCTTGATTTCTGATTGTATTTTGTTCACTTTTCTATTTGAAATTAATTAAATGGTAAGCATTTGTTTGAGGACTATTTTCTTAGTCAGCTCTTCCACAAGGTCATTCCTACATACCAAAGCTAAGCCTGAAAAAGAGTGATCTTTTCATTCAATGACTATTAGGAGAAGAAATATGTTGACTACTACATCCAGAAATAGCCTTCCTATCATTATTAATAGTATTTAAGAAATAAAAGTTTCCCATAAACATGTATCTCCCAGTAGTATTTCCTTCTCTAGTAACATTAAGGACTTACAGAGCAAAGATGAACTCGGGGTCTACAGCAGACTCCTACCACCATCCCACTCCACCTCACGTCCTAAAACTGCCCAGGAAACATCAAGCAGGACAAGGGGGACTGCACGGGGAGTGCTCCACCACACCAACCAAGAGGCCTTCCAGGCCACCAATAACTGGAATAACCTTCTCACCACTCCCACGCCATTCTGGCACTGTGTGAACAGGTTGGCAAGCACAACTAACATAATTGTTTATTTCACACAGAACTCATCAGAATCCATTTTTAAAGTGCTCCTCGTGACAGAAAAATTGAGAACTTCATAAACTTCACCAAGATTTTTAAGACTTCTAAAGTTTGTGGACCTCTCCTGCCAGAAAATGTCAGAGAATTAGCCAATCTGACCTAACAGAAGATTGTTATCTGCATCAGACAGATGTTCACAGATGGACAAGTCTGAAGACAATTTAATCTTGATTGGGCATTTCAGAAGCACCTCTCACCTTTGTAGTGAAACAAAGGCGGCTTTAAGCAATTTGAGTGCAGTTGTATTTATTAACACTTTGCATGAGTCACTACTTCAAAATGCCTTATGCTGTCCTTAAATTCATATTGGCATGTATTTCCTTCGAACATTTCACTAAGTGCTACTAAAATTTTACAGCCCTGGGGAAAAAGAGGTAGGAGAGAGCTGGCACACTTACAGTTTAAACAATGAGGCATACATAGATCTGCTCCTCTTTTTCCCCATTCAGATTCATGACATGCAAAAAAAAAAACCCTTTACTTAATGTAATGTCATCCTTAAAATTTTACCAGTATAAATTACATTTCCCCCAGAAAACGCAGCAGATCTCTGGCGAGCATGCACAGCACAAAGGGCCACTGCTTAGCACAAAGATAACGATTTTAAATCTGAAGTGTAGCCTTGTGAGAGAGGAATAAAACCAATATGAATGGAAAATGTATGTAATTTTTAAATTAACTCTGTTTGCAACAGATTTTCTTTAAACAGTATGTACTGTTCTGTGTCTTTTTAATCTTGTATTTTCTGTTTTCTCAAGTTTGGCAAACCAGAAAGAATAGCACCAGTGAAGCGAATGAATTAGGGAGAAGGAAACTGAAGAAGTTCACATTATTTCTTCTAAGTTGTAGTCATCTTTGTCAAATACATATATTAGTTCCAGGCAGAAGTGCGATTTTCCCATTGACAAGGTATCCGTAACTATGAGAAATGTAAAAGTTGGAGGCTTCCTTCAAATTAAACTATCTATATAAAAAATTAGTTATTGTCAGAATAGTAGTAGTGCAACCAAAAGAAATCTGTCTAGATGAGCAAAAGGTTTTCCCCCAGTAATGAACATCTGCTTCACTTCCTATGGTTTAATGTGGTAGGGAGGGATCTAGGAGCTTCTTCTACAGCTGCTACTCCAAGTGTCAGGAGTTTTTATCCCCCCTGGGCCATGGCAGGGGTACTGGCGCGAGGGCAGGGGGCTGTAGGGGCTGCGAGGGAGCAGCTCTGAGGCTGCAGGCTGGCTTCCAAACACAACAGCAGTGGGGTCTCCTCAGCTATACCCTTCTCTCAGTACTTTGCCCTTTTTCCTCCTTTTTCCTTCCCTGTATCTACAGTTTGCTGTCTCCCAACTCCACTTCTCCCTCTTCTGTCCCCAGAACCAGGAGCCATGCAGAAAGCACTGCAAGAGAAACTCCCACAGAATGAGAAAGATTAGGTATGTGCTCAGCTTCCCTCTTCACCTCTGCCTGTGGAGGCAGCAGACCCCAGTCTCTGAGGGGATGCTTCTTCTGAGGAACTGCAGCATAAAGCTGGTTAGGGCTTCTATTTAAAAGACGGGAAATAAAAAAAAAAAAAAAAAAAAAAAAAAAAAAAGAAAAAAAAAAAAAAAAAAAGAGAAAACATAAT
>VFFE01007192.1:2570446-2582618 GCA_008921705.1 Burhinus oedicnemus
AGTTCATACAAAAAGAACTCCAAAGTTTTGCAGGACATGCTATGAATGAATTTAAAGGAAATTTATAGGGCGTGCTGTTTTAATGAAATCAAGAACAGAAATAGGATTCAAATTTCTTCTGATCACAGGAGAACTACTGAATTCCTGAGAACTAAAAATACTGATAAAAGGTGTTTGACAAAATCCCATGTTTTCAACTGTAATTACTATATAGGACATAACAACAGTATGCAGGGCACTCTAGGGAAGGGAAAAGACCGATTATTCCACAGTTTGAGTTTTCATTATAAGTCACTGGCTGGACTACATGCAAAAAAAAAAAAAAAAAAAAAAAATTACAAAAGAAAAACCCAGATTCAAAAATCCCCCGAGCTTCCACAGAACCTAAACCAAACCTCAGAGGTACAAGTTAACCCAATAATTTCTAACAGATGATTCAGAGGCCTGCGTGGAAGAAAGAGGTACCACACTAAGATTTTGTGCTGGAGAGCAAAGAGGGGCTACACATGCAGAATGATGCAGCAGAAGAGAGGGCATGTAATAGAAATGGAAAGAGGAAATGGATAAAAACTTATTTTAAACAAAGACCACATAGGTAATTCTGAGAACACTGAAACCATCCTCACCCTTTTTCAAGCAGCCATGCAAATGCTGGGATTTTCAGAAGCAATGACTGAAATCTGCTTTCAGTGAAGATGAAGTTTGCTCTACTCCAGACCTCAGTGTGAGCAAAGTTGCAGCATTTCAGAAAACTTCAGATAGAGCGTTTGTAATATATACTGTAAACAAAACATTCATCTGTGTAAAACGAAACCTTGACTCAGCCTGGCCTAGCACCCTTAAGAGAGGAACAGTGTTAGATAAGAGATCAAACGTACAAGTGTCTTAAACACAAGACTAACACACGCAATGCAATGGCAATCCATATAAGACAAGAGGAAAAACAAGGAGGGAATCATTTTAATGTCAATCTTGTACATTTTTTCAGCTGAAGCCCTCCAGCACAAGTGAATTTGAAGGTTTCAAACCAAAGCCCCACCTTGCAAAATGACACCCGCAAAATTAAAGGAAATATAGTTAACAAAGGAGAACAGCATGAAGATCTCAGTTCTAACAAACCAATCCTAGAGAATGTGTGTCAGCAAACTAAATATGAACACACACACACACAACTTGGGAGAAGTGGAAAAAGTGGAAAACCCTGCTATTCCTGTGACTTTTAGTGAAAGGGATGTTCTAATTTGCAAAACCTCACACATTGAAGTAAATAATTATCGATAGCCAATTGCATTATATTTATTTTAACATCAAAGATGTAGTGAAGCCTAGAAAACTGATTAAAAAAATGTAAATACTCCACCAGAAACAGTACAGGATCAGTTGGCCTGATAATGTATGTGCTTTGCACATTTGCAATTTTATGAAATTGTTGTGGATGATCTACAGAGCATCTGTATTTCACAATGGTTCATTTTCTCACTTTTTTTGCAAGAGATGGAATTTAAGAGATCTATTTAAAAAAAAAAGCAATAAACAAAAAAAAACATCCTCAAGAACATGTTACTAAAGGAAAGGAATTCAATGATGTTTCTCCACTTGGAATTCCTTTTTCAGGCATGAATTCTACACAAAGGGCAAGTGATTTAAACAACTGGTACAAAATAAGCCAAAAGTAAGAGGTAAGTAAACTCTGCTTAATGTTACATGCAAGTTAAAGTAACAAGTAGCAGATTTATAGTCATAGATAATAACTGTAAGGGCTTCCTGGTGGTAATATTTCTTGCCAAACACTTTGGGTTATGCTCAAGAGACAGGGGGAAAAAAAAAAACCAACCAGCAGCTTGCTACTCATCAGATGTGCTCTCTCTG
The DNA here is from genome assembly GCA_008921705.1 of Burhinus oedicnemus. Classification (NCBI taxonomy): domain Eukaryota; kingdom Metazoa; phylum Chordata; class Aves; order Charadriiformes; family Burhinidae; genus Burhinus; species Burhinus oedicnemus. The sequence goes on from VFFE01007192.1 coordinate 2,572,316, forward strand.
GGCATTTCAATTACTCTCTATTTAGTCTAGGGACAGAAATACTGCCCTTCACCTTTTCAGCCCTGCAGAGAGAAAAAGGAGTTGCAACAGCATTTAAAGAATTTTGCTGCACAGTAACAATTACTGGGTATTTTGTATTGGCAGCACCACATGAGAAAGAAAAAAAAAAAAAAACAGCCCAAAGCTTCAGCTGGCTAAATGTGCAGGACTGGCTCCTAGCAAAGGCATCTTTTTAAATTCAGCTGTGCAGACGTAAAAGTCACTGAAAGACAATAACTTTGAGAATCCCAAGTGTCATCTTTTCCCTGTCACTTCACAGAAGAAGTCTGAATGCCACTATAACATATTTAAAGGCACGAAAATAGGTCTTGCTCACCTGAGTTTGACAAAGCCTGCACCAATGCAAATACAGAATTAGATAACTTTAAATGGACGGTGGAAAAGCATAAATGAAAAGTGACACAAAATGGTGTGACACACACTATGGGAAAACCCAAGTTCATTCCACTGCAGGAAGGGCCACAGTCTTGACCCTAGTTCAGTCTAATTTACAGTCTAGTAGGCACACTATGACAACTGTAATTTATAGCCAGAAATGTTGTTCTAGCACTGAAGGATTTAAATACTCTCCAGCTGTTACGTACCCTCTCCAGAAGTAAAATATATGATTCTGTTCAGCATCACTGACAACAAACAAAGTCTCCAAATTCATGCAGAAAGACTCGATAAATGGAGACTCCCAAATTTCTCTTACCAAGGAATGCTTTCAAAGACTACAGCACTAATCAGATAATTAAAGATCTGCAAGGACCACTTCTGATGCCATCAATCGTCTGTACTGGGACAACTATTCTCCATTAAAGAACTTCCAGCAGGGAGAATTTCGCCAAACAAATAATTAGCCAGAGAGGAAATCATCAGCTGATCAGCAATCAGAAAGGACAAGAGCATCTTTTCTGTAAATAAATGCAAGCAACTCACACTCTCCTTGTTAAATTTACTAAGAAAAATATTTGACAGTGTAATGTACAATTACGGAGAAGGACTGCACGGTTTGCTCTTTTTTACCCTTCTTCTCCTCTGTGATTCTGATTGGGATTAACACTGCCCTGTTGCAACATTTTTATTATCTTAAATTACCATAAATATAGAATTTGACATTGCTTCACCCAGGCTGTGCAGTTGTGCATGGAAAATCCTGACTAAAATGCAGATGCATTCTGAAACAAAGACAGGTGAGGGGACAATAAAGTTCTCAACTTCTAATTTAATTAGTCTGTTTTCCCGTGGCCTTAGACTGAATTTCAGATTTTCATCAATCTAAATCAGACCTCTTGAATATAATTCAGGACAAGGACATGCAAAAAAAGAAAGCCATAAATATTTATAAAGGAATTCGTATCGATGCTCCTCATTAACTCTGAAAACAAAGCCCATTGCTAGCGACTTCATTTTTTCCAGCCAGAACACCCAACTGTGGGCTCAGCCAGCCCCATGAAAACCAGGAATCCCCGAACCAGCTACCTGCCAGAACTGGCAAAATCCTTGCCTGAAAGAAAAAACTACGTGTCCTGAAGCTCAACAAACCAAGCCGAATGAGTTTACTTTCTGCTGAAGAAGAGGGATTACAAACTGCCTCTGGAAAGCCCAGTGGCTTTAAACCCAAAACTGCCGAGACGTGCTGAGGACAGGGCTGACCCATGGGCTCGCGTGACATCGCATGGGCATAGATGAAGTCTTTTGCCATTTGCTCCTGGATGGTTTAGGCTGATGTACATCACCATCAAGCGGAAGCGAGGGATGCAACGCTCGTCTCTTCCATGGTGCTACACCTCTGCTGGCAGCGGTCTCCAGTGTTCCTCCAACAGTGGCCCCAGGCATGCAGCACCTCAGCAATCCAACTCTGAGGTTACACGGACACAGGTCAGCAGCTCCCTGCTAAAAAGGGTCACCTCCTATTCCTGAGCTGAACAGAAGTGTTAAGATGCACTGCCTCTCACCCAAATGATGCTGAGAGCGATGCAGGTGTAAGTCAGACTTATCTCCAGTGAAAATATGTCATCAAGATACACATATCTTCTCAAGACCTGAACATCTCACATCCCTTACTAGAGGGATAGATAGCTCCTGAAGTTCTTTACTTCTCACGGGTTGAAACAAAACCCCCCTGGTCATTGCTCCTACTCCTACCTTTGTAAGACACTGCAGACAGCACAAGAAGTAAGAGATTCAGCAGCTGCAACTCTGAAAGACAACCACCCTCCAGTAAAAACCCAAGTCAAGCTCTTTCTCTCCTACCACCCGTTTCTACCATTTGTCCAGATGTGCTCAGTTGCTGGAACGGGCTATGAACCCAAGTACAAACGCACTCACAAGGAAAGACCACAGAAACAGACATCTGGGAGAGGAGGCAACCAGCTAATCGGGGGTTCCCCAATTACTCATAGATCTCTCAGCTTGCAAACCAACAAAATCTCTGATGTTCTGCCACAAGTTCCTCAGCACCGTATCCTGCACCAGAATAAATCACTCACTTGCTTTTATTTAAGATCACTTTCATAGAAATGGGGAGTATTTCCAACATTCAACACATGCAGCTACAAAAGCTGACATTAAAAGGGTACATAATTACAGTATGCAAATATTAATGACAACCTGCAATGATATAGGACACGACCAATTTACCACAGAGGAAAAAAGGAAACATTTAAGGCCACAGTACCAATTAAAGGATGTTTTGCCCAGAGGGCTGCTGGAATGTGAGACAATTTGCCAAGGGAAACAGAGGGTGTGGCCTCTGCACAAAGCTGGACTCAACATCTGTTTCAAGAGACGGGGACATATTTCAGCAAGAACAGGACCGGGCTGCAAGTACCTAAGGTTTTCTTCCTACACAGTTTGTTTGTGGGTTTGGCTTTTGTTTTGGTTTTCACACAGATAGCACTATATACTATGCTCATTCAAGACCCCACCTGGAAAGCGTAAGTTTTTAAGCAAGCTTAAAATCCATCTATCAAATGATTATCTTTAGATTCCTTTCCACAGCTTGTGTTTAAACAACAAAGTGCTTTGCAAGCCTCAGGATATTTATTAATAGGACTAGACTGGAAAAAATACAGTAATCTACTCAAATGAGAATTTCAGCCTGCAAGGATACTTAATCCATATGCCAAGTCACGTATAGATGAGCGTAACAGGAGCTTTTACAAACTAACAGGCAGAAGGAGAAAATAATCAACATTAAACATGACCTAATTTAGGTCTCTAAATCAAATCTGACAACCCAGACAATGCAATCAACTTTCTAAATAGGTAAACCTTTGCAAATATTATACCCTGATCAACGCTGAAAGAAAATAACTGCAAGTTGCAGGAGATACAGATACTCAGGCCAAAGTTCGGGTGCTACACACCAGGTATCTACAGGCATATTTAGCCATTCAAGATGCTTGACTTCAAAAAACTTGATCATCTACAGTAAAAAAAACCAGTGAAGACTGGCTCTAATCTAGTGGAATTACACAGCGTAGTAGCAGTCATAAAATCACAGGATCATCTACCTTTATGGCAGCGTAGCAAAGGTGATTGATAATCACATTCAGATAAAGTAATGCACAAAAATATAAGATGTTATTTAAAAGTAAACAATTCAATTGTATGGTGAAATATCAAACAGCCTTCAGTATCACTTCCAAAGATTCATTCACCTGCTTCAAAAATGTAAAGCATCCAAGTATGAAGTAACAGCAGACGATCTTACAGGTAGTTATGACCAGCACTTACTCCTCCCGCATACCCAAGGGCACCGTAGCCTGAACAGACCCAAGCTTTACTTACTTTGCCTTTAGCAACTGAACACTACTGCCGTCTATTTAAGTACTGTTGTAATGTTCAGCTCCCCATTAGCAACTCCTAACACTTTTTGATTTAGTAGAGGATATATTCAGGAAATCCTTTTAACTGTGCACTGTCCATAACACTTGGATAGTAATCATTAGAAAGAAAAACATGACTTATTTTTTCTTTTTGAGTCAGCCACGCCCGATGAGACCCAGGCATCTCCCAAGCGAGCATTAAGATTTGACACCCCTTTAGAGAAACCGAACATGAACCACATGGATTCGTCAGCCAAGGCTTGCTACAGAAAGGCTGTCAGATTCTTTTTGTAGGCAATACAATGCACGCACACCTCCTTTATTCCCTAGACAAGAAAAAGCCATTTCACTGCACGGAGTGAAATGGCTTTCTATATTCTCAAATATTCTCAAATATAGAAAGGCAGGAAGAGTGTGAAATTTGAACTCTGAATACATCTCTTCCAAGCCGCTGAGAGTTCAGCTCTATTTTTGCTCTGTGTGTAGGTATTCCATTAGAACAAGAGCAGCACTATACCTTGCACAGGTATATTACTCGGTAAATGGCCGAGATACTTAGACAAATGAAAGAAGTCCAAAAGTGTTCAAAAGACCCTGTAAGCTTGTCATGTAAAAGACTGTTTCTTAGGTTTTATTTTTATTTGGAATTTAAATTCTAAATAAATTAAGCTTTGAAGAGCTGTGGCAAGCAAAAAATACTATTTTGATGACAACAGAAACACGTATTACAAGGAAGTAACCTCCTTCTTCACAGTACCATGCAAAGACACTCGGGTATAAAAGGTAACTGATTAGCAACTGAAGATAAATAGAAGTAGAACCAACTGTCTAAATATGTCTGTGACCTCAATCATCTTCCATTTACATGGCTTCACTCTTTAGGCTGAAAGAAATGTAAAAATCTGCCTCCAAATTTCAAAAAGGTTCTGGGAAACACAACTGAAACACAAACCATCAGCCTGTGAGGAGATTATCGACCACATTTTTACTTAAAGAAAGTTCTGTATCACACCACCTTCACATCTGAACATCTCCTAAAGGTTGGCATGTTTTTCCACAGGCCAGTTCTTTTAGGAAGAGAAGCATTTCTGCAGAAAAACAAGTAATAAAAAAGGACCGGACAAGCACCCTGCTCAAAAAAAAAAAAAAAAAAAAAAATCACCAGAACAGGACATGACAGAGACCAAAATCCTCAGTTCTCGTCCTGCACTTCATCTACATGGCTAACCTTCCTGCCAGGCACAGGTTGCTGATTTTGGCCAAGCATGACCTTGCTGCTCAGGCAAACTTCCTCAGCACTGTAAGCACAAAACCTCATCCATCCAGCAGGTTTACAAAAAACTATTGCTGGTTGACTAAATCCCCTCTTGGAGAAGCACAACCAGCATAAATTGCACCGGGGGGAAGCATACTGCCACATGAGAGCCGAATGACTGTGTGCCTCTCTGGATAAAAACCCTGAAGTTCCACTCCATACATGGAGTTTTATTAAACAGCATCTTCCTAAGTACTATTACAAGGACTGTAATTGCGCTGCAGTGAGATAGGTTATACCATGTAAAGACAGGCAGAGAAATCAAATTAAAGGGAAACTTTACCTCCTGCTGTCTATACACGGGGTGGCCGCTTTCTCCATACTTTAGGTCACATCTATTCCTGGCCAACATCTGTGGGCAGACTAATACGACCGCATCAGCATGGCTCTGCACTTGACCTAGCAAGCCCTGCCACGCTCAGCCTGCATCTGCCCCCATCTTTTCTGCTGTACACGGGAGAAAGGACATGAATACCCGTGTGTGTGTAGAGAGCCCCAGGAATACATTAAGAGTTCAAGCGTTGTAAAAAATATGACCTGATCTGAATTGAAATCTACTTCCTGCAACTTTTTAAAAGCCTGTGACACACACAAGACCTCTTTGCTTCCTTCTCTTCCCCTCATCCTGGCTCTTCAGCATTAACTCACAGCCACTTTGCACAGCGGATAAAAGCCGGCTGGATTCACTTCAGATTCCATCAATCCCAATCAAAGCTTGGCCTTGGTGTTCCTATTGAGCGACAAATAGTGCTCGTTTCCTATATTTATATATGCTCTTTAGCGATTAGCAATAAAAGCATTTTCAAATGTTGCAAGAGTCTAAGCATGAATCATCGCCAGCTCTGGGAATTTCAACCAAATGAAGGATTGGGCTCAACAGCAATCGGAAATCATATTCCTTCAGCAAAACGTCCAATATGCATAAGGTCAGCATAAGTCTCTGACGAATAAAATCTGAGACTCGGATGCCAGAAATACGACATTTAACCATTCTTCTACTGCTAACTGCCTCTTCCATATCTTGCTTATCTGATCAAGTTGGAAGTATTCTTCAGAACTTCCTAATTAGAAACCGACACCTACTGAGCGACTTAATTTTTTTGAACTAGTTAACTCTGCTTTTGAGTACTTGGAATATGAGAAAATACGCAGCTGCCTCCTATGGAGCAGAGATGTTTAAATTACAGAGCCTGATGGGCAAGAACTTGTGCTCATGTCGAGCACTGCCTGAATCCCCCAACCTGTCCTCCACATCACCAAACCTGACTGCAAATGCTCATTACGGTTGATTGGGATATGCACCAGTCTGGTCTGCTTCTTGCTGGCAAGCCCGTTGGGAAGAGAGAGAAACCAGACGCATGGTCTAGGTAAAGGCAGCACATGTAGTAGTCCTGTAAGATAAATTACTTGTAGGATTTACTACAATCACTATAATAAACGTGGTGTGCTTGCGGCACATAATTTTGTTGTTAAAAATCTGTGAGAGGCTGAAGGCTCCAGTCATCGGGCAACATGTCTTAAAATCAGAAAGGCGAGCAACTCTAAAAGTGGATTCTTGCAAAACCGCAAGCAAGCCCACAGGAGGATGTCAGTCCGTGGGTCCTCCTCACAAAGAGATTTTTACAGTCCTAGCTTACAGTTTTACAGTGTCACCACCAATCTCGCTATTCCACTTTTAATTATTCTGTAATCTGATTTTGTTACGAGTAACAATTAGCATCACTGTGACTGAATACTGTAGGAAAAAGTCTATTATTCTCTTTTTAATTCCCTCTGTGTTCCAGAATGCACTCTGTGGTTCACCAGTGTCATAGTTTCCCTTGCGGATTGTTTCTTTTGTTTCATCCATCCTTCCACGGAGACCGACAGATTTAAGATGGTAAGAACGAGCAGCAAGTCTGCCCACCGCACCAGCAAAGGGTCAGCTGGATGCATGCTGAGCCTACACACAAGACAAGACAATGCACCAAATACTGCTGGAGGCAGGGATAAACCCTTCTTTTCCCAAAATATTCTCTGACATCTTAATTGGAAGTGACCTCAGTATCAGTGATAGATTCAGGGGCTTAAACCAACTCATAGTTGTGTCCTCCAGGGACCCACACATCCTCTCTGTTCCGGCTGCCAGAACTCCCGGGTTTTGGCCCCAAGGAAAAGTCTCACATCTTCTCTTCAGATGAATCCCCTGCAGTACTCCACAGGTCATGGAAGCCACTTCCAAATCCCAGCTCCTCCCCATTTTCTCCTATTCCCTGACTAAAGACAGCCAGAGTTTCCTCATCAGGGCAAATGTCCTTTCCCTTCAGGGAAATCCCTTCTGGTAAATGTTTCAAGACAAAACAAGATTAAAGATGCTACACCAAGATTAAAATATCCAAACCAGATCATACTTCAAGCTTCCTGCTTTGGACCACTGAGGGGCCAGTTGGTTGTGTAATACCCGAAGCTATTTTGAGTCTTTTCTTCACATACATAAAAAACTACACTTCAAGTTACCAATGGAGCTCTTAAAATAAAGTAAGCATAATATTTCTTTCTGGTATGTTAGCCAAGTAGATGAAGCAACTTTTAATTCCCTCTGTAACTGCTGCTAAGGTGAAAAAAACCACATATGAATTAAGGAACCAACAGGAAGAAATCCCAATTCAGGAAGGTGACCATCCCGGCTTAATGAAATTGTTTGAAAAATGTTCCTGGAACATTTGGAGATCTTAGTATCAGTTATAAACATCAGAATACCAAAAATGGCTTGTAAATAAGAGTAAATTCAGCAAGATGATTAGTGGCCTGGTAAAACTAACCTACATGTAAAAACTGAAGGGTACAGCTTGGCCTGAAAACATACAGAGAGGATAAGATATTATTTAACTTCCAACAAGTTTTCATAAAAATACTACATAGATACAAATATCAGAAAGGGAGAAATGGTCTCTGGGCTGGTGAAAAAGATTAGGAGGAAAAAAAATAATTTCTGTGACTCAGTGCAAGTGTAACCCTCTTTCTTTTCTCTCCCCCCCCTTTTTTTTTTTTACCTACTCCACTTTACTAAGATCTTTTTATTCATTTTCAGCTGGCTGATTTCTTTTAACTTACTTTTCAGTGAAAAAAATGTTTCAGCTGGTTAAAATTACCTCTTTGCCTACTGAAGCTTTTTGGTGAGTCAGCACCAATGCTGAGTTCAAAGTGTAACTGTGACATAATTATCAGTCATCCCACTCGCATTTAATGTACTCTGGATCAAAGGCACTGTAGGTTGATCATTCCCACAGATGTTACAGTCTTAAAGTCTTCATTTGTATAAGGTATGCTTGCAAATACACTATGAAACTTCAGAATCGCAATGGCATCCATGTGCGTTTATGGCTACGTTGTCACATTGCACTGGCAGTAGCACACTGCAGAGCGAAGGAGCTGGTACGGAAGACCTGATGTCCAAGTCAGATGAATTTCAGACGTTTACACTCAAGCTTACTCTAGCTTGGTCCTGAGGCCCGAATACCCTCCAGGCACCGGGCAGCACCAGCCCCACATCCCCCCAGTTCAGCATCACCTGAACAAACCCCAGTTCCCGTGCTCCAGGACTGCTCCGAGACACGAACCAAGGCACACGAGCTGGTGAGGCCGGGAGATTCCCTTCAAAAGCACACTGCTGATCTGAACCAAGACGCTTATGTAGATGCTTCCTCATGCACTTCTACGAAAATCATGAAACTTTAATTATCAGTCCCGAAAAGCAGAAAAGCCCACCACAGAAATCACCATAATTTCTTCTGCCAATAAATTACTTGCTATTAAATCCTATAACACTGTATAATTTTTATTTCACAGTTATCAAAACAATCTAAGAACCTGATTTGTATTTACACCACACAATTATTCAAAGTTAACGAGAATGGTACTAAGTTACATTTAAGCAGCAATTACTAAGGCCTCAATCCAACAAAGCTCGAAAGTCTTAGCTTATCTTCAGGTCAACAAGCATTTGTTTTCAATTAGGCTATTCATAGACTTCACATTAAGCGTATGCACGGAAAATGCACAGCATCCAGATCCACATTCTCTAAACAAACCAGCAGCATCACCCGCAAAAGTCACTTACCTCCTAGATGTACCTAGGAGTTGTTACTTTGTTATTAAAATACATCTTAAAGTAGTAAAAAAAAATTTATTTTAAAGTATCATTCTTAGCTGCACAATTTCCCCTTCGCTGCAATACCCAGCGCTCAAAGCGCAGTGGTTTTGCAACAGTGGCAATGGTGATCCGCGGCGGCTGCCATCCTGCCTTTTTCCTTGCGTGCCTGCCGACCTGAACTTAACGCACTATCTGCTGCGGGCTGCGGGCAAGAGAACGGACTGATACCCAACTGACAGAAACAATAATGTGTTTGTAACTAGCGGTTAATGGTAGACTGACAGGCACAATCACGGGAAGTAATAAAAGTTTCATGGAGCTAGCATGTGACGTGACGGGCCAGTGGTCTGTCTCCTACGCGGCTACGTACCAACCGGGCAACTGCCCTATTAAAAGAAGAGGTTCCAATTCATTTCATGCATGATAATTAGTTGTCCGGAGAAATCGCTATCGCTAGCCACACATGATACACAAGTTACTGCTTCTGTAGGACTGTTTCAGACAACGTGCCACTGCCTCCAGAAGCCGCAGGGTCACTACAGCAGCTCAGCGGTACCTGCAGTTGAGCGGCTGTGGAAGTATCCACAAAGACAGGCTTTACCCCCCAAAAAAACAAGCAACTTCTTCTACACTGTTCACATACCGTTTTTAAAAAGGCATAAAAAGAAACGTAATTTAATGGCCAATAGTGAAGGAATGAAAGCGAACCGAGTGAGAAAAGCACATCGCCGTGCGTTCCACAGGTGACACGCTCTTCAACCCCCCCCTCCGCAGCGCCCACAGCCGTGCCCCCCAGGACCAGAAAAGCCAGCCTGCTCTGACCGGCAATTCCCACAGAACTCCACCAACAGCAACAAAATTATTCATTATTTACGTGAGCGTAAACGAGAGCAGCATCAGACCTCGCATGCTATTACTCGTGCTAGCGTTTATTTATGACTTCAGGAGAGGAGGCAGCTGGTTGTTTTTATGCGGCGCTTT
>VFFE01007192.1:2588564-2755811 GCA_008921705.1 Burhinus oedicnemus
TTGTCCAGCTGGTCGGATAGGCTGTTTCAACCATCATGTGTTCCCAAAATATTATCCAAAATGCTCGCAGGTTGGAGCTTGGGGAAGAGATTTGCAAGACGACCTGTCTTGTATGTCTAGGCAAAACACATTACTATCTTACCCAAGAGGATTTAGGGACTAACTCAGTACTGAGCAGTGCACGTTGCAGAAAACACAGCCCAGTAAACATACAGCAAAAGGTGTAATTATTGCATTTTTGTTCTCCCCTGCAGCAGTTGTGATGACAGTTGCACCAGATGTGACTGCTGTGCTGTAATGATGGCATCTCACCCTCACAAATGAGTCCTCGCACCAGAAGAGCTGCGTTTAACTGAAGGGGTAAAATAGGTTAGTGCTCACAACTGCTTCCCAGGTGCATTCAGTGAAAGGCTAAATCACCCAGCGCTTGGGCGTCTGGTGCTCCCTGTTACCTGGAAACTGGAGCCCTGAGTGGAAGCACTGTTGAGAAAGTGATTTTAAAAAAGCAATAGGAACATGAAAGCACGATTCATGTACGATATGCACCGTCGTTGAAACATCTTCTCTGCCTGCAGACCTGTATTGTTTTAAGCTGCGGGATCCTTTACTGATGTAATTATACCAAATCCCTCGTAGCTGGGATGCAGTTATTCCGGTATAGTCCAAACTGGGGCTATTGCCTTTGCAGGGGTGGGAGGGAGGTGAAAGCAGGGCACAGCCCATAGCCTCCCAGATCCAGGGATCCAGAGGTGGTATAGCCACAGCGCTGAGCAATGACACTTAGGCTAATCTGGGAGGGGATGATCCCCCTGGGCAAAACAGCTTGGGAAAGGCTGGGTTGTATAAAAATGGTATCCTATTCTCAGGTAATTGTTTTGGAAAAAGGTAAGCTATGAACTGAAAGCACTAGAGCTATTCCTGAAGAATCCCCCACGAGCCTGCTCTCCTTCTGCAATAAGGACACCCAGTTCCTGTGAGGTAAATTCTTCTCAAGTGACTTGTCTTGCTTTAACTGTCCTGGTTAAGACTCACAAAAATGTACATACAGAAAGGGCCTTGGAAAGATTCACCGCAGTTTTACTCCAGCTTGGTAATACCAGTGATTTCAATGAAGGCAGCATAGGGGAAAGCAGGAGTAATGCAGCAGTGAAGAAGAGCCATGCTCTTTTTTCCCCTCTTTTTGTCCTTCTCCCTTGACTGAAAAGTTGAGGGGAAATCTTGGAAGTGGTCCTGTACGTGATTTGCGCTCCTAAGCAGAGCCAGAATGCTGCGAGCCAAGTGCCGGGCTGAATCTCCAAACTTCTATTTTTTATATGGAAGCTCATATTCACTGGCTGCAGGAGTTTGAGACCACTTCTCCCCGTACAACAGCTGAGAGGTATCAAAGCCCTTGCAAGCTATCCACCCATTCACCTCCAATTAGACCAAGTGTCCACAAGATGCTGAGAACACCAGAGAGTGTTAAGGAAAAGGAATTCATCTGCACGGCACAAAGAATTTAAGCTGTTTACAACTTTCTGCTCTCTAATGTTTATTACTCCCCCCCATAAAATCGGCCTCCGTCTGCGGTACCTTGTAGCGACAGAGTTAATGAAAACCCAAGCCGCATTCCAAGGATGTCAATACAGAATGAGAGCGACCTCAGCATTGTTTTGTTAAGATCTCAAATTGCTAATACTGCAAAATGAAGTAATGCGCTCTGTCAACATGTAGTATGCTCTATAAATGGGATCGTCTGTTCATCTGTTAGTAAAACACGCAGAAAAGCACTATTTGATTGGCCCTAGAGCAGCTGACTGCTTGCTTTAACTTCTTCCTTAAGATTTATTTGAAGCATGAAACTGCTGAAAGTCTCCAGAGAGTAAAAAAGACAAAAAGGTATCAAAAAAATAATTACACATATTTACAAATAGCCCTCACTTTATGTGTCTGGTCTTGAATTAGCATTTCTTTACCGGTAGAATAAAACCAAAAGTTAGCTAAAGCACTGAATGCTGAAAATTTATTTCCATGGACTTCAGTATTAATTTATTAAACTATTACATCTCTTTACAAACAAAAGATGACTTTATTAGTTAACTTAGAAACCTCAGACAGGTTTCATAAATTTATAGACAGCTTCCAGATTGAATTTTGCTGATCCAGTCTTCTTAGGCGGAGTTTATGGAGCCAGACTTGTCATATGAGCTATTTCTATAAGCCTCAGGTAAATATACACAGGGTTCGTGTTGTTAGAGAGAGAGTGTTTTTTTTCTTTTCTAAAAAATTTAAGTTAATCTTAAGCAAAAACAAAAGTTCATTCAGTACATTTTGTATTTGTTATTTTTGATCCATTTTGGGAAGTATTTTCCTTCCACAGATCTACACTGCCCCTGCTTCTCTCAAACTCCCTTTAACTCTTTCATTTCTTTTACCATTCTGCTTCAGAGTCTGCTGCTCTGGTCTCTGAGCTAGAAACAGGTCGATGGCACAGCTGCAGAAAAGGAAACAGGGGTTTCAGGTATTTCCTTCTCCTTCTTCCCAACCAGCAGCGCTCATGCCTTCCCTTTCCCACATGTCTACTTTAACTCAAGCCTCACAGAAAGTTGGACCTGTATTGCAAAATCAATTTAGAAGTGTAAGTTTTTACTCGGGTAGCTGAAGTCCTGATGCGGATGCAATTACAGGGATCAAATGGATATGTTTTATCTCCATTTCCATTGAAAATTGCTATGGCCACCTCTAACAGCTTTATAAGAATATTATTCTGTCTGTAATAACAGGGTTCCCCAATCTTCAGGGTACACAAAGCTGTAATTTGTAAACTCGATAGCCCAAGCAATTTCTCTTATTTAGGATCTCAGTTGAAATGATGATCTTTCAATGAAATGTCACGTAGAAGTTCACCCATAAAACTCAGACTGAAGTACTCAAAGACAGAGATCAAAGTCAGGAATCAAGGGATCTGTAGCTTACCCTTTAGGTATACATGTGCCTGGTAGCGAGATGGGAAAATGTCCCTCCCCCTGGTTTCATCTATAACAGGGCTCCATCCACCATTGGTACTAAGCTGAAATTTGCAAAGCAATTCAGGTTTTTTCCACTAAATTATGATATAGTATACTGACTACAGGTAAAGGTTTATTACTAAGTTTGCTGAATCTTTCTAGGACAGAGAATGTGAGAAAATACAGTGTTAGCAAATAAAGAGTGAAGAAATGGATACGGCAATACAACAGGGATGACCAAACTTCTTGATCGTTAGCTGGAAATGGACACCTTCATGTGACCAAAAGCCTTCATGTGACCAATGCCTGCAACTTGAGGGCCTTTTGGAGTAGACTGCCTGTTGGAGCAGCTCTCACAGATGAAGACACAATGGCCTGGAGCTCCCACTGCTCCTCTCTGGGACAGCACTAAATTGCACACACATCTGGGGACCCAGTTGACCCAACAACGTTGCCTGAGCAATCCCTGCTGGCTTAGCTCTACTCACAGCCAAGGATGTGATCAGTCCCTGTGCCAGCACAACTTCGCTGCTGGCCTTACGATGAAATTATGGCACTTGAACTGTCCCACGAGGATTGGAGAGACTGGCTACAAGCTCACAAGAGACTCCAAACAGAAGGACAGCAATGTTCACATGAGGAGAGACCCAGGCAGGTTGTCTGAGATAGAACAGATAGGTTTTCACTTTTTGCTGGTACTTGTGAGAAGGCAGGCAGCAGTATTTTGCTGCTAATGGTACCCAGGTCTGGTGGTATTCTACAGATGAACACTCCAACAACAGACACAAAACAACAAAGTCATGGCTGAAAACTGCCCGTGACAGACTCTTCTGCTCCCTCAGGCTCCCAGCTGTACCAGCACAAGAAGTTCTCTTGTGATCCTGGGTGAATCATCGCTGTGGTAGCAGAAATTACTGATCCCACGGGTCCACAGAGAGAAAAATATTTATGCTGCTCCCTATTTCATTTTAAGCTTGAATGGTTTACTCTGATAGGCGGAGTAGATTTGACTGATTTCTTGCTTGAACCATAAGCAGCTAGCTTTCACCCATCCTGGTCTGTTGGTACTTCTGAGACCTACCAGCACAGTACAGTAATGAACAGATGGTTGCGGTGACCTGTTCCATCACCCTAGAGGGATCCAGAAGACGATGCCTGTATATGTCTGTCTACCATCTGGATTATTCCGATAAATGAGATGCATGTAGTTACCCTACTGAACTGTGAATGAATGCTCTCGGTATTGTGTTACTTTAACTCAAAACCATTGTGAAACATCCAAAGTGCAATACAAATCTCCCTCTTACTCTTTATTTAATCACAGGCTGCTGACAATGGCTGTGATTCAAGGTAGCAGCTACTCACGTAGCTTTGAGTATGTTTGTAGTCCAAAGACTGTTCGTACTTTTAAAGCTCCATACATGCTTAAATGATTGTCTAAATCTAAGTCTAACTTGATTTTTTTCCCCTGTGATTCTTTACAAAGCCTTAGGGCAGTGTGGTGAATCCCACAGTGACCCGTGGAAATTATAATTATGGGATTCTTCCTGCTCTCTTGTGGACAACTGCTCCTGAACCAAAGGCAGAGAAAGCTATGCACCACTGGGTTCTCAAAGCTGTATCTGTTGCCTCTAGCATGATCTAGGTCCAGCTAAGGATCTTGGATGGAGAAGCCATCTCTCAGGCATATTATTTCAACTGGACAGAAAGCCGTGGCAGAACTTCACACAGAAAAACCTTCCATATTTCCCCCTCTGTCCCTCTGTTGTGACCTTCTACCAGTTCCTCTGGATTCACTTCTGAAATACCATCCAGTGAGCAGAGTGTTTTGCTTTGCGCAGCGAAGTGTGTAATCCCCCCACAGGTGCAGCACAACAAATGCTGCAGGAGGTACCAGAGCATGAACCATGGTGCCCACTTGATGGAGGCTAAGAAGAATGTGGCAGTTCTGCTGCTCGAGGGCTGTCGTGACACAGACCTACACTCTACCATTTTTGCTGGGAATCCAACCAAAACAAATGTGGGGGGACTCTCAGCAGAAGGGACGAGAGCGCTCTGTGTCTGCAGCAAGCAAACAACTGGAGCCACCCATGTCCCTCAGCTTCAACTGCAGCTGGACCATAGCGTTCCCCTGGAGCACGCGTTACTCGGAGCCTTTTCTGTTTATTTTTTAACAAAGCTTTGCAGACTTTTTAACTGGGGGAAGGGAGACTCGGATGTTTCCCTCACTCAGTTTTAAAAAATGAGACTATATTTTGTAAATAGAGATAAGAAATAAATCTCTATTAGAACCTGCCAGCCCTTTAAGGTCTGAACCTCGTGGCTGTTTTAGCTGACTCAGGATCTTTTCATCTTTTAACTGTCACATTTATTTTCAGTTGAATATTATTAAATGAGCAATACCATTATGGCAAAACTGGTATTATTGTAATTAAATAATATGAGATATATACAAAGGAAAATAAATTATGGGAATCAATGTTCTTTTGATTTAAATTCAGACATTAAATCCAAATACCTAAATGAACTTGACAGTGTCTGTCGCTTCGTCTGCAAGTAAGTTCTTACTTCTTCCCTACAGCACTGGAACATAAAAGCACTGCCAATATGCAGATAAGCACTGTGCATTAAACAAAACAGCAGTACATTAATGCCTCACACTGTAATGGAAAATCTTGAATTAAGATCTGAAGAGCAATAATAAAGAGGAGGAAAACTTGTAGCTACCATTTGTAGCATAGTTGGCGGGACTTTTATTCCCAGTGAGGTCAGGGAAACAGATTGGAGAACTACATTTACGAGGCTCCTCCTACTCAAGCACAACAGGAACAAGCCCATCGTTCTCCTTGAAGTTAATAAACTATGTTCTGTTCAAACTTAGGTGGCTGTTGTGCCCATGTCCCTGAGGGTGGAATTTGTCTTAGTGGACTACAAAAAGCCAAACAAGTTTCTCACTTAATGAGAAAGCCCTGAAAAGCTACGGTATCTATATGATAAGTTAGACAAAGACCATATGCTGCTCCATACTTCTCAAACACTCATGCCACTGAAACCCTGTGTAGACTCAGGATGGGCTTAACCTGTCCGGCGGTGGGCTGCCACCGGAGAAGTGGTCCTGCATCCTGCTGCTTTCCTCATGTCCGTCCGCATGCTCCTGGTTTAGTGGCTGTGTTGTAAGGCTGCTACTCTGAAGGAAAATTAATAGTCTTCTGATGGATTAATTTTCTGTCAGATCAACTCCCCCTGAGGTCACTCAACTGCTATACCTGGTGCAGGGGAAGCGGGAGGAATGGATGATTACAGATTGCCTTTCAAAAGTAGCCTGCAATTAAACTGGAGTAATTAAACATTTTGTACATTCACCCCCCTAAAACCCTGTATATTCGGGGCTTATTACTTCTAAAAGAGGTTACATTACCTGTTGGTTTCTCTTCCTACAAAAGGACAGGCCCTGTCAGTGTTCGGAATTATTTTTCTGTGCCATACATAACTCCATTGTGGAATTCACTGTCACGACTGTGACAGCCAGGAGTGCAAATGGGTTCCAAAACCAAATAGACGTGTTCCCAGCCATCAGTGGCTATTAAACAAAATCACTCACATTACTGTCTAGTTCAAGAAGACCCTAAATCACTAACCATCAGGAATGGGAAATCATACCTTGTATCCTACACTTACTTCTTAATTTTTCTACTGTCTTCTACACTTTCTTTAACCATCGTTCCTGCCTACCATACAAAACCGCATTATGGTGTTAGGGATCCTCTTCATCTCAGCCAGTATGCCAGTTCTTATATTGATGTACCTACATCTCACAGGACTTTGACACCTCATCTGTAATCAATGAGTCCGTTAGAGGAAAACACAGTGCTATCACTAGCATTCTCGCCATGCCACCAGCAAAGGTCTACAAATGCTGAACTCTTCTATAAAGAGTTGCTTGCAAAATAAAGCCTGAAAAGGGGAGGAAAAAAGAGATCCACAAAGCTGAATGTCTTCAAAAAGAGATGTACAGCAGAAAAAATACAATGTCTGCAAAATTGCTTTTGGACCAAAGAGAAAAAATGAAATCAGTAAAGATGCCATTTTTTACCCAAACAATAAATAGGAATAAATATTAAAAAGGAATACTAATTTTTAAATGAATGCATTTTAGATTTCAGATTTGATTTAAACTTCACTTGATCTATTAGCTTAAGCTTTTGCATGAAGAGTCAGGTTCAGATGGATCAAGTTTCTCTGCAGAAGAGGCCTTTAGGTGTCCTTAAGCTAGAAGGGATGTAGTCACAGGTTTCAGTAGCGCTGTTCACCTGAGCCCCCATTCCAGGCATTAACCTGCCTTTCACTCTAGAAACCAGGATGCCACGAAAACAGATCCTCAGATTAAAGCAGGTGCTCAAGAGTCCTCTTGAAGAAGGATGCTTTCTTGAACGTGGGGCCAGAGGATTAGCGTGGACTCAGCTCAGAAATGTCTACGTTAAATGCACAGACAGGAAACACGGTCCTTTGATGCACAGACTACTGCCAAGAGAACAAGACCTTCTGCAGGATGGCTCTTCTGACCTTCATTTGAATTTACAGGTGACCGGGAGAAGTAAAGCAGGGCGGAGCATTGTTTGACAGACACTCCCACCCATCAGAAACATCACCCGCTGCTTGCAAACCCCACCTGAGCCCCAAATCCCACCTGAGCCCCAAATCCCACCTGAGCCCCGTGCACAGCCGGGCACCCTCCCACCTCCCTGAGACACGGCCGCAGGGCAGGCAGCCCCTGCGCCTTCCCTGGAGCAAGCCCCACACCAGGGAATGACAGCAGGCAAATTAGGAGCGGCAAAGCTTTTCCAAGCACGTTACAGAGCTGGTCACAGAAGACATGAGGGGGACAGGAGGAAAAGAAAGGATAGAGTCTGCGGACAGCTTTAGCACCCACAACCCACGGAGCACACTTACCGACCGGGAAGGAGAAAGGCAGTCCTATATTTAGCAAAAAAAGGCAGATACGCTCTCTTGAGAAATGCTCACTGCTTTGAAAGGCTAACACAAAGCAAGAGCCTCGTCCGTGCCCTTCTGCGGAGGCCACCGGCGGTCCCCGCATTCCCCTGCTGTCACCACCTTCTCTGCTCCCTCGCCTGCCAAGTGCTCGGGCTTGTCACAGAAGCCTCTGCTCACTCTCCCGGAGAGCCCTGCGCACTTACGGCTGCGCTGGCATGCAACACCCATGCACATCTTGGCCGCTGCCATTTGTGAGCACGGACTAGGAAGGAAACCTAATTGTTTGGTAATTTTATAATTGACCACTAAATTTAGATTATTCAGGCTCGTTCAGAAGCAAAAGGGCATTTCCTTAGCTCATCACACTGCAGAGTTTGTAAGTCAAATAATTGTGCAGTTTGCTGAAGACACAGACCTGAACTCAAGCCTGCCCGTTTCTCTTTAAAGCTATTTTTGCTCTGCCTAAACGCTAAGGATTCAGAAAAGCTGTACAACGTGCACCACAGCTTTACTCCTCATTTTCCACTGACATATTTTCCTCCACCCTTCCCAGGAGCCCCACAGCAGTGAGGCGAAGGGAAGGCAGAAAACTGCAGAAGTTTCCTTTTTCTGCAGGTTTTGAAGAGCCTTAGGGGATGGAGACCACTCTCCCTCCACAGATGTCGGTGCCGCAAGGAAGGAAGATGCTTTCTGGAGGAGAACGGAGCCACCCCGCAGGGACAAGGGCTCCTGGTTGTTCTCCTCCCGCTTGCTGGCACAGCTGGGGAGGCTTTAACGTCGCTGTTTGGCCCCGGGCGTCCCCCGGGCTCAGAGGGCGAGGTGTTCTGCCCTCTCGGGTTCCCGATTTCCTGACAGATACACGGCTGTCATCTCCACCTCGCCACGGCTCAGCACCTTTGCACAGACACATCTTGCTCACCCAAGCAAAGCAAGAGAGGGACCTGGTTGGAAAAACCTTTACCTTCACACAAAATTTTGCTTCTGTTCCAGCCCCTAATGTAAATTATCAGCAGAAAATCCCACCATTTAGTTGGGGGTTTTTTTTAATTTAAGGGAATATGCTGACAAAAAGTTATTTTTTGAGGATGGCAAGCACTTTTTGAGACAATACTGTATTTCAATAAAGCCCCATTTTTCCATACAAAATAAAGTTTCCTTAGATGCACTCCGAGTGCTAAGCTTGTTTTGGGCACACCAAACTCTATGGGTGATGCAAATCCTTCCTTTCTTCTGGCTGACATATTTTCCCTAATATATAGTTTGAGTCATTCTTTTTCGGTTGGCTTATTTCTTTGGTCACCTGCAGTAATTCTCTTCTTTCTGCTACTACTTTTAAAAAAACAAACACTACATTTTGAAATAATTTTGAAGTATTCCTGGCCCTCCTCTTACACTGTGTATTTCCAACTCTACTTGCCTTCTCATTAAAGCTGGCCTTAAGCCTAGTCATTTTTCCTAACTTTCGGGGCTCTCCCTGTTCTTTGTTCACTGAACAGGCTTTTTATTTCTCTGTTCTTCCATGCAGTATTCCTGGTCTTGCCTCTGTTGTTCAGAGAGAAATATTCACTCTGAGGACTTAAAAGGAAAACAAAGGATAAATATAACTCAGAACCATCACTGTGACCTGTAATAATCCAAATACATGTCCAGGGCACACCACACACAAACCCCCACTGCACACAACTTGAACCAAAGACATGCCATTACTTTAACACACATTATCTGTGAACTGTGTTTCAGGATTCTGCAAGCTTTATGTAAAAGACTGAGGAGAATATAAAACTAAGCCCCCGTAGGGAAGAACTGGAGAAAATCCTAGATCAGATGTAGCAGAAACATTAGGAACCTTGCCCAGAACAGTCTTTGCCTTTTTGCAAATTACACTGTGGTGTGTTTAATTTGTTATCTATTAATGCCTAGGTCCTCTCCCCCACTGTTGCTATATAATCATTTTTTCTCTGGGTTTTGATTGATAAAAGTTTGGCTTGGGATTTTTTTCCTCTCATTCACATAACTTTATGATGTTGAATTTCCTCTTGGAAGTTGCAGGTTTTGCTAGAACTCTCCACAGCCTTTGGCAGTTTCAGTGCTCCAAAACTGTAACCTTCCACAAATGGCAATAATCATTCAGTTTAAAATTCCAGATTGTTCATGAAAGCAAAATACAAACAAAATTAAATATGGATTTAGCCTTGACATAAAGGTATTTGCATAAATGTCTTCATTAATTCTTAAATGCAGTTTCAATTTGGTATCGGCCCTGAATTTCACATCAACTACCTTACTAAAAAGCTTATGCTTGCTTCAAAAATAGACGAGCTTTGCAAAGTTTGCTCTGTTTTCTAAAAATTCATGTTCCCCACAGTATATCAACCTGTTACCATCTGAATGTTTACAGAATAATTTCTTTATTTGCTTTTCGCTATGCTAGATATTGAAACGAGACAAACTGGCCAGCAGCTCCCTGGGTGTTTCCTTAACCATTTACGAAGAGGAGATCTCAGCAGAAATACACGCCGGTATTGCCCCTTGTCACATCATCTGAATGGCTCTGCTTCTCCCCTCAGGACACTCCGGTCCAAATCTCCAGGTCCAGCTTATTCTGAAGTGTTTTGCTTATCTGGAGACTTGGGAGTTTGTTATCATGAGTAATGAACAACACACTGCTTTTCCTCATCAGAGCCCTGCGCAAACATTGGCTTGGTGTGAGCTCCGGGGGCTGGGAGCAGGGAATGGTTCCAGCTGGGTGTCTCAGCACCAGCACGAGTTTCCTGCTTGTCCCACTAAGCCCCAGCTCATTCTCTGGGGAGTGTGGACCAGCTCCCTGGCCCCACTAGCCTTTTCTGCACGACTGTGCAACAGGAGGAGGATTCTTTGCTGAACAAAAAGCTGTTTTCAGGTCACGTTTGGCCACTTTTAGTAATTATTCTACACATACTGCATTATAAAATGCGTTCAGCAGTTTGTAAGCCTAGTGGGCCAGTGGCAATACCAGGGTTAAGGACTTCTTGACACCCAAGAACTGGCTCCCAGCTGTATCAAAGGCAAACCTCACTTCTACAGCAGTTTACACTACCCTAAGCGCAGTGCCAGGGGTGGGAACTCGTTCATCCAGCGCTGCTGCCAAACCACTCGCGCTGTGGAACCGCAGTCCAAAACATACAACGTTTAATCGCAAAACTTGCTTAGGCAGCTGCTGAAAAGGAGAGACAAGTTGCTTACACATGCACAGTCCTGAATGACCTATCCTATGTGGACTTCAAGATGCTTCATAAATATCATCTAAAACCAAATATTATTTAAACCTTCTAAAAAGAAACCACATCTCGGAGAGTCAGAGCTCCAGTTCACATGCACCAAGGCGATGACAAGGGTATGGACATCTACCATCCATTTGCTGCTCAGACGCTGGATGCAGCACCTGCAACAAGGAAAGCTGAACAACATCTGAAGCAACTGTTGGACCTCACAGTTTCTGCCCCATACTTCAAAGTAAATTGGAATTGCACCACCGCACACCCTCAGGCAGGGCATTATGGTAACTTGCTCCTGTTTCAGTTCACCAAATGCAGGTAAAGACATGACTATGTTGTGTTAAGGGGCTTTCAGAATGCACATTCATTTTAGGTTAGCAGTCTTGTAGTCTCTAGAGGGACCACAGTTTTGAAGCTGAGAGCACAAGACATCGCTTCTGATCGCCTGGAAGCCCCTGTCCTGAATGACGGCTCTCCGGTGGACGATGCAGTACGGCCACCAGCTCACTCCCCTCCTTGCGCACATTTCTTTTTCGGTGCTTATCACTGTGCTATTACTGCTTTTCCCTAATGTTTTAACAAAAGTCATCACCTTAATTAGCATTTTTCCACTGTATTCTTCTAGTTACTGTCATGCTTTTAAAGTTTCATTTGACTCTTTTTTTTCTTCCCCAAAATATTGTTATAGCCTGGAGAGAGAGTCTGATGTCAAGATGGGCCTAGCTTTGAACCCAGGGTGGAGAAACTTTTGATACGCTTCCAGACTATTTAATTCTCTAGTCAGGTCTCTCGAGTAGCCGAAAAAAACAACTTTCCCAGGCCCCGCACGCCTGTGAGATGTAGGAGAGTAAAGCACCCAGTCTTTCTGAGAGGTAAGGTGCTGATTACACAACTTTCAGCACATCCTGAAAGCTGATTCCAAAAACTAATATTTCTTTTGGCGTCACACAGAGTTCTTCACATAGCCTTTTGAGGAGAAAGCAAGCACAGGAAAGTGAGGGGTTTTTAATATAACTTGCAAAGAAGAGAAGGATGGAGTTGAGACCAAACAACCCAAGATCCAGCTCAGATTTAGCCAAAATTTGGCCACATCATCCACAACATTTTGTTTCTGTCCTCTCCATTCAATGTGGTCATGCATCAAAGGTCACTTTGCAAAACCATATTGACCAAATTTTACACTCTAGCTAGTACCCATGGAGGATGGATGTGGTGCAGAACTGCAGTATAAACTGCTGTACTTGGGAGACAAAAAATTACTCAGATGCAAAAAAGCTGAGAGGTGTCAAAACTGCTCCTCAGACAAAACTTCTTCTTGCCAAACTGATGCTGTGAATGGTTCTAGGCACACACAGAAGGTAGGAAGACAGCCTGTCTTTCTGCAGAGCGAATAACTGAGACTGTAATTTGTGTAGCTGATCAAAAATGACCAAAACTTCAGTGCGCGTCTTAGAACAATTCTGTTGTTAAAAAAAAAGTTGTTGGTTAGACATCAAAGTGTGCTGAACAGGCAAAACCTTTTTACTACAAAAGAAAGTAATTTCTGTGTCTGTATATATCTCTCTCTCCACATACACATATATATATGGAAAAGGACACAGGGCAATGCAAATTTCCCCCCTAAGCTTGAAGCAAAATTCTCTTTATTGGCAATTCTTTCCCTGCCAGGCTACCTTTGGAAATCACTCTGGATTTCCTTAAAATATAATATAGTAAAAGGACTTGACTCTTCACACTTTTCCTATTCAAGCTATCCCAAAACAATTTACCAGCCGACACAGCAGCGGCCATATACCAAGACACAGCTTCCTGAACACTGATTTTGTTTAACGTGAGAAGGACCTCGAGCCCAGACAGGGTGGGACATATCTGTGTGGCTGCTGGTCCCCCCAAAGCCAGCGTCCAGATGTGGTGCTTCCCTGCAGCCCATTCCAACTCTCCCCAGTCCTCACAGGGGAGCTCACCCCTCTCAGCGCCTCCTCCTCCCTGCTTGCGATGGAGAAGGACTGTAACCCGGGATCACTTCACCAACGCTGCCTGGAAGCCAGGGAGACCTGAAATCGCATGGAGCCACCGGCCTCCCCCTGAACTCCTTGCACCAGTGATATTCCCAGAGCAGCGCGATTCCTTTAGCATGGCTGTGATACCGGAGAGCCCTAAGGGTGAGCGAAGACCTCTCTCTGCCAGGTGCTGCACAAACAGCAGAAGTTCATAGTTTACTGAAAAAGCAACCAGAACCTGAAATGGACACTCCCTTCCCCCAGAGCGAATGAAGGGAAAATAAATAAGTGAGATAGATAAATAGAAGTCAGCAGAGGAATTACTGTCTAGCCCAGAAAGTATTTCAGAAAAAGGGTGAGCCTCTAGAAATGATAGCTTGAGAGAGAAGCACAGTTGCCAGGATTCAGAGACTGTATTCCCACCAGGTTTAAGATGTTTTAACAAAATGCAGTTCATTTCTTCTGTCCTGAAAGAACATTTAAGCTTTGTTTTAAACAGTGGGAATTTTTCTCAACCTTCAACTCGTGCCTGTTCTCACCCTTGGCTTTGGAGAAACAGGCTCTACTTTTGGAGGAAAAAAAAGAAACAGGCTGAAAAAAAAAAAAAGGCAAAAAGAAGCAACAGCTTCATTTCCATGATGAAAGGGCATTTGTGATTGCAAGCAAGTCCTCTGGTTCAGCACTAAGCCTTTGCAGCTAGAGACCATGCAGTATTTTCCCCGATGGTAGGAATACAGAGGTGGACATCATCAAAGGCGGCCCATTGGCAACACACTACTGGGAACATTTAATCACCCTGGTGTTTTCCTGCATGTTCATCTCTATCAGGTATTTAAGCTAATATGACGAGGACAGAGACCATATTCTTACACTAAGCCTGTGAGGAGGACAGGAACCACAGGTTACTGTCCAGGAAGGTTACTGGCCCAGGAAGATTCACCAGATGGTTTCTCAAGTCTGCATTTCTTCAACAACTAAATACCCAGGAAAGTAAGGAACACCGTGGACTTTTCTTTTGATACCTGTTACTTTTACAATGAAGAAATATGATGTTGAAAAACGGGTTTTCAAAAATGGAACAGAGTAAATCCAAGGAGGACAAAATCATGATACCTGGTGAGCGGCTATCAATCAGTAGTAGAAACAGATTACAAAGTTTATTTAACTTGCTTTTGCTGCATACTTTGGCATCTGAGCCACATAGTGCCTGGGATAGGTTTTTTTCCAGGCCTTTTTCTGAGCATATTGCTCCCAAGACGGTGTTCCTTAATAACCCAAGCCACTCATCCGGAGGCCTTTTCCAGCAGCAATGCCTTCAGAACCATACGAGGCTGGAAAGCAAATTTGCTTATAATGATTCAGTGTGCTCGTCTGGGACGTCAAGGAACTGCGGAACTCCTGTGCCTTTGATGTCCGCAACACAGGGTCAAATGGAAAGGGTCTGCTCTAGACGTACCGTCCCAAAGCCAGTGCAGGTGGGACAAGCGCATGCCCCATAGGAAGCACAAGCACTGCTGACTTTTGATCCTTCTGTTGCTTAGATTTTTCCAGAAATCTCTCCCAAAACAAACCCTATTCTTCCCTTGTGTAAAACAGGGCTTGGCGCCAACAAATCCAACATAAACCAAAGCGTTTGATTAGTGTGATGTCGTCTTGTTGCCAAAGTCGTATCAGAAAGAAAGTACCTGGTTTTTCGCTGAAGGAGAGCAAGTTCCAGAAAAGTTATACTGCACGAACTTAAGAAAAACATTACATTATCATGCAACTGATCGCAGTTTCTTATCACATTAGGTATTCAACTTGTTCTAAACTGCCTCTCACAGTAACACTTGTAAACCATATTAATCATCATTTTAGAATACATTTATCTATGGATGGCAACCAATTGATTACTCAAGAGTCCAGTAAGCTAAAAAAAACCCAACTTTTTTTCCCAAGAGATAAATACCTGGTGTCTAAAATATGTCATTAAAATACATATCCAAACATTAAAAAATATGTTTAATAAAACGTACCTTCCCAAGCCAGTAACTCTTAGGACCCAAAGCATGTATTTTTGTAAGGATGGATTTGCTAATATGAGCATTTTTATCACAGATGTGTTTTTATTTTTATTCACTGGCACCGTAGTTTCCACGAGAATCCATAAATCTAGCAGGCTGTGTTTCTTATATCCCAAAAATTCAGTATTGTACTCTTGAGGCTCAACACGGTAAGTACATCAGTGAGTGCTCGGTGGCACAGAGCACGTTTTTGAATCCACTGCCTATTTGTGGATGCCATTTTGCACCTGTGGTCATAAGGCAGTGCCACCGAAAGCCTTCAGCAGCTTTACGCCAGCACGCTTAGATGGGTATCTAGACCGCATCAAAACACAGGTCAAAAAGAGCAATTCGCAAAGATGCAAACTAACTTCTCATTTGCCTCACGTGCATGGAGTGTGTTTATGTATCAGCCTGTCAGCAGTGTTCAGGTGACCTTCAGCATCAGCTGGACGCCACCTGATGAGGTGGTGCATGCGTGATCCAATTAATTCTGCCCCGTATTTTGAACCTCTTCTCATTTATGTGTCAGTATCAGCAAGACAGCCAATAATGAGGGTGGAGGGAACAGGGCTCTGCAGTGCTGTCTTAGATTTGGGGCATCTCCCAGCATTTAAGGAGCGTCCCTAGCTAAGATTTCCAGAGGGACGTCAGCCTGAAGCAAATAGGTGGTTGCTATGAGAGTTAGTGCTGCTACCAGCCTGTGCTTGTTTTCCTCACCGCCACAGCCTGAGAAGAACAAGGTAAATGACTCAGCTCTCTCCACACGTGTATAATGGCATTTCCACCATCCCTGCAAGATCACGTCTTGGTGACATGCGATGCTTCAGATCACTGCTCAGGGAATCTCCGCCATTATGAAATCAGGCTTCTTCACAAAGACTTTCAACTCCCAGGACATTTCTACAATGAATATAATTAGCCCCATTTTAAAGATGGCAGCTGACGCAGGGAACAACTTGCAAAAGATCACACACATGGGTTGGTCTTCTATGGCAGATCCACTCAATGCCAGGCAAGTACTTAAAGCGCAAGACTCTCATGAATTTAAAACTGAATTTCCACTATCTCCTCTATTGGAAGCCATGCTGAAGAGTACTATTAAAATTAAATTCAGCCCAAAGTTTTATGGTTAAAATAAATTTTGAACGGATCCTTTAAAAAAATACACGAGCAAATAACAAGATCTGCAATAACGCAGAGAAAATTAATTACTTAGGCAGACTCCTTTTCAAGTTCGTGACTCATGACAGCATATAAATGTCTGCATGAAGCCAGCTCTTAATGCTAATTTTGTTGCTGTAAGAAAATCGTAACCTTCTCTGTAAAAAAATGAGTGCATACCTTGCTATTGATTTTTCAAGAGTCTGACTGGCAGAATACTGCAGATTTCTGCTAACACTCTAAAATGTGTTGCTAAATTTTGTTCTTTCACTGCAGATATGAGACTCCTGGCCATGCCGCAGTCAGCCTCAGCTGCACAGAAGTTGTGGTCACATCCACTTAACTTGTTCCTTTGTACTGAATACGGACATGGCAAGCGTATCAATAGGTCAAAAATCCCATTACATGTAACGGCAATACCATGGTACAGAGAGTACCAAGAGTAGGAGTAAGGAAAAAAAAGATGCATTTTTGTTAAAACTAGTCTGTGGTTCAAACTGTACCCCCCCTTTCGCTCCCCAGCCAGAAGCTGATGTGTTTATCTGTCGGTGCTGGCACCGGGTCGCAGCATTGCGGCGCTGACGGGGTGTCTAAAGGAGCCGGCCCTATCTGCCTCCCCGAGACCCCTTCTCGGAACAATTGCCTCTTACCACAGAGTTAATTTAGACTCATGAGCTACCAACTGTAGGTATCTGCTTTTTATACAAGAATTACCAAAGTGCTCCTTGGGATAAAAAAATCCTAATGGAGCACAACAGGAGAAAGTAAATGTGTCTGATACTTCATATGCGCAGCCGTACTTGCCCACGCCGTGCCAAAAGCTACACGTGCCACCGCAAAAAGTACCCATTACAACGGCAGCATCTCCTTTAGGGGTCACGAGCTCATTAAAATGGGAAAAAAGAAACATGCGTGCACCCACACGAGTGTTTCTCTTGGCCGGAGGCTGGCAGAGCCCAGCCAGTGCGGGGAGGAGGGAGCTGCCATGGCGGGTGCAGCCGGGCTGCACCACCCCAAAACCTGTCGCTCCTCTTTGTCCCCCTCGGTAAATGCCTGGCAGCAGGTGGGATGTCGGCATCACGCTGACACCGGAGGTGCAGTCAAGATGAGGACCTTGTTGTGGTGGGCCCTCTTCAAACACCTAGCCACACGATGTCCCCGCTGCAAGGGGCCTGAAGCACCACGTCTGACAAGGCACCGAGCACAGCAGAGGTTTTCGGCCAGCATGCTGAGAGCCGGTCAAGTGTTCTGGCATCCCCTGGCATGCCAGCAGCTGCCTTCCCGTTACACAAAATGAAAACAGTGCAAGAAAAAGGACCGGATAGGGAAGAAAACCTCCTCCTCACTGATGCTCTCCCCTCCCTCACCAGCCCCGTGCCTACGGCAGCGTGTGCGGGGAGCTGAGGGCAGGGGGAAAACGCATCCCGTCACCTGCTGCACCCAGCCTCACCCCAGACACTGGGCACCCAGTGGACCAGGGGCACTGGTACAACCGGTCCAAGGTTCACGGGGGCCCGTGGAGCAGGGAAGTGGTAGGAGGTGGAGGCACCTGTCCCTAACCCACTCCGGGAGGTGGCCAGGCTGGACCCAGGCATGGCCGCAGGGGAAGAAGAGGTGAATGGAGAGTAAGACAAAGAGTGTGCGTGCTTCGCTGTGTACCGCACAAAGCCGCACAAGGCAGTGTTCGCTGCCAAACCAGTGCAGATCTAAGCAGGTACGTTTATATGAGGCAGTGGCTGATGGCGTGCAGGTCCTTGCTCGCACCTCCAAATCAGCCCAGCCTTATCCCAAAGTGCCAAAACCAAGCAGCATCTGCAGGCAACGCGGGCAGCAGCATCTCTGCATCCCATCTCCTAGACAATGTGGACACAGCAGTCACACCCTTATTTACAGGACTGTGATTTGAAGAGGACAAAGGGAAAATTTAGAGGAGTTAAAGGGAAAGATAATTACAAGCATGTGTTCTTTTTTTCGGTAAAAATGGTATACGTGGCTTTTTTTTAAGCTGATTGCAAAGGTTAAATGTTTGGTTAGTAAACCCATGAATTCCTTGCCTGTATTCCCAGAAAGTGAAACAGAACATGGCCAGTGTTGCCCTAGATTGATTTTATGACTTTGTTATTATTTTTTATTCATACCACTAGCTTAGACTTATGCACACATGGAACAATCAGTCAACTGGGCAAATATCAGCATTGCCAGCTAAAGGGGAATAAAATCATTTACTGGATGCTTCAATGTTTCTGTAGCAAATCAATAATATGTATTAAAATTGTTGATTAGACTTCAAAGCTAAGATGAATGAGGACATTCTCATTTCTTTCCTGTTGTTATGACTTCAGGCTCTACCTTTTAAATAAGACCTGGCATGTGCAATTCACATTGCACAGAATAATTTATATTTAAAAGCTACAGATCTTATTTTCAGAGTAACATGCTAGCCATCTCCATACAATATGTTGCATTGACTTGGCCTGTTTGTCTTAATTGCGACAATTGAAAAGCAACCGCAGCAGTCTGTTATGTGGCTTGAATACCTCCTTCATCATTGCATCGAGACAACATGGCACTTGTATGCACTAACGACTCAGCATGCCGAAGAAGATCCACGGTACTGCAGGCTCCTGCTCAGGAACCTGTCCCATGCTAGACACCTTCCAGAAACCAGGACAGTTCTGGGGTTTGCAAGCAAACTCGCACACACTCACGGTCATTTTCTTGGTGTCCATTAATTTTGTCAGTGTCATTTCCCAAGTACAAAGGATTTTGTTCTTTAGTTCAAGTCTACTGACATTAAATTTTGCGGGAAGCCGGAGAGATAAGAGGCAGAGTACAAGTGAGGGGTTTAATCTGGCAATGTTCTGGAAAAATGTTACGGATTTATTTATTCAACTAATAGGCTCTTTGCTGGATATATTATTGTATATGTGATTTATTTATTGTTTGCGGCTCTGTTCAAGCTGAAATTTTTTAAAGGCTTTATTCTGTATAATTAGAAGGATGAGGGGTGGACATTTTTTACATAAAACAGGGATGTGGCTTTTCAAATACCTCAGAAAATATTTGCATTTGTAAAACAGGACAAACACGAGAGCAAAAATCAACAACAGCACTGCAAGTACATTGTCAAGGACGTAGACCTTAAGAAGGCCATTTAGCTTCTGTAACCTAGGCCACACTTGGAGATTTACAATTGCAGAGAAAGGTTGTATCATTTCCCTCTTAAGCAAAGCAAAAAAATAAGTTATTAATTTGTGTTTCTCAAATGTGTGATGAAAACAAGATGCCTCCAAGTCCCAGATGCATTCCATAATGCCCCCACTTTGCTGTTTTCACCATGCTGACTCCAACAGTATACCAATACCTCCCCTCCTCTGGGCCCACCTACAATAAAGCACCGGGATCCTCTCTTTGATAGTGAGCAGGACCGTGTTTCTCCACTGCCAAGAGATGAATAGCTCCCCTGAAGCAGAAGCTGATCCTTTGGAGGGACCTGCAGCTCTGGCATGCTGCTCCAGCCTTCGCCCCGCAGGTATTATCAAACAGCAGCAACAGAGAGGTGCACAGCGCAGCTGACATCTGCAAATTTATTTTAAGTGTAAGCACCAAGCAGGCCTATTATGAAGAGAACAACAGGAATTAGTCATGACCAAATGCTGCTTCCAGATCTCTGGTGTAAGGTGACGTACCCTGACTGAAATAGGGACACGAGCTAGGGAGCTGGAGAGATGAGGGGGACAAAATCCCTTGGCATAATTGATGGCTGCTTTCACCTGATCTTCGTGTGATGAAACTGAGCTTGTGACTCATTACATTAAATTACATTTCCAAACTGCCCCAGTAGAGTAGAGAAGAGCAAAAATAAAACACAGAAACTAAAAGCTCTGGTTTTCAGCAGCAGGTGGACACTGTAAGGACCAGGAGAGGAAACAACAGCCATGGAGGTACCTTAAACTTCATCCAACCCTACACTTTATTTAGCTAACAGTATATCCCTTACCAAAGGCTTTGAATTTCTGACTTGTAAATAAGAAGACTGGCAAAAAACATTCAGAATTGTAGAGGCAATAATAAAGATTCTTCAGCTCTTCACTTCTATCGGGTATCCATCCATATATACTCAGCTGGATTCTGTCATATTGGTATTAAGAGCATATCCCAAAAAATCAGGAGAGGAATAGCAACACTCTTACAATGTCAGGCAATAACAAAAGAGGGAATTTAAAAAGCATATCTAGACAATAAATATATGTTCTCACTTTTCAGCTAATTAGTGAATTTGGAGGTTTGTTATGCTTTCTCATGAGACAGAATAACTGTACATCAATACTCAGCTTTCAAAGAAGTGAAGTTAGCGGGCATCCTAAATTCTGCTCAAAAAATCTATCTGGCCTCTGCGACAACAGTTTTACAGTCATTTGTAGTGTCTTCCAAAACTCATTAGAAAATGTACATCTTAAATCTTCCATTTCTGGACTAGTTAAGCAATTTTTAGTATCTTAAGCAATCTTTAGTATCTTTTTTGTTCTCTCTTAAATTACACAGTTATAATGGGACAAACTTTGAATGAGAAGACAGAAATTATGACTCCTCTGTTCCCAACTTCTTCATGCATAGAAAGAAAACCCAGATACCCACCTACAGAAGAAGGTCCAGACATGATTTCCTTCCCCTCACTGTGCTTTTTCACAGTTAATTGCAAAAACAAGGAGCTTTTAAACCCAAGTTTAGTTACAACCATGTCAGCCTGTCCCAGTCACTGTATTTACAATCACACTAATACTGTGCCCTTTCACTAAATGCTTCCATTGTCACATTTTAAAATTTCCTTTGAATGTGAAGAGATTAGTCTGCTTTTTTATGATGTCTGTGAATTCAAATTACTTTGTTTCCTCAACTGGTCTTCACAGATGCCATTTTTTTTGCTATAGTATAAAGGAAACTAATGCATATCAATCTATTGCAGTTAAAACCGCAGTTAACACTCTTTTCTTTGTTCTTGCTAGGAGCATTATCAGTCAACTTGTTTACATATAGCCCATGATTTATCTGTAAAAACAGCCCCAAGAATTTAGCAGTAATGCAGGCTATATATACATGTGTGAATAGATATGACATCAACCTTCAAATCCCTCTCTTCCTGTAATCCCTTTATTTTGATCCTCTACGTGATTACTATACTAAAGCAACACATGAAGAGCTCAAGAAGGATATTTGGTGTGCGCAGTCAGGGATGTTCTCTGTTGCAGAAATGCTGTAGTCCAAGTGAATGACATAGACTGAAACAATACAAACATGTTTTCTGCCAGATCCTCATTTTACTATGAGGCTGGTGGAATGGAATAAATATAATTTAAGACACTCATTCATAAATACTCATTTCATAAAAGCACTCTTTTGGTAAGGAAAAATCTTTCTGAATGAAAGAAGGGCAACATACTAACAAAATAAAGCACTGCTTCATTCAGGAAACAGGGTCAACCCCATGCTAGCTTTTTGTTTATGGAGATATTTGTGGCAAAGATACTGTGATAAGCCTTACACATCTTCAGTCTCTTACACTGTAATATCCCAAAGCCTTTCACCAACAAAGATTTGACACACGTTGAAGATGACAGGCAAACATGAATAGTTTCATTATAGACTCATGCACAGGGAAGTTAAATGGGGTTCTTGGACACAGACATTTGTGGCATAGTTGGAAAGAAAACACCCAGTAATATTCGGTTTACCACTTGTCCTGGTTTGAGGTAAAACAGAAGCAATTTTCTATTCAGTAATTTTACTATCCAGTCACCAGTCCACATGTTCCCCCGAGGCCATTACATTTCAGTCCCTAAATTATTATTTCTCATTCTGTGTTCCTGATATTATCTTGATGTTCTTGGCATATTTTAATAACCCCCACAGGGCAGATAAACTGTTCTGACGGTCTCAAACTAATAAAAGAAAGGTTCTTACTGGCCGTAGAGGAGATTCCTCAGAAACCCATTAACAGTTACAGTAATTCACTCAATTTTCCATGGATTTGTATTTGCTATGACATCAGCCTTGCTCATTGCATATTAACAAATGTCACATCTGTTAAATCCCCAATAAATGGTACTTTTCCCTCGATTACTGTCCAGTTTGAGATGCATTACTTCAAAGATAATGTTTTGTGGGATGCAGCACAGTAATGTATCTGTTGGGTTCAGGGGATGTGTTCTGGGGCAACGTCTACCCTATTTTTGTCACAGAGGCAAAATCCTGACCTAAACATGTCCTTGTATTTCAGGTACCACTGTTCCCCTTACCATCCCAGTCCTTCTTAGCATGGTGTCTTCTCCTCCCATCATAGACTTCGTCTAGTCCCAGAGAAAGCCACCGAGGTCCTCAGCTGCTCTTTCTCACTCCTTGCTCCCGCATCTGCCTCTGCCACGGAGGCAGCAGAAACAGAAAACCTCCCCAACCTGCACTGCTCTGCTGCCGACAGCAGTGATTCATCCAGGCCTCCTCAGCAGCCACAAGCTAACAGCATTTCAGAGATGTCACTTGAATTCACGATTACGAAAGAGTTCAATGCTACAGCTTATGCGGTTTTTAAGCTTCATCTCAAAGTACGCTCCAAGTCAAAAGGCTGGGTTTATACACGCAAATATATACGTACATATATATATATACGTATTTAAACACTGACACAAACATTCTTCAAGGAGTATAACTGTACAACCCAAGCCTTCAGCTAAAAAAAGGCAATGGATACGAAGTTTGTGTGTGTTCATACACAAATGACAGGTTTTATATGTTTACAGGGTTTTCTCACAGTGTAATTCTTACCACCTCGCCACGTCATATCAGTGACTTTCCACAGTATCAACAGTCTTGAAGATACTAGGAAAGCAGAAATTATTATTAAAGTATAACGAGATTGTATTGGATAAACATGCATGGATTTATTTTACCAATGCTGACAGAAACCAAACATCCAGGTTTTAGGGCAGGTCAGTATGTCGCAAATGAGCAGAGAAACCTCTGAGCTGGCAGGGTGCCTTTGGACAGACATGACAAAACTGATATTTAGGTTTAGGCTTCCTACTAGCACTGATGCTTCAAAGCTGGAGGCTCCTGAGTCAGAGGCCCCTGGGAAGGAGAAACAAAACAACCCCAGCAACTAGTCAGCCAGCAAAGGCTCATAAAGCCACAGCCTTGATGACTGACAGCAAAAATGAAGAAAAAGTCCGGAGGAGTAGACAAGGGGGGCCTTGGAATCACAAACAAGACAGATAAATATTTTCTTTCATACACTTGCCAATTTTTGATGAAACAAATGAAAGAGAAGCTGCCCTAGGATCGTGGTTCTGGATGCCAGTATGTTCCACATTTTACCACTTTTTGCTCTGACTTACTGACTTACACTTACAATATGGCAATTTATGGAAACAGATTTAGCAGTGTTTGAGAATAAAAGGAATAAATTTTTTTTTATTATTTAAAAAAGTTGATTTTGAAGGCAGCAGCCCCAACTCCAACATGAGTTAATGATAGTTTAAGTAGAAGTATATTTTTTTAATTGACTCAAACTATAATTAGGCAATTATAAGCAATCAAGTGGGAGCTGTTTAAAAGCTACTGGCCACAGCTGTTAGCTGCCTCACCTCAGTTGGCAATCAGCACCCCCTCAGCTGGGGGATTTAAGCAAACTCCTTTTATCACAGCGAAGTGTAAGTGCTCACGTCTTCAACTACTCAGCTGAGAAATCAGTAACTTCTGGGAGCAGGGCAGTAACTTCGTTATAGCTCCACATGGATCTGGAAAGGGCATACCTGACTGTGCCCAGCAGTTTGAGCTGTGCTTTCTCCAAAGGTGACTGTCAGAGTTTCTAGTTCATATTGGTACTAATTTTCCTCTCAGGGCTGCCAAGATAGCATGTCTTTAAAATGCTGTTCTTCTCTGAAAAATGATTTTAATTAAAATGGTATTCAGGGGTCCCATATTCTTTGTTTCTCACTAATTATCATAACACATTTGTTCAGTTTCTAAGCTAATGGGTGCTTTTGCTACCTGCCAGCTCCCAAATTAAATATAGGATCTGAAACACCAGGCTTTTTTCTTCTCAAGTCATATTTCACTGCCACTCCATCTTCTGGGATTGCAGTCTCTGCAAGGAGAGCATCCTCCAACATCTCTTCGCGTAAAACTCAGAGATGAGCCCTGCTGAGTGCATCTGCTAGAGCACAGCACACATCCCAGTTGCTGCACTAGGTCTGTGGATGCAACGGCAGCAAGAACATACTTTAGACCTTAAAGTAGGCAAGAAGTAATCACTAAGAAATCATCACCAGTGAACACAAAACACAGAAAGCAGAGCTGTTAAGTATTATTTGGACACAGCCACCTTCCCAAAGCGAGCAGTGCTTAAAGATGCAGTGAAAAGCCACTTCCAGAGCAGCAGGGTTTGTACAGCAGCTCATCGTGTGGCTTTCTTGTTCCATCAGCTCTCCTGCAAGGGTTTCCAAATTCACACGGATTAAAGAAACATCTTAACCTAACAAAAGTAGGATTTCTAACATGGCGCGGTCTTGGAATTCTGAATACAAACTGGGTCTTTTGTACAAAGTTTTTGTTCAATACACTTGCTTCTTCAGGAGGAGATTTGTGTTAGTTACTTCAGCATATACATACCATATTTGTTTGCTTCAGAAATGCAGGCTAAGATGCTGAAGTTATACCAGCCAAGCCTATCAGCCAGATCACAGCGAACTTTCTATGGAAACTCTTACTCCGAAATTGAGAAGATTTAAGTTAGCCCCCAGGAACAATCAGTGGGCACACCAATTTTTCCAGTCTTTCCAAAAGGCTACCTTGATGTCTATTTAGCCAATGACCAACACAGAAAATAAAACATTTCAGACCTTGCAAATAATGCTGCTGGTCTCCCTGCTTAGGGACTATGACCTAGAGGAGCAGGTGCAGAGGTGCACAGAGCATAAACTGGGGACAGACTGGGTCCTGATGACATCCATGTCCAGCACTCCCATGCGTAGAAATGAAAGACACTGCACAAAGCAGAAGCATGTACAGTAGATTTCTCAAAAGATCAGAGTGTAACCACAGGTGTAAAAGATATTGTGCAAGTTTAAGATTGACCATTTTGTCACTGTGTATTGCTCTTCCAGGAAAAAAAAAAAAAGGTATACACTAATAAATACAGCTGCAAGCTAGTCCAGGAGCAGTCCCAGCAACTTGTTCCCCCATGGGAGGTCCAAATAAGGTTCCTGCCATTCCCTCTGTGGGCTCACAGAGGGAGCTGGCTCCCAAAGGAAAACTGCTACTCATGGGATTCAATGGATGAAGTGATCGGAGGGTGCAGGGACAGGGGACGTGTAGGTGAGAGAGGACTGAATAAGGATGCTGAGGAGAAGGGGGTCACAGGAACCAGCGCTTGCACATGCACAGAGGACACAACTCTCTTCAAGAAAAGTGACAGCTTCATCACTAGCAAATTAAAATAGTTCTTTGCTTTCTAAATGCTTCAGTTAATGTATCAGTCTGACATTTCCATAGCGATAACAGTCATAATTGCCTCAAAAACACTGTGCGCTTAATCCTTAGAAGAAAACTTGCTGAAGACACTGATATAGAGCACAGACACACAAGTGCTTCAATTATAATTGGAAAGATACTGCCTGAGACCTGACCCGTGCACCCAGTTTCTGGATGGATGTGACTAGAAGTCAGAGGTCAATGCATTCACACCAGGTGTGTCAAAACACCCTTTCTAAATCAGTACAGTCCAGTAAAAACAGATTGAGTGGGGACCAGGCATAAGGCAGTGGGTGGATTTGAGGAGGACTTTGTGGATTGGGCTGCTCCAGAGGAAGAGATTACCCCTCCCAAGTGGTCCTTCACAGCTCCTCTCCAGGAGGTGGCAGCCCCTTCAGGCCTGTGGGCTCACTTGCTCAGCCAAGGACGTCCCAGCTCATGCCCGAATGATTCAAGCTAACTTAATCCCTGGCTTTTGGCTAACCTGGCTCTACCAGCAAATCTGAGGAAACACAAGGGCAGGTGGATGTGTATAAAGGATTTTTTTTTTCTTTAAGAATATCTCTCTGTGCCACCAGGAAAACTTCTTTGGCTAATCCACATGATTTTTCATAAAAGTGAGCTATGATATAATCCCAAAGACTGCTCTCCCAGCAGAGCTGGTGGGGGAGATAGTATCCTGCTAGCAGGCCTGGTGGGTAGTAACATCTTCAGTTGTCCAACTTCAGAGTGCTTAGTTTTAAAACCACACCGTTACTTTGGCCTAGATTTTTTCAGTTGCACCACAAAACGTATTTTTACAAATACAAATCAACCACTTGACCAGAGGAAAATAATAAATATGCTGAATGCTTCAAAGCTGCCGCCAGAGTAAGAGAAAGGGGGCTCAATCGATAAGGATTATTTTAAATTACCTCTGTGCTTCCTGGGGACTCACATATTGGGCTGCACTAAGCTACAGCAGTCATCACATTTCTCCAGAGCTGCATCCTGAGCCTGACACACTGCTGCAAACACTGTGTCCCCACGGGAATGATCGGTGCAGACCGAGCAGCAAAGATTACCTGGGAGCCACTGCGTGTCCCGACACCCACAACCACAGCCTGAGCAACGCTGCCTGCTCTCCCAAGTCTTGCTCCTAATCCTTCTGTGACCAGATTGACATTACTGTCACCCCAGTTATAAAAGGAAGAACGAATGACCAGGCAGAGTCTGACACCAGGAATTAGCTTTGCTGGCTTTTGTCTACACAGCGATGAACTCTCCTTGGAATAAGCAAGGGAGACTACAAAGAATTTCAAAGTACTTTTTGTTTACCATGTTGTGGCAGAACCCAAGATAAGTATATAAAAAGTTATAACACCAATTTTCTTCCCTATGTAAGTCCAAGAAATCATTTTGCTTCCTGGAAATGCAGATAATTTTGGAGTAACTTTCAGGACCTCTCTCCCAAAGCTGTCTGAGGTCCACCTGATCAGGTCACAAAAGTAGAACAACCCCTTTGTAACAGCTTTCAGACTTCTAATATTTTCTCTAAACAAACGAACAAAGGTACACATTCTACTATGAAATAACATGCAGCTTTACAATCATTGCTGCTTTAAGCACATTGATATAAAATGGGTAATTTTCTGATTAATAAAAGCTGTATTAAAATACAACGATGGATTTTCATGTAGTGCATTTAAGACTAAGAGTTAGAAATATTTCCAATGTATCTGTTTTTAAATAATCTTTTTTTTTCTACCTCATTTAATTCATTACCAGGTTCTAACCTAGGAAAAGTCTGATTTGCCTTTCACCCCTTTGAGATAAAGTCTCAATCCTGCCCCATGAGATATCCCTACCAGTTAGACTACAATTTTGACCTATTAACATAACTAAAATATACAAGCTAGTCCTTAAAAAAATAAAGCAGAATTTGATTCCCTAATCCCACTGAGGTAAGAGACATTACAAACACTCGAGTGATGATTGTGCTGCTATTGCTTGAGCAAGAAACCCTCATGATAAATGCTGTTTAGTTTCAGGTGTCATGGTAGGCAAGAGTACCAAGACTTTGGTACTGCTAGTTTGGGATAATGGCTTAATTTCCTCTTCTGTAAAACAGTGTAAATAATATCTGCACCTCATTAAGGTACTATTAGGCCTAATGTTTTAAAGAGTATTTAATCAGTATTGCTAGGTCTATTAAAATTATGCATACACAATTACAAATAGGGAGCAATTACATCACTGAACTTTTAATGTTTAAGTGACTTTTATGATGAATTTAGCTATCCTTCTTTCAGCCTAACATTATCAAGAAAATACTACCCTTGAGTCCATAAGAGTGGGCTGCTGAGGTGGGAAGACAGTGTTACTGATGACTCATGGAGGTGGGGTAGGATGGACAGCCAAATGCTCACAATCCCTGTCAGCTCCTACAAGGTACAAATGTCACATCCAAAACCAGAGAATGGTCACAACCATTAAGGCCCCAAGAGAGGTGATGAGGACTCACCTGCATCCCTTGATGTTTGTAATCTTGGCTGGATCAGTTGGACTTGGTGACTGAATGCTAGACAAACCATTTGGAG
Organism: Burhinus oedicnemus; assembly: GCA_008921705.1. Lineage (NCBI taxonomy): Eukaryota > Metazoa > Chordata > Aves > Charadriiformes > Burhinidae > Burhinus > Burhinus oedicnemus. Next base: position 2,617,108 of record VFFE01007192.1, read on the forward strand.
ACATGGTCTTGGTGGGTTTTTTTGTACATGGCTACGAGAGAGGGGGTGAAAGTGTGTGAAATTGGTTTTGTTTTCAAACAAAACTACCTTCCCCTCCTGTAGAGCTCTGCTACGTTAGCTAGGTTTTGTTTCTGAAATGTTGTATCATTTGCTATACTATGGCCTTGATTTTGTTGAGCATCGTCTAGGTGCTATTATCATACAGATATGAAGTAAATGTGTGGCTGTTTTATAAGCAAAAGCAAAGGGCTTTTTAGTTTTGTGTATTATGAATAAGCCCTCCAGATGCTATGTTGTGTACAAGGGAACCTAATCCTTTCTTGAGGAAAAAGAATCCATTTCATGTCCTGTTTCACATGTTGTAACAGCAACTGGAGAAATGCAATAGGGTCCATTCATGCACCGCTACCTGTGCTGCCAGCAGTAAAGCCAAGCTCGTGTGCTCTGAGCAACTCCATTTGTGTACCCTCATAAACACAACAGCAACTTCTGCAAACGTAACAGCAACAAAACAATGGCACTGAATACAGAAAATAGGAAAACACTGAAGTTACGTTTACACGTTGGAAATGAATGCTGATCAGTCAGAAAGGTGAACAATGAGAGACCTAAGGTGAAATGTATAATCAAAGCTTGAGCTTGACTGTCCTAAGGCTTGCAGACCATGTGCTGACACAAATGCAGCATCAACAGTTTGCATCCTTCATACCAGCTGTCTGCACCAGCATGGCAAGAGGACCATGCTGTCCCACTCTCAGTCTTAATGGACCTTGACTATATCACTGCTTTGCAATAACACAACTGCACAGAGTGACAGCATCCCTCAGTGCTGGACACCTTCTGCAGACAGGCTGGTATTTTGAGGCACGCAGAACTGTAATAGTTAAGACCTGTGCAGATGGAGAATGGAAGGGAATGTCTGGCACAGAAGCTGCAGAGGAAGGGCTGTGAGAGTGTGCCATGGTTTAACCCCAGCCAGCAACTAGGACCATGCAGCTGCTCGCATGTTCCCCCCAGTTGGGATGCGGGAGAGTATCGGGAGAGTAAAAGTGTGAAAACTCGTGGGTTGAGATAAAGACAGTTTAATAGGTAGCGCAAAAGCCACGCGTGCAAGCAAAGCAAAACAAGGAATTCATTCACTGCTTCCCATCGGCAGGCAGGTGTTCAGCCATCTCCAGGAAAGCAGGGCTCCATCACATGTAATGGTTACTTGGGAAGACAAACGCCATCACTCTGAACATCCCCCCTTCCTTCTTCTTCCCCCAGCTTTACATACTGAGTATGATGTCACATGGTATGGAATATTCCTTTGGTCAGCTGGGGTCAGCTGTCCTGGCTGTGTCTCCTCCCAACTTTTTGTGCACTCTCAACTTACTTGCTGGCGGGGTACTGTGAGGAGCAGAAAAGCCTTGACTGCTTAGCAACAACCAAAAACATTAGTGTGCTACGAGCACTGTTCTCATCTCAAATCCATAACATAGCAGTATACCAGCTGCTAGCAAGAAAGTCAACCCCATCCCAGGTGAAACCATGACAAAATGGCAGGTGATGGTGGTGTCTCGGCTAGTCCATCACCAAGGTCCCTGCATATCTTTAAGACACGCACTTCTCGGACAGTGCTCCCAGATCAGGAGACAAAGGACAGTGAGTAGATCCTGGCGGCTCAAGAGAGAAGGAGGAGAACAGAGAGTAATCCCTGTCAGAAACCAGCACTTGGTCACCAAGCTATGAGGAACCCAGGAAACGATCCAACTGTCATGGCAAGGAAACCTGACCAGGCCACCCGGATGCACACATCTTCATGCCTGAACACTAGACAGACTACTTGGACACATGCACATTGGCACTCATTGAGTATGAGAGGGAGAATAAGTGGAAGTGGATTCATTTTAAAATAAATGAGATTCCCTAAGGCATTGCATTGAGCTTTGCTATATTGTTGGTACAACGCTGCAGCACTACTTCGTACAGAGATGCTTTGAGGTAAAGTATGGGATCTTGGTGTCTGTTATTGTTAGACCAGCAATAGTTGTATATGCATGCATTTCCTTTGGTTTGTATTGTTGTTGGAGGGGGGAGGGGCAGGAAAGTTGGCCTGAGCTGCAATGGATTACAAAATTAGATATGTGAATTGGGAAGGAAAACACTATGCCTAATTACCTAGATCCTATAGTCCACTTCCACACTAAGTGTTTCTATAAATACATTAGCAATAAAAGGAGGACTAAGGATAATCTCCATCTTTTATCAGACAGGGGCAGAACGTAGTGACTGAGGAAAAGGCTGAGGTACTTAATGCCTTTTTTGCCTCAGTCTTTAGTAGTAGGACCAGTTGTTCCCTGAGTACCCAGCCCCTCCAGCTAGAAGACAGGGGTGGGAAGCAGAATGAAGTCCCCATAATCCAAGGGGAAATGGTGAGTGACTTGCTACAGCACTTAGACACACAAGTCTATAGGGCCAGATGGGATCCACTCAAGGGTACTGAGGGAGCTGGTGGAAGTGCTCACTAAGCCACTTCCCATGATTTATCAGCAGACCTGGCTAACCGGGGAGGTCCCAGTTGAGTGGAGGTTCGCAAATGTGACGCCCACCCACAAGAAGGGCCAGAAGGAGGACCCTGGGAACTACAGGCCTGTCAGTCTGACCTCGGTACCTGGGAAGGTTATGGAGCAGATCATCCTGAGTGCGATTATGCAGCACATGCAGGACAACCAGGTAATCAAGCCCAGTCAGCACGGGTTCATGAAAGGCAGGTCCTGCTTGACTAACCTGATCTCCTATGACAAGGTGACCCACTTAGTCGATGAGGGAAAGGCTGTGGATGCTGTTTACCTGGACTTTAGTAAAGCCTTTCATACCATTTCCCAGAGCATTCTCCTGGAGAAACTGGCTGCTCATGGCTTGGACAGGTATACCCTTCACTGGGTAAAAAACTGGCTGGATGGCCGAGCCTAAAGAGTTGTGGTGAATGGAGTTAAATCCAGTTGGCCACCAGTCACAAGTGGTGTTCCCCAGGGCTCAGTATTGAGGCCAGTTCTGTTTAATATCTTTATCAATGACCTGGACAAGGGGATTGAGTGCACCCTCAGTAAGTTTGCAGATGACACCAAGTTGGGCGGGAGTGTTGATCTTCTTGAGGGTAGGAAGACTGTACAAAGGGATCTGGACAGGCTGGATCGATGGGCCAAGGGCAATGGTATGAGGTTCAACAAGGCCAAGTGCCGGGTCCTGCACCTGGGTCACAACAACCCCATGCAGTGCTACAGGCTTGGGGAAGAGTGGCTGGAAAGCTGCCTGGCAGAAAAGGACCTGGGGGTATTGGTAGACAGGCAGCTCAATATGAGCCAGCCATGTGCCCAGGTGGCCAAGAAGGCCAATAGCATCCTGATTTGTATTAGAAAGTCTGGCCAGCAGGACTAGGGAAGTGATTGTCCCCCTGTACTCAGCACTGGTGAGGCCACACCTCGAGTACTGTGTTCAGTTTTGGGCCCCTCACTACAAGAAAGACATTGAGGTGCTGGAGCGTGTCCGAAGAAGGGCAACAAAGCTGGTGAGGGGTCTAGAGAACAAGTCTTCTGAGGATCGGCTGAGGGAACTGGGGTTGTTTAGCCTGGAGAGAAGGAGGCTGAGGGGAGACCTTATCACTCTCTACAACTACTTGAAAGGAGGTTGTAGTGAGGTGGGGGTCGGTCTCTTCTCCCAAGTAACAAGCGATAGAACAAGAGGAAACAGCCTCAAGTTGTGCCAGGGGAGGTTTAGGATGGATATTAGGAAAAATTTCTTCACTGAAAGGGTTATCAAACGTGGAAACAGGCTGCCTAGGGAAGTGGTTGAGTCACTATCCCTGGAGGTATTTAAAAGATGGGTATACGTGGTGCTTAGGGACATGGTTTAGTGGTGGTTTTCACAGAATCATAGAATGGTTTAGGTTGGAAGGGACCTTAAAGATCATCTAGTTCCAACCACCCTGCCATGGGCAAGAACACCTCCCACTAGACCTGGCTGCACAAACCAGGTCTAGTGGCAGTGTTAGGTTAATGGTTGGACTCAATGATCTCAAAGGTCGCTTCCAACCTAGGTGATTCTATGATGCTATTCTGTGATTCTATGATTCTAAGTTGTTGAGGCAAACAACAAAATAAGAAAAAGGACTGTACCTGCAACACACATGTCCAGCATTAACATAAAGAATAGTTAAAAGTGTCGTAAGCAATATTAGATCTAATGCTCTAGGGTTTAACCAAATCTATCACTGAGCATACTGATACAGTACAAATCATTAACCCACACCTGCCTGCTAAGGTGTCCAACACCATCATGGGGGGCTGTCAGTGCTGGCTGCTATTTAACGTGCCTCAAATACTGGGCAGAACAGACCTGATACCTGGTCTAATCCTGTGTTTCTCCTCACGGTAAACCAACTATGGATCCCCAAACCCTTTGTCATCCTTCTCTAAGTTTCCGTCTCCTTCAAGGAGAAACTTCATATTTATCTTGAACGTACAGCTGTCAGAGCAGGAATGAAGACTGACAGCTACAATGACATTTCAGGCACCTATCTGCAAGCAGAATAAACTTCACAGGTTTTGTTGCTTTGTAAAACTGTAACAACAACTTTAGGGCTGCTTCTTGTCATGCATGGTCTTTGCTAGTTTCTTATTAAGCATTAATTAATCACTCATATAGCAGCAGCACTGAGCGCTGCTGAGCAGGACACCGGTCACGATGTACTGGGTCCTACACAGTTTTGTCACAACCAAGTATCTCTGCCTCTCCCACAGCAAGTAAGTACCTTTCTGCAGCCAAATCACTCAAGTTATTCCAAGAGAGCCATCACCACCTGTCAGTTATCAGAGGGCTTAAGAGCTACAGAGAAAAATCAGAGAAATTCAGAGCAACTTAATAAAGCTGCTAGCTGTAAAATAGTTGTTAGGGTTGCACAGCAAAGCTCAGTCTGCCAGATGGATCCTTCCTTTCTTTGCTTAGAACAGAGATACGTTTACGACAATGCTCAAGGGAGCGTTTGGAGCAAAATCCTTCTTTGCTAATAGCCCACTTACCGCTAGGTTTGCTACATCATACGTGCACATGCACAAAAAACTCCCACAGCAACAGTGATGTTAGTGATGACTTCTAAAATGCTGAAGCTCAAGTATTGTAAGCTGTGGTATCCCTGCTGCGTACACTTTGCTGCTGTTTCATTTACTCAACATGTCAGAGGGGGTGATGAGAAAGAACACGATTCCTTTACACCCAAAAGGAAGAGGCAATAGTGAAGGTGATTATGCAGCTGGAAGTGTACGTGAAGCCTGACTGATGACTGCTTTCGTAACAGACTGGAGACATCATTTGGTTTTACCTTGATAATGTAACTTGTCCAGTAACTACCAGGTGGTGAAGTGTCCCAGGAAGTTTAATAATTTCCAAGAACCTTCCATTGCAAACCAGGGTCTTACCCAAAATGAGTCCACTTGTACAAAGAAATAACTATGAAGAACATTATTGCACAAGCCAGGACTTTCTGGGTGCTTACCCCCTGCTTAGAGCAGATGCAATAAATCTGGCATTTCCTGAAAGCATCAGACCCACTGGGTCTATGTGGTCCTTCCCAGCAAGTTTTGGAGGGGTAAATTAGAAAATGAGTAAAGTCACCAGTATATGAAGTTCTCAGTAAACAGAGAAGCAGATATGTGGAGTTTTTGTCTGCATTTACCCACAAATATGGCACTGAGACCAGGGCTCCCAGGAAACATTGGATTTAACTCAGTCTGGTGCTACACAATCATTTGGCAGTCCAGTTCAGGCTGTGGGACACTTCAAAGAGTTGTAGAAAAATCCACAACAGTTATCCTGACAAAATTCCCAGCCAGGAAACAGTATACACCTAGAGAAACCCAGAAACAGAATGATCTTGAGCATAAGTAGCGAAGTCAGAGTTGGGCCTTGCCCAGGACCACAGGTAACCAGAAATACATGGAGAACTGAACTGTCAGAGTGATCGGTCAACTTGAACAGAAAATGACTGGGAAATGTCACCACTCCCCCCAAAATAATCGTAAATAGAGGTTATTACAAAATTACAAAAAATTTACACATTTCTCAATATGCTTGTCTTTTCATTCTATGCACAATTTGAATTTGAAAACATATAATTTACAGATGGTTCGTTAATTTAGAGTCCCCGATCAATTATAAAAAAGAAAAATAACTTTCCATTTACTTAAACCACTTGAAAGGTATTTAATTTCATTTATGATTGTTTAAGGTGCATGACTGTATATAGTTTCAACAGCATCATTCAGGTCAATATAGATAGGGAGCTGCAGAGGTAGTAAGTAACAGAGCTCATTAATTGTTAAGAATGTTTAATTTTCTTCAGTCAACAAAATTTTTTCTAATACAATACCTTAATTTCCATGTTACAGTTCTTACAAAAATCTCAAGAATTAGAGGTGTGCATGAATTATAAGCATCCATCTTATGAAAAAATCTGTATTTCTGTCTTTTTTCCATTTTAAATGGAGTGAAAGGCTGGAAAAGTGACATATTCCACTGAATAGACATTGCTGAGAAATAATAGGCTGTCATGCCACCTCCCTGGATGGCTGTCACTCAGCATATCAAGCAGCCTGCCTTGTTCGTAGCCTTCCTACTGCACTGGATGGGTAGGAGGAAAAAGCAGGCTTCACCTCCATCAAGAATTGCAACAGAATTGCATACATCTCCAGGGATATTTTGATTCCAACATACAAGATTTCTCTGACCAAAAGCTCTCTTAAACATTTTGGTCAGCACACACATACACATGTGCATGCACAGAGATACTGTTCGGTACAGGTGAGAGTGTGCAGTTGTCAGACCAAGCAATATCCTTTCGAAATTATCTGTGTGAGGTGTGGGGAAATGATGATAAAAATGGAAAGCCAAGGGGATCATCTTCAGGATGAGAACACTATCAGAGCACATCTTCTACTCAAAAGACTGGAAAAAACTTGAAAAAAACCACAGACCACACTTGTAGACTTTTTTTTCTATACAACAAGAGGCCTATAGATACAGAATGGAGGCCAGGTAAGGGCTGTATAGGAAACCAGCGGCTCACCAGAGTCCCCAGAGATATGGCTCCAGCTACAGCTAAAGGGCTCAGATGATTATGTGAGTAAATTACAAAAATAAATTCAGGAACAAAGCTAAGACTAATATAATTTGCTCCTAAATAAGCAAAACTCTGTCATCCCCTCTTTGAGCCACTGCGCTCACAGGTAGACATAGGAACTTGCAACTTCTGTGGTGAGCAGTCCTGGAAATCACCCAGAGCAAACTTGCTGTTTGCCTGATCTAAATACTCTCCGACCTAATCCACATTATTTTAACTGGCTGTTCTCTACTGTTGTGGCAATCGGCAGTACCTTGCTACATCCAAGGCCTCTGCTTGAAGTTCACAAATCTTTGATGTTCTTTCACCCTACAGGAAGAGGGGTCAACACATCTCAAGTGGGATGGTGCCACCAGCCTCCTGCTGAGCCCAGGTGGCCACGCGGGCTTAGTTCGCAATACTCAGACACCTGGCACATTTTCCTGCGATGGGAATCTTTTATCTCGTAAGTACGAGATTATTGATAGAAACTTCGGTAAATCCCTAGTCGTCTGAGCTGCAAAGAGCCCTTGCAAAGCTCTGACTCACTGCACACCGGTGGCACAGTGTTTGAACTAGCTCTGCCGACAACCTGCAACAACAGCTGGGAAAGGTGTGACCTTTCTCAGCGCAGAGCAACAGGCTGTTAATTTTGAAAGTCAGTGATAAATGAACATCAGCTTTGTTAGCAACCTAATGAAATTACCAGAAGTAAGAGGGATGATCATGCTCTGAAGTAAGCAGCTTGAGTAGCTTATGAACAGAACGTATGATAATGTCAGTGGGGTTTTTTTCCCAGATACTCCCAGCCAGGAAAATAAATATTGAATTCTGCATCTCAAGCCCAGTCTCCTACTGCCACAGACATCCACATCACACAAAACCTCCTGTAAATTACCCAAGCACACAGGCAGAACGAGGTAAGCATCTCCACTTCTCTTGTTGGGAAGCTGTTGCAGAAATTTGCTCCTTTGGTGGTTACAATTTTTTTCTAATTTCTAGTCTAAATGTGTCCTCCTTCAGATCATCTGTTTATACACTAACACAGCCCTTTAACTGAAACAATACTAAGCATTCCCTGATTTTTATCCTCCAGACAGGTAGTAACCAAATCCTCTCAGGCTTTGTTTTTCTAAACCAAACAGCCAAACTCTTAATCTCACCTCCTTAGGCACTCTGTTCTTCTTATCACACCACTGTCATTTGTCTGATTCACAAGATAATCCAGCTCCTTCCTTCCCCTTAAGAAAGGGATATCTTAATCCTCCTTTCTGTTGATTACAACTCCAAGCTTTGAGTCATCAGCATATTTCATCAGTACGGTTATTCTTTTATTCCAAAGGTCTATTATACTAAATCGGTCCCAAGACCAACAGGAATTTCTCTAGTAACTTCTCTCCAGCTAACACTTCCGCTTTCAGCACTAATTCTTGTCATATCCCCATTAGCCAATTCCTTACTCATCTCAGCTTTTTTTCCTACTAATCTGACTCATTGTATATAACAATTCTCCATGTAATAAAAACATTGAGGTCAATTCAAGAACTACACATCAAAAAAAAAAATCTTATTAACGGAAAAACTCAGGCAAATACTTCATTAAGTAATCTCCCAGAACAGCCAGAGCCACAACACAGTAAAAGTATCTGCTAACCGGTCTGTACTCCAGTGGGGACTACTCAGTCCCCTTTTCCCTTTCCTTCTGTCTTCTCCTCCTCCCCATTTGAGCACAGAAAGTGAGTTTCAGTATGGCTTTAACCTCAGCTGTGGTTATTTCCATTGCAGGAGCACTTGTGCCAAAGGTGATTTGGAAGGATGTTGGCTGCTCAGATAAAACTGCTGATGAAGGTAGTTTTATGCCAAGATTTGACAGATTCCACACAACTGACAGACCTTTTCTTCTGCTCGCGCTGCTATGAGGGCAGCCGTCTCCACCAGGGAGATGGAGTGGGGAAGGAGGGACTAGTAACTTCTTAGACTGCTGGACCAGGGCTTGCCACAGCATCTTCTACAACACACTAGACACGGTATTTTAAACTGATCTACCTAAGTCAGAAGGTGCAGTGAATTAAAGTCAGTCAAGGGTGCAGTTCCACGTTAGAGGTAATGATGAAGTTCCACCAAGAGCCACAATGCACCCCTGTTCAGCCCACCACTGCTAGCACCAGCTCCTGCCTGAGCTTACAGTGAGATGATATTAGGAATTCCACACAGGAGAAAAACAATCACTTCATTTTTTTCCAGAAGGTTGTTTCTCTCTCTCAACGAGTTTGCCAGGAGCATCAGTGCCAGCGAAGCTGTTTAAAACTTTACTGAAATAACCATATCCATCAGGCAGTTGTGCTGCCTGCAAAACCAATTTTAAAATAGACTTAAATAGAAGCCATGCAACTTCTTTTGGTTCAAATGGAGCCTGTGGGCCCAGATCATGGTTGGATGCTCCTGTCCTCAGCTGTCTAACTTGTCCTTTTGCCATACACTATTTTCCCTGTAATAATACTGGATGTGTCTCTGCTCAGATGGCCTGTCAGGAGACAGGGCTGGCTGAGCATCATCATCTTACTTCTAAAGTCATGCCAGCAAAATGCAGCAGGGATGTCTACTGGAGGATCTGGGTCAGGATGATTAGAGATGTAGCTATCATTTCCTCAGGAGAATGACTGGAAAGCTATCCTGGCCCTACATTAATCATATGTCCATTTAACTCCTGCACCCACTTCTAAAGCAGCTATGTTAAAAGCTAATTTTCTGTTTTTCAAAGGAATGTATTTTTTATATATATATATAGCAATAAGGAAGACATGAGTCCTTGGTGAGACTACTTTTAGGTAAGTATCCTTAGGTACTTGCATGTATCTTGAAAAACTGGGTTGCAAATCCTGGGGAATAAGCTTGCTGCAAAGATAACACATTTTTTATTATTGTCTTTTTGGTACTGATGCTTCTCAATGCCTCACAGAACTGAAAAAAACCCAAACAAACAGAGCTATAGAGGTTGAAACAATAGTTAATAACAAATTATTGTACTTAAGAAGAAAATTCCTGAATTCTTTGAATTTATTCTTATTGAACTGGAACCATCTCACCCAGATACACCAGTTGGTTTCCTGACATTTCAGAGATAATGAGTGACAGCAGTAATTTGTTACCTGTAAGAAAGAGCCTCAGTACAGTGACGGAACTTTTGCAGCATGTGGCCTTGTGTTGTCTAAGATAGTGCACCAGAAATATTAAAGGACTGAAACCATTGAACCCTCAGAATTAAAAAAAAAAAAAAATCTATATTAGGAGTGGAAATATTTCCTGTTTCCTAGCAGAACTTTAAAAGCACACAAATACTCTAGGCAGTCAGTTTGCAGCTGAAAGTAAGTTTTTCTCACACAATACATAATTTCAAATGAGATACGCTAACATTTTTAATTCATGTGCTTCCTTCTAAAGATTTCTGGTGACAAAACTGTGAATGCTGTTAGCAACATTAGGAAGTCTTGCCACATGACTTATTCTACGTGTCTCAGTGAAAGACTTGAGCCACCCAAAAAGTGCAACAATCTCCCAGTACGCATTGTTTTGAAGGGCTGTATTGTTTTCATGTAAAAGGGTGAAGGTGGAGAAGGTCATGTTTATGTATTTAGTGTACGTTCTTGATACACAATCAGGAAACTCCTCTTAAAGTATTTCCAAACCCACCTCCAAATAATATTCAACACTGTAAATCCCGCTCACATGTAACATGCTCATCATCTGAGATGAATCATGCTCCTCTGAAATAAGAGAAAGTCATCTGGATTGTCTTGCTGAGCAGCTACAAACCACTGTGAATTCAGGCTGGAACTATGTATGAAAATGGAAACTAGAAAGTCTTAATCACATCAAAGCTTTTACATGACTGTAAACAGCTAAAGCAAGTTGCCACATTTGACACACATAGCAGCACATGGTGGACCTAGCAGAGTCCTCCAGCAGTACCTCCACAAGCTTTGCGCTTTCAGGGGCCCCTATATGCCCTCCTGACATACATATTCTTGGTTTTACGCTATAAAAACATACTCTGGATGGCTGTGACATAGCCACCTCTTTTTTTCATACACTTTGTTATTGTTTTTCTTTGTGCTTTCTCCTTCTTAAGTTCAATATCCAAAGGCAAGAGGAGATGCAGGGTCAAGTACTATGTGGTGTGGTGAATCCAGCCAGTATGTGCCAGTTTGCCTCAGAGCACATCTTGGTTTATTTCACCTTCGAACTAAATGCAGATGTAGGCTTGAGGGCATACATACCGCAAACCTAACAACACATAGTGTGATCGCTGAACAGCTGAGGAAGGTCAATATCACTACATCAATCAGAGGATTGGACCGTGGCACCTTCCACTTCACACATCCTGTACTCGCCCATGTAAGAGCTAGGTCCCTCTTTCTGTGGGCGAAATCTATACCCAAAGTCTTGAGTTCAAGCAATATGGAATGGTGTCAAAAGACTTGCTCCCAGGGCCAAATGGACTGACCTTGCAGACCTGTGCGGCCACACCTCTACAGAATGAATCCTTTGGCAGCAACACCAGCATAAGGAATTTTGGTCCCTAGCTCCTGCTGCCTCATTCCCTCCTCTGCTCAAGGCTGACCACCATCACCCCCCATGGTGCTGATGCATCTGCTTGTGGGACTGCACTGTGAAACAGGTCGTTCTGCAGCCCTGCCTAGTGCCCACCAAGGCTGTGGGTGGTTTGTGGGCATAGCAGAGAGGGTGGCAGCTTGGAGCGCAGGGGTAGGGAAGAGGAGGCCAGTGCCAGGGGACGGCCCAAGTTTGGATACTTAATCAGAAACCTCTGTGTCAGCACAGTTTACAGGGCTGATCTGTTCTCAAATACCTCTGCTTATAAAGTGTAGAAACTTGAAGGGAAAAAAATCCAGTGTAAAAAGTGAGGATTCTGTTTCCCTCTCCCACATTCGGAAACTCTCAGAAATACCACCTTTATTTTGCTTTCCACTAACTCCATCCCAGAATACAAAACCTAGAAATATTTCTCAAGCAGCTGAGCTGCTGATCCTTGAATTTTTCTCATTTATCTATCATTATTTTTTCCTATTTGTTAATTTTTGCTATCATTTCATTGGCTTAGTTTTGTATAAATATTATGAATACTAAACTTGCGTAAATATTTGTGATACAAATATTATAATTTACCATGGTAAATGATTTCTAAGTAAAAGCTGATCTCAATCAAGTTTCTCATGTTAGTGATGGAGAGAAATGAAAAAGAAGATGCTGTACAGAATCAGGTTTTGTTTTATACAACATACTATCTTTTCTGTTCCAGACCATCCAGGCTCGCCAAGAGTGACTTCAGCTGGAAAATATCCTGGTAGGGAGACATACTTGTAACTTTAGATATCACGAAGCGCAAATCTGAAACTTCAAATTTCAGCACTCTGTCCATAACAGTAAGGGGAAAAAGAGCTCCACTTCAGCTGAAAGATAAACCTAAATAAAGCTAAGTAAAAATATTATTGCATAGTAGTCCAGCTAACAAGCAGTAATAGAGAAACCAATGAAGTGAAATTAAAGCAAGCTTAACTCATTTACAAAATGTAAAAAGAACTCAAGATTGATGAGAGGGTCAAATAAATGTAATGAACGTCCCGTTTTGTGTAAGATTTGCTTCTCTGGTTCTACATGCCACAGCATTGACTGGGTTTAACAAAATACCACAAGTAAGACTGGTTATCTGACAGCTTACTTTCAAAGAGGATAAGACCATGAAATCCTATGCAATGGAATAGATTTTCATTACCGTTTTTTCACTGAAAGAACACAAAAATGACAAAAAAAAAAAACAACTATAAGCATTTCAACTTCTGGATATGTCTGGATTTTCAGACCTTCAAAGCTTGGTTACTGCCAGCCTAAACCTCCAGATACATATGTTTCCAAATGTCCAAAAGAATGCAAAAGACTAAATTCACCTGCAGATCAGAGGAAGGAAGGGACTGACTTGTACACAGCAAGTAATGCTTATTGCTTACTCCCACAGTACCTCGACATCTGAAGAGACATTAAAGCACCACTACATAAAACTACTAAGAGATGGCGTCATCATTCCTGGATCACACATTCTTTTTTATGCAGCTCTACCTCCCTAATGCAATTTCTCCATCTTAGCAAGTTTATCAAAAAGAGGGGAATCCTTTTGTTTAACTAAATCATGATGCTTTGAAACTGAATTCCATGAGTTACCATGCAATTGGGCTTCCTGACACTGAATAAAAAATATTACCTCTTTGACAACAGAAGTCATAAGGCAAGATGCCCAGCTATACAATTTTTATTCAACTAATGGCTAAATGCTCTTATCCAAGAGCTCAGTGGCAATTAAGACTGATGTTCCCTATGCTAAATGTGCTCCTGGAAAGTCCCCCCTTGAAGGACAAGCAACTAATTTTTTTTTTTTTTCTTAAAAAGCACAGTGGTGGTTAGAACACGAGGTTTGGAAAATAGATCCGAAGTTATGACAGTGGGTGAACATCACTATCAACTAGTCCAACAAATAAGCACATTTTTTGTGGAGAAGGGCAGGAGCAGTGGAAAGAGCCTTTACATGACTGGAGGGACCACACAGCTGTGATGTATGAGACTACACCATGGCAGGCAATACTCAGAGGCAAGGGCGCTTACATCATCTTACTCTTCATAGTGAATCCTCAGCTGGCAGATATCTGAGTTCCTGTCATTGTTGCCAAGACTGCTGACAGATTCACCATTGAGAAGTCATTGAGAAGACACAGAAACAAACCTGGCACTAGAAATCAGGTTTCTCCTCCCCAGTGAGTGCTTGCTGCTTTGTCGAGGGGAACCTTACCCTGCTTTTCCCTCTACTCAGGTATTAACGCTCAGCGACAGCTGTTCACTTGAGCAAGTGTCGTCCTCAAACACCAGCCTCAACCTCCTGACTGCAGAGACACGTCAGTTTGGAAGTATCTGGATAAGAAGAGACCAACCAATCAAACTCCTGAAGTAGTTTAGCAATGAAAAATTAAGCACTTGCTACTGCAATTGCATTTGTACCACAGCCCATTTGCAACAAGAACAAAAAACTGAAACATACAAATTTGGAATGAGATGTTTTGTGAAAAGAAGCACAGTCCAGGACAGACAAATGTTGTATTCTGAGGAAGTAACATATCACAGTATCAGAGAGAAAAAGTTTAAAAGCTGATGATTAAAGGGGGAAACAAAAATGGGTTTGGTAGACATGACAAAATTAATAACTGATATGAAATTAAATACATAAAATTACACGGAATGTACACCACCAGTGACTGTTCTACAGCAGCAAGGGCAAGCAGACAGACCTCTGTTTACTTTTATCCATTTTTTTACAAGGCTCAAACAGGGTTGATGCCCCAGAATACAAATAACTGTATTGCTTCCATTCCCCAAAGGGTATACCATACCACCTCCTGGTAACAAAATGGGAGCTACATTCTACTCCTGCTTTACCGCTGGCTCCTAAACACACTCAAATAACCAACAATTTCCCCACTACTGTCAGCAGGCTTTGAAAACCTGCCGCTGGTCAATGCTGGCACATAATGATGGATACGGACTGATAAGCATGATATTCATGTTTAACTTCTGCCTCCTCTCCTACTTCCTCACTGCTGTGACAACATCTCACAGATAAGCAACATACTGCAGTGCTGCTTGTGGGACATGTCACCTGCTCAGCCAGGTCTGTCACGGTTGAAAGGCATATAACTGCTTCATTAGGCAACTCCTCCCAGTGCAGAGGCCATGCTGCTCCGCTGCAACAGGGATACCTTTTGCTAGCGAAGCCCTCTGACCAAGTCCTCTCTAGAATATGGCTGTGCATTCCCTGCCTTCCTCTGCCATGTGATCTCCAACACCATTACTTGACCCTTGTCATCTTCAAGGTGTGCTCCTGCCTGATTGCCAGTGCCCAGGAAGGCCACCCATCCCACATGCCAAAATATAGATCTGAAGTAGAGATCATAGAAAACTCAGAGACATCTGCAAAAGGGAGACAGAACTAGCAGTGACCACAGGGCTCAGTCATTCTTCAGTACAAGAGGATGATGGTCATGATAATCATGTTCACAGCATTGTCATTTATTCCAACTTAGACACCTTCCCTGTTGCTAAAAAGGCTCTTAGGTTCCCTTGCCAACACTGGTGCTCAGAGGTGGAGTGGAAACAGGGAGGGCATAAGGGACACACCAGAGAAAAGCTACTTTCTTGGCTGCCTAAAACATGAGTCTTGATGCTTCATTAACCCTTTGCATAACTCTCCTGCCAACGGAAATGCTGCTGGCAGTCCTTTGGCAGGTCACGCAATGGAAATTACATACCAGGCATGCACTGCTAGACAAGCAGTCACCAGAAACGTATCACTGAGTGCTCCTACCACTCCATTCCTCCACCTCTCCAGCTGCATACTTGGAGGCAGTAATTCTCAATTATCTTCCCTTCCCAGAGCAGTACGAGATCAGTGTACAAAATGCAATCTCCTCACAAGAGATCGCTTACACAGGCATGTCTGCTTGGCTATGGGAAAGAACACCTCTGTGCACGTTTGCCTATCTCCCACTGAGAGCCACATCTATGCCAGCTACAAATGAAGATGTTTTCCTGATTTGTTTAAGCCAATTTTAGTGTAACTGCTTCCAAAAGTGATGGTCACACCTTCCCATCACTTCTATCTTCATGTCCCCAGTCTCCTCCTCATTGCAATGCTAAAAATTGTGTGACTGTGTTATAAAGGAAATGACTTGCTGAAAATTCACCCAGCAGCAAAAATGGAGCAAAAGATTACTTTTCAGCTGGGTCAGTTCTCTGATCCAACAACTTGCTATGCAGCTGTGTTTTTACTGGGCGCTGACACAGAGGAAGCAGAAGGAACACCAACTATCTTAAATCATGAAACTGCAACCTAACCAGACCTAATTTTAAAATATTGTAACCGTGGCTGAAAGTTCTATTGTAGGTGGGTCCCCAGGGCTCGGAGTATCAGCCCAGTTAAGGGACTGGTGCTACACCATAACCTTCACCTGCAGGATGGCAGGGACAGTACAGCAGTCTGATGGGTGCAGTGCAAACAGGGCCCCCACACTCCCTTCAGAATTGTTAAGGGTGTCCATGTCACATTGCATTAATAGTTCTGTACAAAGGAAGAGCACAAAAAGCAGTTATTGTTACCTGAAAATCATCATATAACACACACCCCCCTCTGAAAACAGCAAGGTCGATGGTCTGGGAGAAGGAAGGGAGCCGGACCTTTTTGCAGATGTTTTGCTTTTGTGCAGCATTAATTACTCAGATATCATCATACTTTCATTTCAGGGAATGGTTGGCTCTGACATTTTTGCAACTTTGTGTTTTTATTATTTGTACATTCAGAAATGGTTTTCTGTGAGGGTCATCACTGCCTTATTAAATGCCTAATCCAGTAGGGCATGGCAGACACAATCATTAACATCAAATTTCTGGCATTAAATCTAGCCACACAATTCTATCTGATATTAAATTTCGCTTTTCTCTAATTTTGCCAACACCGAATGACATGACAACAGCAGTAAAACTACAAACATCCTAAAGCTAAGCACATATCAAAAGGTACAAAACCTACAACTAAAACGATCTGCAGAAGCACTCACTTAAGAGACATAGGTGTGCCTAGCCTTGTGTCAAAGACAAGGAGACGCTGCCTCCACAAGAAGTCAACCGTGGTGTGTTTCTTTTCTCAGCAGGAAGACTGCATCCCACGGGGGGACACCATCCAGCACCTGGGGCTCCCCCCACCCTGCCCAGGGCCCAGCACCCCATGTCAGCCCCCCAGGGCCATCAACCCCTGCCCCAGCGACGCTGCAGCAGGGCCGGTCTCCAGCTCCACACAACCCTGCCCTGCCCAGCCATGGGCCCTGCCAAGCTCAGCCCACACATGGGCCCATGACCCATCCCCGTCCCCATCCCCAGGGAGATGCCCGATGCCCAGGGCTGGGACCGCCCTGATGCCCCCCGGCTGCCCTGCGCCTGGCTGGGAGTGGGGACAGGCCCTGCCATCACCCACCATGGGACTTGCCATGGTCCCAGCCTGGGGCAGCCCCTGGCCCCCACAGGGCCCTGGCATTCAGAATTAAGAACCAGGGCAGGAGTACAAGCCTGTCAGCAGCAGGTCTGGTTTAAACCTGAGCGCTCGCTGCGATATGGCTGCTGGAGGTTCACAGGTGATGCCATTTGTGAACACAGATCTGCCCAGCAGCCTCTACAGCGAGAGGACACACAGGCAAGAGTGTGGGTTAAAAACCATCTGTTCCCCATCCCAGAAATGTCTTCCAGCAAGCCAGTTCACACTTCTGAAGATCCTGTGGCAAAATGAAAACAGCACCAAGCACCAACACGGTGTAACACCGGGGTGCTGCCACACTAATCGCCTCCACCAGTGGAGCACTGAGTTAATGTCAGTTCTCCAGTTCCCTGAACACTAATGTGGGCATGCAAAATGTGACCCCAATAATTAGGGTTACAACAGCTCAAGTTAGCAAGGACGCTGGTGAGTTCAGACTTAGAAAATTAGATAGTAACAAAGACCTATTAAAAAGGTGTGAATGCAGCTCCTCGCCGATATTAATTATAACAGTCCCCACAAATGTCTCCTTCCTGTTTTCCCCAGTCTCCTTTTAATGCGCTGCAGTGACAACGGTGATGTTAACCACGCTGGAAGGAGGGTGGCTGACAGTAGCATTATCTTCAGGCTGGCCTCTGGATAACCCCGTGAGCCAAAACTGGGAGGTCTGCCTGGGATCGGGAGCAATCTCTCTCTCTCCAACCTTATCAGACCCTAAAATTGGGGCGTGTGGCTTCTTTGCCTTTCCTATTGTCTCGTACCTCTGCGCTGAGATGGAATGTCAAAAGCAAACAGCATCACATTAGCAAGGGAGGGCTCATCAGGTGAGAGGTGTGCCACAGAAACCAAAGGGCCCCCCCGCGAGGGTCTGACTCCTTCCAGCCAGGGGATTTCGTCAGGAGCCGGACAGGAGCCCTGAGCACACCCACAAGAGCCTCCCAGCCCCCTCCATGCACATCCTCCTGCATCCTCTGGGGTCCCACCTACCGAAATAGAGGCATTGCTCGCTGGTCTTGTAGATAACTAATGCACTGCTCCCTAACCTACTCTAAACCAGAACATCCTTTCCTCTCTACTGACACTTTCTGTCACTTGGGCATTTTTAAGGCCAAAAAGGCGGGCATTTTTAAGGCTGTTGTTACTGCAACTGGCTATAACATTGATTATATTTCCCCCCCAGACACCTTGCTTCTATGCTCTCATCTGCTGTTATATGACCAGCATCCACCACTGGGCCACTGTCAAGGACTTGCTAAGGGGCCCCTGAGGCAAACTGAAGGCTTGCTGCCGGAAAGCGAGTGCCTTCCTCCTCCCTCCCCAGGAGCAGGCAGTGCTGTGCCTGCGCTCCTCTCCACTCTTCCTGCGTGTGCGCCGGTGCTCGTAGGGCTCTTCAGTGAGCTGTAACTCATTAGGACAGCAGAAAGCTATCCTTTTTCGATGGATACATTACATTTCTAAAATTGCAGGAAGAGGCTCATGATAAGTCACGTGGGGATTTCTGTCCCCAGCCCTGATGTGGAGCTTGATTTCTGGTTGCACAGACCATGACAAACCACCCCAGAGGGCAGGCCGGCTCCTTTCTGTATCCATGAGCTCATCAGAATCACTCTGCTGACGTACTGATGCCAGAGAAGCAGCAGGAACGTCTGCAGAGGGGAAAGCCCCATGAAAGACTTTCCTAGGCAGTCCCAGGTCAACTAGTGAAGCAGACCAATGTGAGCCAGCTCATCATGTGGCCTCCTGACATGGCACAAGGGGGATGATCCGTCAACCTGCCAGCTGGTAAAAAGCAAAGGCATCGAGTCAGAGCCACTGCAGTGTGCAATGGTCCCTCCTACATGGCGACCTGTCCACCTGGATACTCGTCACAAAACTCTCGTGGTTCATAAGCCTATGGTTAGCCAAATACAGCGGGTGCCTTTGCCACAAGGAGAAAAAGATGAGTAATCTGCAAATTCCACTGGGAAAGAGCCAGTTTAGCTCTTCGCCTTCCCCATGGGCTTAGCCTTGATGACTAATATGACAATCCCAGATTCTCAACAAAACAAAGCTTGTATGTGACTGGTGCACATCAGGGCCTCAAGGGCACATCAAGGCTGAACTTCTACTTCTCTGTGATAATTAGGTCTCGTTCCAGTAATTTAGATTCTT
This sequence comes from Burhinus oedicnemus, assembly GCA_008921705.1. Lineage (NCBI taxonomy): Eukaryota > Metazoa > Chordata > Aves > Charadriiformes > Burhinidae > Burhinus > Burhinus oedicnemus. Next base: position 2,636,535 of record VFFE01007192.1, read on the forward strand.
GAAGGGGTTCCCGTCCCTTATACTGAAACTGTTCAGCACTGAAAGTTTTAAGGCTCTGAAAGTGCAGCAGGAAGTCATGGTTTCTAAAACAACCAGGGGGTAGCTTGGTGCTTTCCAGACCATTCTGAGCGAAAAGTGACTTAAAATGGTACCTCAGGGTTCAGTAGCAGTTAATAACCTGATAACCAAATTAAGTCTTGTTTACTTTGGGTTAAATAGCTGTTTGTCCTAGCCTTGCAAAGCCTGCCTGAAATCAGCAACGCGAGTTGGTTTTTTTTTTTATTCTAATGAAGTATCAGTGGCACAGACCAGTCTATACGGGGCATTATTCTGGAATAATTATACATAAGCTAGTTCAAACACTCATGCAGAAAACTATCCAGGGGCAGCTACTTCTTAATTCATATCTCACTCTACCTTGTCTGCTAGAACAAGCTCGAATGCTGCAACTTTGTGATGAGGCCTGAGAAAACTGAATTTCCTCACTGGCAAAATGAAGAGTTTCCAGTCAACTCTATTTCTGCCACCTTCTACTCTCTAAAATGCTAGAAGAATAACCTGGATTTTAAAAAACAAAAGTCTGCTTTTTTTTTTTTTTTTTTTTTTTTTTTTTTTTTTTTTGGCTAGGTTTGAGAGCTGAACTGGTTCACCATAAAGAAATGCCAAGACTTGAGGTGAGGGGAAAAACGATGCAATCGGGCCAGGCAAGGAAGATCAAGTGAGGAAAGAGTGAGCCTGTCCCCTCTGGCAGAGGTGAGCTCTCAGTTTGACCCACTCATAAGGTGACTTAAGAGCACTGTGAGCCAAGATTGGTCCTCAGTTAAGGATTTTTGTAGTCCCACGCATGCTCACATTCAGGATTCTGCTTTCCCCGAGCCTTAGTTTTATTCACTTGTGCCAAGCTGAAGAGGTGATTCACTGTTGCATCATGGCAAGTGCAATTCTGTGCAAATTTGACAAGCAGAGTAATAACTCTCCTTTCCTCATACGATTCTAATCTCCGGCAAGAAACTGGAAAAAAACTGTTTCCAGAAAATGACTATGATAAGTGCAAACAATTCAGTGCCATTTTCATAGCGATGTGCTTTCAGCTATCATTAAGTCTGCATGAGAAAAACAACCACAAAACTGCTGGAGCACACTGAATGCCAATTGCAGGTTTTACTGTATCTGTCATTTTCCATTGTATATTTAAAAAAAAAACCAAAAAACACAAACCTTTTTGGCATGCAGAACTGTTGTATTCAGAAAAGTTAGCCAACATAATTCTTCGAGAAATGTAAATGTACATATGCTGATTTCTACACACTGAACTAGTTCAATTGATCTCACTAATTACCCATATGCATTAAATTTAGGGGTACATAAATGTTTGAAAGACTAAGACCTAAACTACCACATTGCAGCTTCTTCAGAAGTACTTGGGACTAAGAAGAAAGAGGAGGAACACGTGGATAAAGAAATTATTGCAAACTCCTAATTTCCACACAAATCCTTAAGAAGAAATAGAGCAGTGAAAACAGACAACTATGTTATACAGCCTTCGGACAGTGACGTGTGTTTGCTCTAAAATGGAAGAGACTATCAATTTTAAAGGCCTCCTTTCAGTAATATAGATGTTCATCTTTGTGAGTATGTAACAGAAATCAGTCTAGGCTTTCTAGCCCTGCAGAGAAGATTGCTATTCTGAACAGCGTGCCCTTCACAGCTTGCTACTGGACTTATTCCCTTAGGAAAGATCACATCGGTGCCAGTATCTTCAGTTCCACACTTTTTTTTATTGAATTCCACTAGGAACCTTTTAACGCTACTCTTCCACACAAGAAGGTTATGGAACAATGAAACATGGAAGAACATCCAGCGCTTGGGCAGTGAGATATAATGACATCAGGAAGGCCTGCTGCCTAAGTAAGAAATTAGTTTCTTTCCAAAAGGATAGGACTGCCCACGTTAACTCACTATTCTCCCTCTCTCATACTTCTTACTGTTTAAGAAGATATAACTATGGCCTCAGAAGATCGTTCTCCTTGCCCAAAAAAGCAGTACCTATGATACAAGGTATTGATAATAGAAGATGCAAAGTAAGTATGGGACTCCCAGTGATTTTGAAAGAACATGGATGCTTCCTGAGTGAATTAAAAATCAGATCGCCACACACTTTTACTTTTCTCATTCAAATTTTTTTCTACCAGTACTTAAAAGCTTTACTGGAATGCAAAGAATATTATAATTTATTCAGCATCCTGGTATTTATCAGCCACTGCTCTTTTGCTCTTATGGTAGTCTCGAAAGATATATTATTCACGGTATTTATATAAGGCCTATTATTTTACACATGGCTGTAAACCTCATGAGAAACTTGTGACTATGCACAATTTCAGCTTAGTCAGAATTCCCTCTGGTAACCTACCGGGAATCAGTGCAGCTGCAGCTGGACTGATTTCCACCTGTACCTTTATTTTCTGTGAGGTCTCTGCTTCCCCAGCTGGAGGAAGCAAAATACATCAGGCTTCTCATCCTAAACCTGGAGGAGATGATGAGCAGTATGTTGTGAATTAAGCTGGAGAGAGCTCTCGGAAGGAAGACCTACCTGTATCTCTGATATATCTGATAGAGTTCCACTGGATGGGGAGCTGTGTAGAGGCATCGACGGCTGGGCAACGTGAGGCAGGAGAGAAAGGTCTCAGGGACAGGAACTCAAAGACTACACGCTACTGTGGGAAGACAGTAAAAGGAGGTGAAAAAGAAGCTACGTGAGGAAAGAGATGCAGTGGGTAAGGAACTTAGGCTGAAGACTGGTAGACAGCCATTTTGAGACAGTTTGTCAAGTGTATCCAATGGATTTCAGGATGCGCTTCCTTAAGCGTGTGAGCAGACAAATGAAATACTCTTCTTCCAGGAGGAATCAGAAAACAAGTAAGACCGAAATACAGTTGAAATTAGAAAAAATACCCTAGTTATGTAAAGCTAATATTATTTTAGTCATTATTTTATACCAACGCATTTATATTTTGGTTTGTCTCATACCTTTTAAATTCACAGGCAAAATATTTATTTTTCAGTACATGATTAATATGTGGTATTTCTCTGCCATGTGTTTGACTTTAGTACTACGCATAATTTCTGGATTTAAAATCTGTTTTCCAAAGTTCCTTTGGTTTTGAACTTGCAATGGCCTCTGCCATCATCCTTTACCTCACAAAAGTATTTGGAAGATGTGTTCCCCAAACAGTAAACCTACAGCCCTTTAACCAATATTCAGCAAGAAACTATCCTGCGGCTTAAGTTTGCAAGCCAATTCTCTTTCAAACAGTGTGAAAAAGCATTCATGGCATTTTTAGTATTCCCTGCCCTCACAACCCACACTTTACAATATTTTTGTTGGAGGCAAGAAGGAGGAAACATACAGAACAACCACACTGAAAAGAGCCATGGTTTAACACTATAAAATGCTAATTCTGCTTCATCTGCTGCAGTACATAAACCCTACTGTATCCAGTCCAGTGGCAGACAACATTAAAAGTGTTGGTGTTTTTATGGTGCTTTCTATCTTAAGATTGCTGGCCTAAATTAGACATCAAAAATTGCTGTTCCCTTTAGAAAAACTGGAGGGATTTTAAACGAGGTGATTTGTTGCAGACCACCTTTTCTGGAAAGCACGCAGTAATCCATGCCTTTTTAAAGGTGCTTCAAGCTGGCCAAACAAAATCACCTATGACTATTCTTTAATGCCTCCGGATGCTTGAAAACAAATGCAATTTTTCATTGACAAATTGAGTTTTTGAGTGCTGCAGCCCTACCACGCAGCAGTGGAGTATCAAGGGGACAGGGGTATAAGAGCAAGCTGATGGGAAAGCTATTACATACCCCCAAGTGCCCTGTTACAACTTACTCGTGAATATACAGGGAATCTGCCAAGTCAGATTTCTAAATTTCCCTACCCCGAGGCTCCCAAGCGTTTTACTGACACGGGAAGGCTGATCTGTTAAACCTGCCTCTGGCTGCGACATCGTTGTTCCAGCAGCCCCGTGTTTTGCTGCGTAGGAAACCTCCAGCTCACAAGAAAAACAACCGTCAGGTTGCGTGCAGCTTTGCCAGAGGGACTACCTGCACACGAGCTGTTCCTGGCAGGAAAAGCCACGGGTATCGAGGCTCGCACAGCTTCACACCCCAGCTGTGACCCTGCTGCCTTGGCAGAGGTCTGGAGCACAGAGCTGGCCCCAGCTTTGGTTCGTAACCACAGAGCCAGCCTCTCCCTCAACAGGATGAGTCAACTCATTTAATTCCTCTTGATAGATGGACTTTCATGCAATTTCACCTGGTTTTCTTTCACCCAGAAAAAAAACTGTAAATATTTAGGCTTTTAAAAAATAAAGAAGGCCAACTTCCTGAATGTGATCCATGTGCAGCTCTTTTACTGCTACAAGGAAACAGAGAGCAAAGCTATTTGAGTGCCATCTGGACAAACAACTTCTATCTACATAAACATGTCTCAGCGAGTGCAAGTCCCATGGGCAGGATATTTGCCACCAACTTTCAGATTCACATGACCCTTCTCACAAACACTTCAAGGCCTTTAGATTAGGTGTCTCTGTTCCTGGCACAGCCTTTTGGTGCATATTCCCTCATGGGTGTGGAAGAAGGGGCTTATCAACACATCTGACTTTGGTCCTACTAGCTCCATGACACCCCAGTTACAGAACTGCTGCCGAGTATATGTAACACGCTGTTGATCTGTACTTTTGACAGCCCTTTAACTGCCCCCCCGCTCCCTTTTCCCAAACAGTAATGTATTTTAAAAGCTGTATTCAAGTTTGGTTTAAACTAGTACATGCTGCTTCTTGCTGGGTCAGGACATGACAGTGCATGAAGGAACGGGGCACCCCAGACCTGCTGGAAAGACCTGGCACATTATCAGGCTGACCTGTAGCTCCAGGTGGTGAAACACAATGTGCCAGTCACTACTCTGGTCTGTCACAGCTCTTCCCCTAAAACAGGCAGTAACACCATGAGGCCATGCAGCAGGGGGATGGCTAAGTCCAGCTACGTCACTTGCCTCCTCTGTCTGTCCTGGCATCACTGATGTCCATACTGGAAAGCATGACCAAGAGCAGTCAGTGGGAGTGAGGCTGAAGATGCCTTTCTATTCCCACTGCTCCCCTGCAATCACCTTTCTCTCTTTCAATCCGTCTCCCATGGTCTCTTCTGCAAGGTCGTACCTATCCTGCAAACAGTTTTGTCATTCCCTGACTCCCCTTCCTGCCCTTCCAGCAGCTCCTCTCCCTCAAAATGGAGTCAGGCTTATTCTTGCTGTGAGAAGCAGGAAGGAGGAGAAATCTCTGAACAGCGGTCCCTCTTCTTCTCCAGCATCACTCTGCTGTACGCCTCCTGCGTTAGGGAAGAGGTGGGGGAACGCAAGGTAACCTGTAGGTGTGCTAAACAGCTACAATGGTAATTGCATTATTAAAATCCTCTAATGTAAGACTGCCTAGAGAGAGGAAGGAGAACAGCTAAGCTGCCTACTCAATACTTCTTTGTATAAACAAGGCCATGGAAATGTACGCAGTGTACCATGGAGACTGGCTTACAAGAGCCTCCTTACAACCTCTGACGCTCTCTAGGGCTACATTTGCTCTGTTGTTCACTTGCCTCTTTTGTTTCTTTGTTCAGTGTTAGCTAATCATCCAAAACCAGTAGTTCACACTCAGTCACAATAATGCACTACCTTTCTACAAAAACCATTAATTACCTACATTATTATTTTTCAAGAATCAAAGTCAAGAATCAGGAAGAGGAAGCTGTAAGAAAAAACTTTTGAGCATAACTAAAGGAACATTTTATTGGTGCTTAAATGAAAAAGAGAAAAAAGAATGGAAGAGAAAACCCAACAGAACCATGTAGTGTTGATTTTGTACCATTTTTACCACTGCCACCTAGCCATACACACCTCTTTTCTCCTAACTGATGGCAGCCAGACTCAACACCTTCCTTAGTTAAGCCCTTCCTTCTGCAGGCCTCTCAAAACATGCTGACCACACAATCATTTTGAAAGAGCACTATTTGAAAATAGAGTTCAGAACCTCAGTAACCACCTACCTCGGGGCTCCCAAGCTCTGTCCCTAATTCCACCACACACGCAACTGCCCTTGCTCCCTGTGCAGTTGCTATTCATCGTCAAGACAGTCAGTAGCAGGGTCTTGCACCTGGAGGTGCATCCCATGATGCTGCTTCAGCCTTTGAAGTCAAAGCGACAAATCATGAAATCCTTTCAGCCTGCTTAAAGAATGTATCAGGGGTGCATGCTGTTTGTGGCCGGTAGCTTTTCTGGATATCCATTCATGCAGTTGTGTGGAAATGTAAAAGAAAAGGTATGCCTGGAAGTAAAACAGGCTTGATCTAAAGCTACAAAACCTGTGGTACAGGGACTGGAAGGCACCTCGGAGCCAAGAGTCCTGGGCATTGCCAACTATTGCAGTAACTGCTCAGGCCACAGGCACAATATCTCTGAGCATACAAGTCTTTTCGTAAACCTGTTGCCTTTACTCCCATTACTTTCATTCTGAAGAGTTTCAGAGCCTCACTGTTTTTATGGCTGGAAACCATCTTCTAATTTCTGTCCTAAGGTTATTCAGAGCCACATCATAGACCTTTAAATCTTCAGCTTAAATAGCTGTGCTCTCCCATTTCATCCCTTGTATTTGGTCTCTACTAAGAAAGGATAATCCTACCGCCTTCTCAATGTCCTTCTTTTGTGAGGCTAAGCAATCTAAAATCTTTTGATCTTGCTCCTCCCTGATTTTAGCAGTACTTACTTGGATCTACTCCAGCCCTAGGTCATTGTATTTGAATATGGATCACCAAAATTGTACATGAAGTCTTAGTCACGCTTTGTATAACGGAGTAACTCTTTTTCAAATAAAACTATATATACACATGCAAATTAATAGTCTTCAAAGATCATAAGGTATTTCCAAAATTAAGTCTCATCATAATGCTACAACATAGATGTTACTTGTAAGTGAGGGCATGCTAGGGCTTCTGTTGCAAGTCACTGACAGAACTGGATCTTATTCTTTCATTTATTGAAGTCCCTTCCTCTCTTTAACTCAATGCTGGGGTAAAAAATTCCATTAATCAAACTCAGGTATTGTTGTGAGTGCATCTGATGCTGCAGTATACAAGTACTGGATTTCTAGGTGAAGACCCTCTCAGTAAATCAAATTCAAACTACAGCTGTTACTGGTCATTAGTGTTTGAGAATCAATTTTTTGGTCAACTTTTTTCTCCAAAAATTTCACAGTTATTGTTCAGTCCATAAACAAGAAATCATCTTCTCTGTGCCATTCTGTTATGCTACTGTTCCATCATTTTAAGTTTTCCTCTGAGAAGCCATAACAATTCCATGAAAAAAACAAAGGTCACGATTACCTACATAAACAATTATTTCCCATTCTTTGTTCACTTTCCTGAAAAGGAAAAAGTTGCTTGCATAATAACCTACGCTCAACTGTCTAGAAGAAAGTATGACCAGGTAAATTATACCTCATTAAAAGAAACAGCTTAATGACATTTGGATGGGTCTTAGTTCGCATTCCCTAAAATCCAAACAGTAAAGATGATCGTGATAATGCTTATTTGTGGCACAATTTTCCTTTTGCTTCTAATGTATGAGACCAACATGCATATCTCCAGGTGCTTCCAAGATAATGATGTCATATTGATGCCTAACCTGCTTGTAAGGGTGGAGCTATGGAACAGCAGTACGGATAAGACTCAAATTCGCTGAGAAGGTAAATACTATAGACAAGTATTCGTGCACCTACTGTGAAATTTAAAAGTAGTTTACATTTTTAACCCATTTTCCAGTTTTACAAATTCCTCTACAGTAAAGCAACTCATCTTCCAATGTGTCCCTCAGAAATCTTTACCATTCTTTCTGTGCTAAAACTGTTTTGGAGCAACTGTGGCACTGAGGCTACGCAAATGCACCCGTACCTGAAAGTCTGAAGATAATTTTAGCAGGACCACAGAATCAAAAAACCAAACAACTTTGTTATCCTACGAATAGGCCTCTCTGAGGCCTGGTGTGTCAGAGCAAAGGTTGGCTTGACCTCAGCCAGTTCCCCTCTCATAGTACCAGATGTTTAACAAGACTATATAAGCAGTGGGAAAGTATGAAGTTATCCTTATACTGGCTTTCCTCCTTGGTTCCAGCAATGCAACATTTAAGGACTGCCACAAGCTATCACAGAATCACAGGGGTTGGAAGGGACCTCTGGAGATCATCTGGTCCAACCCCTCCCTGACAGAGCAGGTTCACCTAGAGCAGGTTGCACAGGATGGCATCCAGGCGGGTTTTGAATGTCTCCAGAGTTGGAGACTCCACCACCTCTCTAGGCAGCTTGTCCCAGTGCTCTGCCACCCTCAAAGTAAAGAAGTTCCTCCTCATGTTTAGATGGAACTTCCTATGGTCAAGTTTGTGCCCATTACCTCTTTGTCCTATCACAGGGCACAAAGTGATAGGACAAATATCCGAAGCATTTTGGTTTTTATCTAATCCATTTCTTAACTCATTTAGACTCTTGCCCCTCCTAATAGCCTAAAGGAATGTACTCTTAAAAAAACCTCTTTCTTTCATTCGTGATAAAATCTGCTGCCCAATATTCCTGCACGTTCCACCCAGCATCACAACAGTAACTTTTACCCAACATCTAAAATATAAGAAAAAGACACTCTCCCAGAAATGGCAGGAACACACATAAATTACTGTGAACCAACAGGTGTCATTACAAGCTTCACTCAGAAATTTCCACAAATACATACGTGTACATATAGCATTGCTTGGGGATGTTGCTACTGCTGTGATGCGGGTTGTGACAACAGAATGGAGGTACCAAGCCAGGACTTCAGCAGAACATATCCCATATGGCCCTTAACTCAGCAGAGTGACCAGCAAGACTGCATAGTGATAGAGAACTGTAAAGACCAACAGGGACACAGCACTGGAGGATGACAAAAACAATAGTCCTACAAGTCACTCCAGGGCTCACACCAATGCTCTGTAGCAGAAATCTAACCTGGGAGCACCCCTCAGCACAAGAAATACATTGTGAGGCCCAGCTGGAAGGGATATATCCCAGCAGCCAGCAGCTATCCAGGTGTTGTTGATAAATTCATTATCACCACTGTTGTCGGGTACATTTGACTGGCTGCAAGGCAGTAACTGCTCTATTTTGCTAAGAAGCTGGGCAGAAGGTTAAAGTCCTTCTCATAACCAGAGGCCTAACTTACCTTCGGCTTTCCTGGTTTAGGGAGCCTCCCGCTGAAAGCTTGGCCAACAGAAAGGAGACGTGTGACTGAACACAGAGAAGTTGTACATCTGTTAGATCATCAGTTAGATGGCATGGTCATGCTTCCCAACTTTTCTGTTTCTCAGAGGGGAACTGTCTGCAGCAGTTTGCCCAAAACCTAATAAACAAAATCCTAGATAACATGCAAGAGCAGGAACTGAAGAGATGTGGAAATTTTGGGCAGTGGTAGAGGCCAGCTCTGGGAGGAAAAAGTGCAGTTTGTCAAGGAAATAGGTCATAGGTACATTAGTTTTGCCACTTCAATGGCAAGGGCAGTTGTGGCTAGGAAACACTTTGCAAGACAGAAAATATACTTTTGCATGGGAAAATAAAGGAGAAAAATAGAAAAGGAGAAATTAGGTATAAACAACAGAGAAAGCTGGCATATTGTCATTCGCAGATTGACAAAACTATATAAAATTTTTTGGACATACAGTTAAAAATGCACTTGGTTTCAGAAAACACAAGCATTTGTTCCACAAAAACTGGAAATTTTTAAACTTAGGAAGAAGAGAAGCAAGTCATAGCAAGGAAGACTTTATCTCCTGTGGGACTGAGTACGGTGGAAACAATCTGCAAGTTGGTTGGCTGAAATGGATATTCCAGTGTGGAGTGTTTGCTCAGTTTTGCAGGGCACTGGAGCATAGTGTTTGATCTTAAAATAAGAGGTGCAACCCAGCAGCTGTGTTCCTCTGTAGGGTTTAATCCTATCACTATACAAAGCCACGTGTTACCATTTGCTCCACTGAGACTGCTCCAAGAAGCTAATTCTCCACAAGTCTGATTTCCCATCTCTTGGTTGGGATGGACCAAATGTTTCCCGGAATTATTTGGAGCTATTTAGGGAGTGCTGAGGGAGTTACTTGATCATTTATTATTCCTGTCAATCAGAATGCTTTCTTTGCCTTAACTCCCAGAGACCAGGCTGAAGTGCATTGCCAAACTGACAGATTTCTGTATGATCACCACATGTGACAGTGCCTTAAGTATGTAAGGATTTTGAACTCCTTGTAGCCTTGCTCAAAGCCTTTGAATCATGACCTCTGAAGTTTTGTGAAAGACAAATGCATGGACAAGATACTGTACGAAATAAAAGATAAAATACTTCCATCTCTGGCATAGAGGCCACTTGGGAAAAGCTGGCAGTAGGGAGCTAAAAGCCACACATGACTACAGATGTACTTTCCTCTACACAACAAAGTGCTAGGCCATTTGTAGCTAGGAAAAGTAGCTGAAATATACCTGCTGAATTACATTGCAGGGAAAGATCCCACTACTGGGAAGACTCACAAAATAGTGCTTTCAAAAGGACTGTCCACTCAGGGGTCTCCTATAGCATCACTCATGGCTAATGTTCCTCTCCAGATTGACTGGCAAGTGACTGCCATGCTCTCTACAGGGCTCTTCACATTTCTCTTTCAATGTGTGGTAGCATTTCCACCAAGAAACAGGTTCCAGTTCCTCAAGGGAAAAGTAGATATTGGATGAATTGCCCAAAGTCTTGCTCTGAGTGCATCTACCCCAAAGACTTCATGGCAGCGTCCAGCAGCCACCTGTCCTATGGGAGATGCAAACAGGGCCATCAGCTCCAGTCCTGACTTCATGTCACAGGGCTCGAGACTGCACTGTTTGCTACTGCAAGGGGAAGGGCCATCCTGGCTGCCTCAAGCACTAGAAAAGAGTCAAGCAGCTCATGGGCATGCAGCTACCAAGCACCTAGACTGAGTTCATGTAGGATGCCCGTTTGAGGGCTGCCAACAAAGCGGCTATAAAGAATTTGTCTATGCAAGCCTCAAAGCAAACCACCCCTTCATAAAGCAGAAAGGGTGATGCTCTGAGAAGTTTACTTACTGAAATCTGAAGTGCAAAATAAATGGGGTTTGACAAACACTTCCAACACAGAAGATGCTATAATGTAATCAGAGGTAGTGAGATAGAAGGACTCTTTGCAGGTAAGATCCAACTGAAAACTTGTGCTTCTACAAGCAGGAAAAGAGGGAAGCAGAAAGTACATAAACCTGCCTGCTTTCCCCCAATGCCCTCCCACAAAGTGCATACTCCGAGCACGGCTGGTGCACAGGGTGGAAAGCTGCAGAGCCAGCACTCAGGATCTGCCATTATTAAGCAATAAATTCCAAATACTACCCACTGAAAAAAAAATGTTTTGGGTTGTTGAGAAACTACTTCAGCCTGGAAAAAGCTGCAAACTGCTGAAGAAAATGTTTTCCTTTAACAGGGTAAAACCAAGAAGCTGAAGTGCCCCATGCTAGCCAGAGAGCTGCTTGCAGCCAGATGCACAGAACAACACTCCCTCATGTGGTCTGTGAAATACAGTTCTTCCTTCCCGAAAAGCTGAATTGGGATCGCTATCAAATAGCAAAGCTAAGCAAAAATAAATTATTTTTAGCCAAGTGGATACATCAAACAAGGGGCATGGGAAAATAATAACAGGCAAATCTAAACTCTTGTAGAGGGACTAGCCCATCAAAAGTGGTTACTGAAACAGAAACCATTAACCAGCACAGCAGATGCCCAGCTTTCTCCTCTCCAGAGGTGGCTTCCAATAGTTTTTACTTTTTTCTTGCAAAAGAATTTTTTATTTATTTTGAATGTTATGGGAAAACTGTGAGGTGATCAAATAGAAACGTCTGTTTATATCTGTAAATGGGAGAAGAAAAATTACAGTTTGGAAGAGAATAACTTTCTTCATATTCATTTTATCTTTTTCATTCCCAAAAACTAGCAAGCTTTGCTGTAGTGGGATATCAGAAATTGGCATTGCTGCAAGCTTAATCTCTGTAGCAATCCTCAAGTGTTCTCTCTAGTTCGTTTTTCTTTATCTAAGGAAATAAGGGAATCTTATTTCCGTTAAGGGAAACTTAATTTACAATCAAAGACATCTCACTCTCAAATTATTAGAGACTGTATGTATCTTTCCTTAAATTCTGGTAAAAGTTGTTAAGCTTTTCTTCAGATTAATGGGAAAAGAAAGCAGGAGGGAAAAAGTGAGTCATCACACGCGTCCTCATCTTCTGTATCAGTGAATCACTAAACACTCATTGCATCACAGATGTCCCGTGCAGCACCCGGAGTAACTACTATAGTTAAAGACGCAAAAGCTTGTGTACACTTGCACATAAACAAACCAGAACGACGCTTCTTTTTATTTTACATAGCTGCATACACACATTCCTCTAATCTGGGTCCAGGAAGGTTAATATCTGTGTCATGGGCTTTCTTGAAAACTCCAGCTTCAATACCGATGAAACAAAACATTTCAAGCTGACAATCCCTACGTTAGCAGCAAACATGCTGTAAAAGACACACTTCTTGACACACAGACCTCGTCTTTTTGGTCAGTTGACATTAATACAACTCTATCGGTACACGCTCTAATCACGTCTCGCTGTTCCATTCAGAGTCACAGCAAAATGCCATGTACAAGCCTGCAGGAAATAAGGAAAATCACCCAGCAGAGTTCTTAATGAATCATTTTTGAAAAATTAGTCATTGTTCTACCACAAAGAACAGTCAGTGACAACCTTCAGAGGAAAGCAGTGTTTTTCTAACTCCCAATCATCACATCTCTCCGTATTCCAAAGGGATAAACTGTCCAAGCAGCCAGGGATCAGGTTAGGAAAGCTAAAGCCCTGATGGAATTAAATCTGGCCAGGGACATCAAGGGCAACAAGAAAAGCTTTTACAGGTATGTCAGTGATAAAAGGAAGACTAGGGAAAATGTGGGCCCTCTCCAGAAGGAAACAGATCTGGTTACTACAGGCTGGTCAGTTTCACTTCTGTGCCTGGCCAGATCATGCAGCAGATCCTCCTGGAAACTATGTTAAGGCACGTGGAAAATAAGGAGGTGATTGGTGACAGCCAATATGGCTTCACTAAGGGCAAATCGTGCCTGACAAATTTGGTGGCCTTCTACAATAGGGTTACAGCATTGGTGGATAAGGGATGAGCAACTGACATCATCTACCTGGACTGGTGCAAAGCATGTGACTCTGTCCCACACAACATCCTTGTCTCTAAACTGGAGACGTATGGATTTGATGGATGGACCACTCGGTGGATAATGAATTGGCTGGATGGTCGCACTCAAAGAATTGCAGTCAATGGCTTGATGTTCAAGAGGAGACCAGTGACGAGTGGTGTTCCTCAGGGGTCAGTACTGGGACCGGCACTGTTAAACATCTTTGTCAGCAATGCAGACGGTGGGATTGAGTGCACCGTCAGCAAGTTTGCTGACGACACCAACCTGCGTGGTGAGGTCAACACACTGGAGGGAAGGGATGCCATCGAGAGGAACCTTGACAGGCTTGAGAGGTGGGCCCATGTGAACCTCATGAAGTTCAGCAAGGCCAAGTGCAAGGTCCTGCATGTGGGTCAGGGCAATTCCAAGCACAAATACAGGCTGGGCAGAGAATGGATCGAGAGCAGCCCTGAGGAGAAGGACCTGGGGGTGTTGGCTGATGAGAAGCTCAACATGAGCTGGCAATGTGTGCTTGCAGCCCAGAAGGCCAACCGTATCCTGGACTGTATCAAAAGAAGCATGACCAGCAGGTCAAGGGTGGTGATTCTTCTCCTCTACTCCACTCTCATGAGACCCCACCTGGAGTACTGCGTCCAGCTCTGGAGTCCTCAGCACAGGAAAGACATGGACCTGTTGGAGTGGGTCCAGAGGTGGGCCACAAAAATGATCAAAGGGCTGGAGCACCTCTCCTATGAAGACAGTCTGAGAGAGCTGGGGTTGTTCAGAAGAAGGCTCCAGGGAGACCTTATAGCAGCCTTCCAGTACCTAAAGTTGGCCTACAAGAAAGCTGGAGAAGGACTTTTTACAAAGGCATGTAGTGATAGAATGAGGGGTAATGGCTTTAAACTGAAAGAGAGTAGATTTAGAATAGATATAAGGAAGAAATTCTTCACTCTGAGGGTGGTGAGGCACTGGCACAGGTTGCCCAGAGAAGTTGTGGATGCCCCATCCCTGAAAGTGTTCAAGGCCAGGTTGGATGGCGCTTTGAGCAACATGGTGTAGTGGAAGATGTCCCTGCCCATGCCAGGGGGGCTGGAACTAGATGATCCTTAAGGTCCCTTCCAACTCTAACCATTCTGTGATTCTATGATTCCCATATGTAAAAAAGAAAAAAAAAAAAAAAAAATCATATAGCAAATTGTAGCTTTTTTGTTTAAAAAACCCTTAAGTACACCTGCTATCTTTAGGGAAGCAGATTTGAAAGCAAAGTGGTGGCTATAGCATGACTTTGAGGCCACAGGCAATACGAAAAAATAAGCAACAGAACTCAAAAAAAAGCTGAAAAACTTTTTGAGTAGAGGACCCCAAAAAATCATCAGGCCTAGGGTTTGGCCAGGAACTGGTTTGCTAGCTGAAACAGCAGCTACAAGGTGAGAGATGTCCCACCGAAGTCCATGCCTGCTTTCTTCTGGCCATGCCCATGCCTGGCTCCCAGCAGCAGGGCAGCCTCCTACTATCCCAGCCCTGAGCTTCCCCATCACCCACGCCAGGAGGGACCACAGACTTCCAATGGGGCTCAAGACATCAAAACTGGGATATGGGAAAACAATGATGGAAAAATCCAAACTGTTGCAAAGGGACCAGCAAACAGCTCATGCACTGTGGGGTGGTATTTCATGTGCCTGCAACTACAGCTCCAAACACGCCAAATATACACAGTCATTGAGTTGAGTTGGCTGGGCTGGTGAAGGCTGCAGTTTCCCTGTGAGGATTCAGTTTTCCAAAATCTGGGCAGCATTGATCCAGGCCAGCATATGACTAACAGAGAGGCTGTGAGCCATGATGGATGCTGTCTCCCTCGCAACACAACAGAAACAGTAAGATTGCCAAGAAACATTAAGTGAAAGTAATTTAATCTCTTTTCACCTGCCAAGCAATCAATTACTTGAAAAATTAACTTGTTTTGCAGCAGCTCATGAGCAGATCTGAACAAACTCTCACCATGATACCAGACAGTGGACACAGGCAGCACTTTGGGACAGTGCAATAACAATGGGACAATGACAATGGGACAATAACGATGTCAGGCTAGGCTGCTCTATTTGGGTTCAACCAGGGCTCACAGCTCGAGGGACTTCAGTAGCAAACCAGACAGGCACCATTAAACCGAAATCCCACCCTTTCAGACGAAGGCAACAGTAAAGGATGAACCAAAGTTATTGAACCTAACTGCTACCTTCAACCCACCTGTGGTCCTTCTCTGGTGCCTTCGCTGCCTTCAGCAACCAGCGAGTAGCAACCCCCCTACCACCGCAGGAGCCTCAGCAGCCTCTGTAATACCAATTAATACCAAATACTGCTTGGTAACAGTTAGTGAGCTGGCAGGCAACATGCAGAGTGCTTTACACCTCTGTGAGCTGCAACTTGCCAAACTTCTTCCTTTGCGAATGTTGTTAACTCCGGCCTTCCTCAGAATTTCAGGATTGACAGCATATTACGTGACTACGCCTAAAGAAACATATCTGACTGCAAGTTCCTAATTATATTCTATCAGTCATTTTAGGACAAATTCAATTCTGATAAGATCTCAAGATCTCAACACCCGGTATTTATGAATCACAAGGAAAAAAATTCTCACATATTTTTCTAGTTTTCCACCAGGAAACATTTTCTTGAGTTTTATGTAGGAACTGGTGAACTGAGCTTTTTATCCTGGGAAAAATAAATTATTAATAGAAAAACTGAATCAAAACTTTTCAACATGCTTCATTTTCTGTTTTATATATAAGAAATTATGAAGTATATAAAAAAACATTTCAACATAAGACAAAACATTGTGATTGATCTTAATATTTTTTCAACAATATTCTTTCTAAAAGATGGAAATAGTTTGATTTTTATTCTAATTCATTATATGAACTCTATTTTCAGCACAATTTTGTGTCATTTTAAAGTACAGATAATAGTTTAATAAGAAGAAAACAAAATGACTAGCAAAAAATAGATAAAAATTTCAGATATCTTTGTAAAAATTTAGAAATAAGAAAATAGAAAGACAATTACTGAATACAAAAAAAGGGACAAAAATCTTAATTTCTTCTCAAAATTAGTGTTTTTACATCTTTACTAGCAAGAAATTGCTTTTTTTGGGTCTCTGTCAGAAGCTGACCATATTCCTCTTCTCCACTGGGTGGCATTACGACCTAGAGATGTAGTATTTGATGACATGAAGTTGTTACAATGAAGTAAATGTCTCACGTACTTTATTGATCTGAATCTATAGAATTAAATCAGTTTCATCAGACAGCCATCTAAGCTAGTCTGCTGATGTGCAAAACTGCCGCTTCTTAGCCAGATAATAGTCTTTTCTGATAGTTTCAGAATGAAGATTGCTGTAAAATAACTGGATCTTTCAGCTTAATTTCATTCGTACTATTGGGTTTGGCAATGTTGAATCACACACATCTCTCTGCAAATAAGAAATTCATAGGAAAGGATTAATATAGTAAAAAAACCATGGTCACTATCTGTGAAACAGAAAGAAATACAGAATAAAACCAGATATAAAATAACTCACAGCTTCAAAGAGCATTTGAGCTTGGCCTGGTTTGAGGTCTGAAGGGGAGACAGGTAAAAGAGAACATCTGTCATTTGTTTTTAGTGGCCAGTCCAGCCCAAACCATGACAGAGCTCTAGCAAACACCAGGGTGTTCAAGCACCTAAGAAGTCCCAGTGAAGTGAGGCACATGCTTACTATCTCAATGAAGCGTGCTGGAGGTGTCGGGAGAAAAGCAAGAGAGTGGATGTTATGCTGTCTGCTGTGTGTGAACAAGATACCTGGGCTCTGCAAAGTATCCCATAAATCCCACCACCAGATTGCCCCTTCTTTCCCATCCATGTACCATGACCATACTGCCCGTTTCCTTCCAGTAAAACCAAAGCGCAAGGAGTGAGGAAAGAAGCTACAAACCCAAGTTACATCTCAATTTGCAGGAAGGATGTAAGCGCTGTGCACACATGGATGCTGGGTTGGGAAATACTTTGGGTCATGGTTTAGACAGCAACTCAGCACTACTAGGAAATACATGAGGAACAGGAATAACTCTCAACAATCTCTCTTTTTTCTCCCCTTTTACCATGTTAAAAAGTAGGAGCTCAGAAATAAAAAAATGAATCCAGTTGTTATGCAAGAATCCACACAAATAAATATGAACAGGTAGAGGGTTAGATTACAGGATAACAAGCTAACAAGATCTTCTGATGTTGTTAAGCGTTTCATTTTAATCTGGTTTGACCATAAGTCTTAGAACATGATCCCTGAGTTCTGTCTGGTTGGTATTCCCATCTTTCTCAATACACTTTCTCCACCCCTTTTCCCCAGAAATGCTGTTGTTAATCTCTTAAATAGTCTGTCTTTATGTGCACATACCAGACCTAACGCACATCAGGCTTTCATCCTTGAAGGACTTGCACACACTTACGATGAACCTTGCACTTTTGGCATATCGCAACTATCTTCTTGCAAAGTTCTGTTCTCGTGTTACTATCACTTATTGTCCCAGGTCTTACACTCGGCTTGAACATCTTCAAGCCTGGGAGTATTAGCACGGAAGAACCTGCCCTGACTGAACCTTCTAGGAAAACAAAAAAAACCAAAATCCAAAACTTCCTATTTCTACCCCCACTCCCCCAGATAAAATAATCCACGAGGTAGAAACTGTCTCATGTCTTCAGTAGTGCCCTCTTCAGGTAATAAGAACAAAACCTCCATCCATCCTTCCTAAGGCTACGGTCTCTCATGTTGCACAGCACCTTGCTTCTTGGGCTTTTATTCCAGCAAAATCCATTTGAAAGGATTTATAGTCCAGACTGAGAGGCCTGAGTGTGCCCACACTGGCTCCCATGCAATGATGGGCAGCCGCGCATTCCTGTCCAGCCCCCCCTTTGCATGCACGACGCGCAGGGCTGCCCACACTTATCCCCACGCACGCACAAAGGGAAGCTCAAGACACAATGCACAGTGGGTTTCTACCCTGCTGAATTAATGTAAACATTTAGAAAAACAGCATACTCTCTGTAGAAGGAGTTCGTGGTACAAAGCTGTCTACCCACTACTTCCTTTGCTCTGGTATTCTCTCTACAAGCACGTACATTTTGGGTAAGAACTCGATTAAAGAACCAAATTTGTTTTTCCCTGAGAGATTTATATTTAAAACCTGCCCACAGAAAGAAGAGTAGAATCCTTCCTTCTCTGTTTGTTTCCTTTCAGCAGCCACATTTAACCTATTTTTGTTGCTTCCACAGACTTCAGGGTTTTTTTCCTATTCATCTGTGGACTAACTGCTATAAATTGTGGTCTTTCTCCTCTAAAAGGAGGCTAGATTAGGAGGAATGAAGTTTTTTCAATAATGATTGTTCCTTTCAATACCAGCAAGTTACAGATTTTCTTTATGTCACCAAGGACAAAGTTATGTTCATAATGTGACTAACGGTTATTCAAAAGTCACCATAAGAATACAAGAATTAATCTATTATTGCCAAATCCAGTTTATCCACTTGTTAGTTCCAATACACCCTCTCCCACCTGAAGTTACCATCTTCTTAGTTCCACTAATTTAACTATTCATCCAGTCCTATCCTAACCCAGCTTTGTCAAGTGATCTAAATTATGAAAAAAAAAAAGGGAGGAGGAGGGGAGAAAAAAAAGAAAGAAAATCTAATACAAAATGTTCTCCACACATACACTTTTTGCAGTCCATTTTAAAAAATGCTTATTTCACAGATTTGGAAGAAAAGAACAAGTGGGAAAGTAAAAATGGCAACCATATTAGCCAAATCTGTCACCAACAGAAGAACATCTTTTACTCAGATGGGTTTTGGGTCACGCCTTATGAAGGTACTTTCTGTAAGTTCACCTCCATTCACATATTTGGGCATTGGTTTGGCCAACATAGATGTCTTCCAGCTTCTTACCGTATCAACCACATCAAAGAAACAATGTCAACTAAAGAACTTCTCTGTATACGTACAGTAAATGCAGAGGTTTCTCCTCATTTCCCACTCCCAACAGCACGGGCTAGAGCCCTACTGTGGGGCTGCGCAGCCGGGAGCCAGAGCCGGTACTGTCTGGCACGTACCATGGGTGCCACAATTGCATTTCTGGTCACACTGATGCAACCGATGCTACCCACCATGCTTGTAAAGATGTTGCTCATTATTTTAATGAGTATACAGAATGAGCAATTTTCAGCTCCATATGCCACATCATGTACGAATTAGCAAGCAGAAAAAATGTCTTGCTACAACAGCTAGACTGACTAATTCATGTGCAGTTGCAGCTGTGCTGCTTTGTCCAAGAAACCTACTTCTTGTCATCTCTGAGAAAGGCTGGGTTTAAGGTGCACCCAGGCTAGTAGTCCTAAGTTGCCTTTTTCCTCACACAAGGGATTTGTAAATAATCCTACAGATCTCTAAGGTCTCGGGATACGTGGACTACGTACACGCCAGAGAATGTGCACTGCTATTAATCTCCATATTTTCTATGTAAAGTAGACTAGCAACAGAAGACTCCATCTAGTCTTTGATTCTTTCTCTTGCCAGTTTATGGCAAATTCTGTCATGCATTTTGGGGTGATTTACAAAGTGCAGGAGATGTAGTCCACTTTACAGTAGAATTCATCACCAACAAACTCTCTAGGTGCCGTCCATCTACATGCTCTTCCTCATTCTAGAACAACACATTGTCACATTCTCTACTTCTTTCTTACAAATGTATAAACCCTTGAGCTCAGCTGTAGATAAACTTAAGAGTCACTGAAAGCACAGTTGGAAAATCCTGACAGCCAGGATCACCTACACCTGAGCTATTCCAGGACACAGCTACCTAACAAAGCTGTGGAATCACTGTCCCTGGAAGGTAAATACAGGTTAGGCTATCTGTTTCAGTGCTTCACTATTCTTATCATCAGAGAAACACTGACATTTAGACGTCTCCCCTTCACTCTGTTTTTGGGAGTCTTATTTGCTGTGGACACAGAATTACATTGTCTCTTTGCCTGTGGTTATATTTAAGACATTCGGAGTGTCTCTGCCACATCCTTCTGTAAATTAAACAATACCAGTTCTTTCAGACTTTATATATTGTAGTCTGTCAACTTCTGGTAGATCAGAATTACCTCAAGATGACCCACATCGTTCTTCATGAGGGATGCCCAAAAATGGACATGGTACTTTTTGCTAAAGCCTCGGCAGGGGTAAGTAGAGTAGGCAGATTACTTTGCAAGTCTTGTATGCAGCAGTCCTGTTTATATGTGCTGATATTGTGTTTGCTTCCCTTACAACACATGCCACACTGAACCACAGATTAAATTGAAGGCAACAACAATCACTGCATCTTCCTCTGCAGACCTGTTGCCTAACAAACAATTCACCTCTTATCATGGGCATGTGCGCTTGATTGCTGATAAATAAATACAGTATTTTGCACTTGACTTGTCTCTTATTTCAGACCTAGCTGACTAAAACAAATTAATTTTAATCCCGTCATTCAATGTTTGCAGAGCAACTCCTCTCTCAGTTTGGCATTGGCTGCATAGTGAATAAACTTAGTCTCTACTCCACTTTCCAAGTCATGAATAAAAAATGTTAATTCATTTTGGACCATGACGGACGTCTGGCTCAGTATATAGGATTGACCTCTTGCTCAGTATATAATTCCCATTAATGCCTACACAGACAGACAGGCAATTTACTGTGGTTATGGAGACAGAGCACACCAATCTCCTACACTTCCTAGGATTTTCAAGGCAATGTTGAAATAAAGATCAGATCTACCACATTTCTCTTTCTTGAAAATGAGCTCTTTTCAAAGAAAAGCATTAGGTTATTTTCCATTTCCTTCCATGTTTTTAGTCTTTCCTTCAATACATGTTCAAAGCCCTCAGGTCATACAGAAACTCAGTTAATGAATCCCTATTGCCTAGACAACATTTTTCTACCAGTTCTCAAATTTGAGTAGTACATTTCCTGCCCTGTGTTCTTTAGGGACAGTCACCAACTTGACTGACTTGATAGTCATGAAAAATCCTTTTTGTCAGATCTACAGTTCCTTTTACTTTAAGAACCTGGTGATAATCAGAGAAACACCCTCTGAATCACTCAGTTGAGTTGCCCTCCTCTTGGCTGTGCTCTTTTCCACTTCCAGGCCTCATTTCCATTAGTCCTCTTTCCTTCAATGGACATCACTGAAAGCTGAAGCATATTTTTCATTTGATCATTTTGATTCTCTGCTCCGTCATTTCTGCAGAGCAAAAGCAATCCCTTATTTTATAAATAGCTAAAGAACTTTTACTGCTGGCACCTTTCTTTTATGGTAACTAAGCAGGACTTGTGTGGTTTTTACTATGGGTCTGTGTTTCTGACTTGTAAACATTTCTTTATTGATGCTTCTGTTCTTTTTTTCTGTTCTTTGTGGGAAAACTCACTACTTGCTTCTAACCACCTCAAAAGGTTCTTTGTTTGATAGACTGAGTGGGCTGTTCTCCAAGCGTTTCTCCGCAGTTTGAAATACCATTTCCAGTTCCTCGGTAATGTTGACACTGTTCACCAAACCACATATAAACCAGTATTAACCGGTTCATTGGTTATTTGGTGTTAGTCTTTTACATCTATGCATATCTAAAAATCACTTGTTCCTACCCCCTGTATCTGCTGCGATGACTGGTGCCAGCAGTCCAGCGATGCCTAATGAACACCACAGGGACTTTCTGGCACAGCGACTGCGAGAGTGATGAGCGGGTTCATCTCCATGAAGCTGTGCAAGCCTCAGTGCCCTTTTTGCTCTGTCACTTACTGGCTTTTCTGCTTTACCTTTCAGACAACACACTAACATTTTTCCTTGAAGATCCATGCAAACAGGTTTCTGCCTCGTTTCAAAAGCAAAGGAGAAATTAGTATTAATATTGGTTCTTTTACCCTCAGAATGTCGTCTTCTCCCAAGAGTAACTTCTGATTATCTCCGTAAGAAAGTACAAAGCAGAAATACTCATTTCAGGATGACAGCTGACTGCTCTAACCTTTCTGGCTAATGTTATCATCATTTTCCAAGTGAGAAAAATGGACATGAAGAAGTGGAATCTCAAGCGAAGGCTTAAGCAGTGTTTCTGTGACCTTGCCTTCATGTCAACTCCTTCATCTCCAGCCAGCAGGAGAAGTTCCCACCACCTGCACCCAGCAGTCAGGACACCACTGGGGAACGGCAACATGAGTCAGTCCACAAATTCACTGAGTGTGGCTGCAGAGATGCCCTGTGACAATGGTGATATCAGTTTGCTCTTCTGTGCTGCTCAGAGTGTGACCTCTCCAAAGAATCTGTCCTACCAGACACACATCAAGTTCAGTATCCTACCCAAAGGGATCCCAGCATGAGGAAAGCTTTGAAAGCAGCTCTATTAAAAGCAAACCACATCAAACACACTCTAAATTACTTCCCCCAACAGCTACCATAGGAACCAAGTGTTTGGGGGACAGAAAACAAACATAAAGTCATATTAAACGCTAAGAAAAAATTACATAAAAAATATCAGAAGCTGGGGATTCTGGATTTACAAAGCACTGACCCAGAGAATGATGACAGTAACAGCACTTAATTGTCTGCCCCTCAGAAGTAGGATCCCTCATCAATAATACACATTTTAGGATATTCTTATTTAAAAGTGAAAAACGTTTTTCAAGGACTCAAGCACTAAAAGGGATGAGTTTGCAATTGAGTTTTTAAGTGTCATCTTTCTTTTCTTAGACTTTTTTGTTAAACTGCTGTAGCATTTCAGTAGCTTGTAACACTATTTTTAGGAATTATTCACCAGTGACGATTTTCAAGAAATAAAGGACTCTATATATACAAAGTCTTGCCTTTATATCAACCCCTTCATCTTGTCATTTTGTCAGATATAAAAACACAGAAAATTACCCCATGGTTCTGTGACTCCTCAGTATGAAATGGCCCTTTTGTGAAGCTTTTATCTTATAAAGTATCTCTGTTTCAAGAAAATGTTCGTTTCCTACTCAGAGGCCAGTTCTTGTCATCATTTTACAAAGGCGGATTTTGCAGCTCTTTCAAAGCAAAATTTTCCTCTTTGCACTTTTCTAAATTAAGCTAGTACTGCTAGATGTTATCTGCAGTATGTATACAGTACACTCCCTTATCGCGCCTTTTGACCTGCATCATTTTCTTCCTGGATGCCTATTATTTACTATCTCTATTCTACACAGCAAGAGCACATATTCACATTTTATTCCATTCCTGTTTTACTACGCTGTTGCCCTTGGAAGTTGTGAATAACCAAAAAGACTTTTAGGAAGTTCAGACAGAACAAGTAAAATGTTTCACTAATCAGCACCAGAAACTGAAGTCTGAAAAAATACAGGCTTGTGGTTTACAGGTATTTTATGTTCCTGCCTGCCTCCACTGAGTAGTGGTGCTACACTTTGTTCTCAGGGTAGTAAGTCTCCTACGGCTACATTTGCCCACAGATAAAATGACTTACAAAGTCTTTTATTGATCTGAGAGGAAACAGCAGTCCCCTCATCTAACAAAAGCCCTGTCTCTTCAGCATGTAAAACCAGATCTCAAGGTCCCACCTCAGATTGCAGACAAGATGCCCTCCATCAAACAGGACTGGCCATTATGGCCACCCCCTCCCTGACTGAAAGGAATGCAATAAATGCCAACAATGCTCCTTAACCCAGTAGTTACCTTGTCCACAGAGCTTGCTGAGGAGTGCACTCCTTTCAACACTTCCTATTCATGTGCAAGCCCCATAGGCATTCCGAAAATAACACAAAGAAGCCAGCTTGTGGTGAGGCTAAAGGGAAGATGAGATGCCTGAAGATGCACCAGGTTCCCTCAAAACACAGCATTTGATTCTTGCAAGAACATGGTAAGAGCTGTCACATCAGCTACGTGAAGAAGGGTTTCTTCCCAACGCAACAGGCCACTTGCAAGCCAAGCCATACATGCACAGTCAATCCCCAGAGTAAAACACCGTGACCCTCACGCCAGGGAGAAACTGGTATCACCGCAACAGCTAAAGGTGCTTTGGTACACATCTCATATTCAAAAATGATTTATAGGGGCAATAAACTCTTGGGCAATTTATCCTTTGATGTTTGGCTCACAATTCCCACTGAAATCATATGTACTATGGAAACTATGATAGATAATCTGTTAAAAAAGTGCATCTGTTTCTTACGCAATGTTTCCAGCATGGAACCAAGCTTGAATTTAACAGATGGGTCCTCCTAGTATGGGATCATTCTGTGGAATCTCTTAAATAACCTCAAATGCTTCTATATTTTCCATGACCAAATCAGTGTTTACATTCAAGCTTCCTCTCTCTCTTCTTGATGGCAGCCCATTTTGTAGAAAGCTGCAAGATTTTAAAATGTGATAAATACTGTATGAGAAAATGTTTCCATTGGTTTCAGAAACTCAGGGACCGTCAGGTTAGCCCACCTGCAAACATGAGGGATAACCAGAAAGCTACTACAAAGAGTACAGTTTTAACACTAACTTGTTTGTCATCAGAACTCAAGTTAAAATTAGAAGCAGAGCTTCTTCAGAGTAAGTTCTGGAAGATAACATGGTAAAGAAAAGGGGTGATAGCAAGAGGTCTTGAATTACTTTCCACTCTGATTATATGATAAATGTGTGCTTTCAAGTCTCATGAATAATGTCTGCGAAAACAAGAGGATGAGTCTAAGCCTGGAAAATTTCCAAGTGTGTCCCTCTCGTATACTTTCAGTGTCTGAATTTAACAAAAACACCCACACATACACACAAAAGATCTACTTCCATCCTAATGAGTAAAAGTACTTAGCAGCAATCTAATCGAGACTTCCTCAATGGATCAAGAAGACTTAATCACATTTAGCCCATGAATTTAATGTTTAGTAATTTTCTTGCCAGCATCCTGCCATCGTTAACAGCAATATCTGTTTAATGACACACAAGTTCTTCTCGCAAGAGACTGAACTAAAATATACCATGATAAAAGAGCTGCTCTTAAGCTGGTCAACTTTTTGCTTCCTAAAGATACAAAGATAGGATCTGATACCCCTTTTTCTGTTCTTTTTAAGAAAACTGGAGCATACAAAGCCACCCAGAGAGTCCCCAAAGTTACTGTGTTATCTATCTGTCATTCCGTGCTCATTTAACATTGTTTCTAGTGGAGCTGAAACATCACTGCCAAACACCAAGATTGTCTCAGGGTCTAATCTTTCTCTTGAAGAGGGCAAAAGACGTTGTTGCCTTGCCTTAGCCCCAGCTTCCCATGGGGCCCAGCCTGGAAGAATGGCCCTCAGAGTGGGACCCCTAAAAACCCACGAAAGCAAAGGTTGTAACAGAACAATCGTCTGAGCAAAGACCAGTATCTCTCTGGAGCGGCATGGAGAAGACTCAAAGCACCAGGCTGAAATCCAAGGGCCAGAGCACAACCTGACCCTGCCAGAGGTGAAATGGATTATTAGTATTAATCCTGGCCAGACTACGGACTGGCTTTGTTGATATTTTCTTGAAGAAAAGTGACTGTTCTGTACATATTCCAAAAGCATGGGACACACTTTATTTATTTTTGCCACTCTCCAGGAAGAATTTGTTTTATTATTCCAAAGCCAGGGGACTAGTTTAAAGTTTCTAAATCAAGGACAGAGGTTTATGCAATTCCAAAGATTAAAGGGGGACAAAACCAAACCCACCCAGTCTGCAGTGATCCCTTTCCAGTGTATTAACTCCTCTCCTGCCAGGTGTCCTGAAGCTTCCAGTGACATTGCTCCAGAGAAAACCAGAGGACACGGGATAATAGCATCATATCTCATTTCCCTTTATAAAAATCTGGGACTACAGAATAAATTCCTCCATGGGAAAAGCGCAGTGGCAGCAGAACCCATGCTGTGGCCAGAAGTGCAGACACTGTGGCAGGTGACAACTGGATGTGGGCTGTTGAGCAAGTGACAGCCAAAACAAACGAGACCTCACAGATCTGTAATGAGGTCTTTAATATTCAAGCAAAAGTCACGGCTAGGGTCTATACAGACCTTCTGATTTAAGAAGAAGCGCACACTCAGTTACGACAATAAAAAGGCACAAGGGATTTCTGAATTAAAGAATAAAAAACAGCTGTAATGCTTGCTTGCTTGAAGGGAAAGCACGATCATTTCCTAGACTATAAGGCATCTAAAGACAGTTCCTGAAATGGCAATGTTTTCTCAGACCAGTTTATAGGTCACCCAGAAGCCCTTCCTGAGGGGTGACAGAAAGCATGGGGTCTTCCAGGCAGATTTCATGCATTGGACCTTCTTCACTTCCATCCACTTCCAAACTGTAGTACTGGGAATAACCAAATGTGTGAAATATGTTATTGACATAAAGTATTACTGGCATATGCATCCAGATGAAAAAGCCAAAACCAAACCATTCATTTGGATTCACTGCCATTTTTAAGAAGTCCTGGCCAGGAGACTGACACATGGGTAGGATTCAATTTAGCAAATCTGGGCTGGTCATCTAGATGCTTTTTATAGGCAAAGGCGGCATTTCCAGGGTACTACTCATTTCACCCTTAACAGGCATATAAAGTGCTGCTTCTCGCCATTGGACTGACTGCAAACAGATGTCAGGGTGGATAACTCTCACGTAGACGTCTACATTGCAAACATCTAGAGTTAGACTAGAAGTACCTCTACTCGCCTCTGACAAGGAATAGGGAAAAAAGAAGGGCTTGGGACGAGAAGGTAGCGATAGATCATGGTGCAGAGTGAGCCCTGGGGATGAGCTGTTTTTGGAGGGACAGATTTGTATGGCTGTTCCCACAGTGAAGCCAATACATCCTGCTGGGACCGGACCAGCAGACACACCACCATGGTGGCTGCCTCCAGCCCGTGACATTACAGCAGTAATGATTTGTCTGGACAGTGCTAAAATTAGCACTTTATTCCCACCAAGAGCCTGAGTATTGGCTGGCCTCTCCCATGTGGCAGAACATTTTGCCCTCTTCCACGGAAACAAAAGATTTTGCTTCAACTCTCCAAGTGAGCGGGTTACTTCAAAACGTCTCCCTACAGTCTTATCTTAAAGACACAGGCCTCCAGTGAGGAGAAAAGGTTCGGCAAGGGACACCACCAAAAGCTTTGATTTTTAATGATTAAGGGATTCAGGCGTGACATTTCCTACTCCCAGTTCCATTTCATCCCTTTCAAATTAAAGACTGGATTCAATCACTGGCTTATTTTTACAGGCATTTAATCATAACAAAAAGAAAACAAAAAACCCTGGCAATGAGACAAGCTCTGCAGCCTGCCTTCTTCCTTATGCTGCTACAACTCATTACAAGGCAGCTCAGTTCAGCTGTGAAAATGCCAGTACCTATCCTGATACAATCCAGAAAACCACGATGCATCACCAGCTCTCTTGAAATTTAAGACAAGCACAGGACACGATTGTCCTTACAGTTACAAGTAGCTACAGGCAAGTATTAGCAGATTCCATTTAAAAGAAAACTCTTATCACCCTCATCCTACCAAAGGTCTGAGAATGACCCTATTACCCAATTCTGAATACGCAGTGTTTTAAAAACACAGCATTAGTGCTTATCTGTTGCCCGGGTCCAAATATTTTGTTTTCCTAAAAAGGGCCTGAGAAGCCAAACAAATCAACATCTTTAAGTTTCTGTTGGACGCTAGAAAGGATTTGAAGCTCAGGGCAAACAAGGTTCATCACATGACAGGGAAAAAAAAAGGAAGTAGAATAATAAAATGTAACATCAGCATCTCCTTGGGAGTTATCAGCAGTTTTGCATCATGTTCTTGCTAGTTCCTAATTTCAAGCTGTGGATTTTACATAATAAATTTAGCATGGTCATTCTTACAAATTTACGCAGGGAATGATGAATGCAATTTAATAAAACGACTACTTATAATTGCCATTGAACAAAACCCTGATAACATAAAAGACCCCAAAATAATACTTCAATGATATTTTAGGAATTTCTAACACTAAAGATTTGAAAAGGGAGGGAACCATAGACAGGGGAGATGATTTAAGAGCGTGTCATCTAATGAAATTAAAGTTAATGAGTGTCTGTGAAATGGAGTTGAACCCCAAAATATAAAATGCAAGAGACAAAATAAGTATTTTACACCTATGATATTGTATTTTGGAAGGCAGGCAGACTTTTCCCCACTCTCTTCCCTTAAGCTGTCCTTGGGGAAGCTCTTGAAGCCATTGCACAAGGAGTCCTCCCTGCTAAGACTGGCAAAAGTAATAGTACATTAATGAATACTGACCCAAACCAGCTCCATCATCTGTGCCACACACCCAGGCAGACCCTTCCGGCAGGCTGCTGCTAGAGAAATCATAAGCATATTACACACTTCGAGCCCTTCCAAGCGACCCTTTCTCTGCTGCCCTTCTTTTCACCTTCCTTATGGCAGTGCAGGCAAGAGTAAGGAGAGGCTGAATCTAGCATCAATACATACGTCGCTTCTGACGTAGGCATGCCTTTGGCTCTGCCCTGCTTCAGCAGTACAATCAAACACCAGATATCGGTACCTTATTTATTGGTGAGGTAGCTTTACAGTCATATATAAGAT
Organism: Burhinus oedicnemus; assembly: GCA_008921705.1. Taxonomy (NCBI): domain Eukaryota; kingdom Metazoa; phylum Chordata; class Aves; order Charadriiformes; family Burhinidae; genus Burhinus; species Burhinus oedicnemus. The sequence continues at coordinate 2,665,509 of VFFE01007192.1, forward strand.
TAACCAGCTCTTAAAAAAAAATCACCATTCACTTCTGGAGACAGAGTGGTACTAAACTCCACTGGGAACAAAAAATGAGGCTGTTATTGGAAAGAGAGCTGCACATAGCTGCTGGGTAAAATCCTGAGGATGCAAGGCATAAAACCAGGCTGTTGATGACAGCAGTTTTCAGCGTATCCTCTGTGGAATTGGTTAAAAAGGTTTAAATCACAGAATTAATTCAGCGTCAAAATGTGCCATGTTTTTTTCTGCAAACATTTCCATGAAATACTTCCCTGTTCTCCGTCCAGTTCTCCATCTGCACAGCAAAAGGGGTTGCTGTGAATATCATTGAGCAGTCATAACTACCCTTCGCTTTCTAGCTCCCCTCTCCTCCAAATTTGTCCTATAAAGGAAGTGATTATTTGCCTTCAAGCTGATTGAAAAGGCCTGTACTTAAATATTCACGACTCCTAAAAGAACCTAAGAACTAAGGGAGGATCTAACATCAGCTTGTCCTCAGTGGAGAGTGACTTCTGCAGGATGGCAGCACTAAAGGGTAAAAGCTCTGATGTCAAAGATAACAAACCTCTTTCCCCCCTCAATAACTTAATAAAATAAATAAAATAAAACCTGAGCAGCATTAAACAAATATCAAGTGAAAAGAGAGTCCCCATTCTGTAAGACACAGACCGGTCTACTGTTTGCAGCATGAACCCTCTAATGACAAAGCACACTTCTCATGTTGCACAGCCTAAGTATCTGTCACTTCCAAGCAAGCCGCCTTGACTTCAGTTGCTTTTAGAGGACCAGAAAGGACTATTATTGGTCTGCTGCTCTGTCATTACCAAGAATGAATGTCCTCTGGTCCCTTCTGTATCTGTATGGTGAAAACTTCTATCTTTTACGCATTTCTTTAGCCAGGAAAGCTTATCTGGATGCTCCATTTTTTTCCTCTCGCCCTTCACTGATTTCTGCTGCTATCTTCCTGCAAATTAAGGAAGATTAGAAACATTTTAACAGTACTGGAAGATTTCCATTATTTTTCCTTAATACAAAAAGAGTCATTAAAAAAGAGATAACTGCAATCTGAAGAGACAGATGTAAATCTAGGACTGTTCAGCATCCTAATGAAAATGGAATCCCAAAGGCGTATGTTACATGCTTCTAAAACAGGTTCCCTCTGTTTTAGGGGGAAAAATAACCAAAACTAAACCCACCACTGACAGCATTTTACAGTTACTATAGAATTAAACAAAAGGGCCGTGGCAGTTGCAAGCAGCTGAAACAAAGCATTCAGCAATACATGACAGCTAAACTCAAGCTCATCCTTCTTTCTTCCTGTTATTAAAATGCAATGCCCCTGAGAGATATTTTATAGTCTGCTTCAGAAAGTCGCAATAGTCAGTTTAAAATTTATAAGCACTAATAAGGTAACACATTCAGTTTACCCTCCTGTTCACGATTAGTGTTGATGAGATCCAAAAATGGGAGATAAGAGAAAAGCCACAGATGTAATGAAGTAAAAACCAGTGACTTGCCTTGGGTGCCAAGAGCTTGTGGGGAGGAAAAAGGCCAAAGCTTAATGTCGTTGCTAGACAAGTTCTGAGCCTTCTCGGTAACTTCTGCTATTTAATGTATGAAACATTGCAAAGAAAGGCAATTTTTCATTTTCCTGCACAGGAGATAACTGTTGTAGCCACAAGTGAAGGAAAGTGCATAGGGCATAAGAAGGTGGGGTATGATTTTAGTAAGAGTTGGTTCAAGAATGCAAAATAATACATAAACACATCATACTGACCTTCCTGAACGGCTCTGCTGATTAAAGCTTCAAGTGAGCAGCTTTGCATAATTTTAGCTTTTAATTCTCAGGATAAAAATCTAACTTTTGTGTATTGTAACAAATTGTTACAGCTAGCCTGCATTTACAACAGTGCCAGCAACAGCATATTTTTTCCCTTTTAATGAGCATTATTACAGCATACAAGGTGGATTCAGACCCTTTTCTCAATGCATTCAGTATTTGGCAAATGTATTATTTAATAACTTTCTACCAGTACAATATGCATGAGATACATATATCTCACAATATAGAGAAATACTTCAGATATTAATCAAGGTGAGGTAACCTCCCTAAAATCCTCTTTGCTGCTGCTGCTCGAGTCAAAGACAACGTTTCCTCGTTATTTTGCTGCAGCAAGTTCTGAAAGCCTCCTGGAGTGACCACCTCCCTAACACAGCGTCCCCATGGGTTTATTGCAGGGAGGTCAGACTGCACGTTGGAGGTCCACCTCAATCCTGTCTCTACAGGAGACTTGGGCTTTTTGCTCAAGACAAAATTCACCCACTTTCCATGGACCTTCCATGGACTCCACTTTCCATGGAATGCATTTCAGCTTGTTTTAGCAATCTGTGTGGCGCTGTGAAGTGTCCCCTGCGGCACTCTCCAGAGATCCTGCCCTGGCTTTTCTTCTGCCAGCTACAGAATAACATAACTGTTCTGAACCCATGAGGAAAAATCAAAACTCCATCAAAATATGAAGAAGGGAGCTGCCAAGTCTGGACAGGCCCTTCAGGTGCATATCTAAGACTTGGAAGGATTAGTTTTATTTAAGAATGCAGTATTTTTATCCCACTGTGCTGCATGAAAATCGTAAATATTATCATCAGTAAGACTAATACTAATAGCTCACTAACAATGTGGCTGCCGGAGGTCTCCAGGCCTTTCAACTTCTGCTCTGCTCGGCGAGGCACCCGGTGGTCTGAGAGGTGCTGGCAGCCACACTCCTGCTGACACCAAGAAACCAGGCAGCTGCTCCCCCTGAGTCTGCACCTCTGCCCTCTTCGATGGATGGAAAGCTGCTTCTGGAAGACCCCTTTTAAACAGACTAGGAGCTCTGGGGAGTGCAAAGGACAACGGGGATGAAAATAAGAAAGAGTTGTAGAGCGGTTAAGATCAAGTTTTCTTAGGAGGACAGATTTTGCTGCTTGATGACCATTTGCATTTACACCCAGCTACGCCAGTATCTCTGCTTCCTTGGGTAGTGACACGTACAGCTCTGAGCCATGAATCTGAAGAGATGCACCACGTCTTACTGACCTTCCTGAACGGCTCTGCTGATTAAAGCTTCAAGTGAGCAGCTTTGCATAATTTCAGCTTTTAATTCTCAGGATAAAAATGACAGTTTAAGCAGTAAGAAGTCTCAGGAAATTCTCAGTTAAGGGTTTGGCTGACCTTTACTTTTAGTGTAGCAGGTGCTTCACAGCTCTGACCCTACAAACAGGTAGGCAAGTGTGCGTTTGTGATCCTAATTTTTCCCCCCAAAAGTAACGGGATAGCTGTTATGCACACATATCTATCTGAAGTTCATGGTATGTATATTCCAAGACTGAGACAGCTGGTTTCATTCCAGCGAGAATTTCAATAATTAAAATAGAATCAGCAAGCTTGTATAATGCCCAGTTTAAAACAGTGACGTTCAGTCCCGTATTTCTAAGAGCACACATACACTACAAAGTTAAGTATTTTAAGAGTTGACAAAATGTAACAGCTAGCTTAAATACACATGCACGTGCACACATACAGAATCACAGAATCACTTAGGTTGGAAGAGACCTTTAAGATCATCAAGTTCAACCGTTAACCTAACACTGCCAAGTCCCTAAAGACACTAAACCATGTCCCTCACCACCACATCTACATGTCTTTTAAATACCTCCAGGGATGGTGACTTATATGCATACTGATGCACACACACATACACAGAGCGAAGCATAAAAGTCCTATGTTTACCAGATATAACATAATCAGCACAACCCAAGTGGACCAGTGATGGCAACAGCAAGCTGAAGGACAAGGGGTGTTGAGATTCACTGCCAGACAAGTGTGACTGAAGAGAGGGTGGCTCTGCGTGCCCATGAGGGGATGTGCTGCCGGCAGCTTGGCTCCAGCCCTGATGCACAGAGGCAACAGGAGACCCAGCAGAGGAAGTCACAGTCATGATGTGCAAGGCAGAGGTAGTAGCTACGCCTGCTACGGCATGCCAGGGAATAACTTACGGCTCTCCAACCAAAACCCCAGCAAATGCTCAGAGCACCACCAAGCCTGATGGCGAAGGAAGGACAGACGGCTGCGGGACTCAGAACTGCTTGTAAACCCATCTCACTGCACACATGAGAGCCATCACCGCCCACCACAACACCGCTGAATGCCACACTGCCAAACACCACGGCGGCAGTGGCAGCTAACAAGAGCGTGCTCGGGTGAGCCTCTGTGGTGTGGATGCAGCGTCGGGCCACAGTAAAAAAACCCAAACCCAAAACACGCCGGCCCCCAAACCCAAAACACGCCGGCCCCCAAACCCAGCTTCCCACTCCCCCCAATAACATTAGCAACTGAGTTTTTCCCACTCAAGTTTGTAGTTGTCTGCCAAAAAGACAGGGAGACCACCATTCATCTGGATCGTGCTGAAGAGGCTCAGTAATCCACTGGACTAACTGAAGGCAGCTTCCACAATGCAGCAGGACTAGTACGAAGTTTAAAAAAACAAAGTTACACGCATCTCGGTATTTTTCACCAGAATTTGGGAACAAAATAAAGCAATGCTGAAATAAAGGCAAAATCATACTTGAGGTCTGTAAGAAACTCCTTTCTAAAACCTAATACCAAGGGCTTCAAATCTGCAGACATTTTGCAAAAAAAGAAACACTGTCTGATGAAAAAATTGTTGCAGGTAATTTGCCTTGCTCTGCTTCCTCTCACTCTAACAAAACACAGTTCTTGTTGACAACACCTTTTTTTTACAGTCGTGGTGTTTTTCTGGGAGGAAAAACATGGTAAGAAGAAGATGGTATGAGAAGCTTAGATTTATTCTAAGTCTTGAACTCAGGAGTAATTTGCGTTGTTCGCTCCTCACCCTCGCTCTTCTTCTTCCACCCCCCAAACAGATAAACTATCAGTACTTAAACAGGAAAGCAAGGAGGAGTGGGAACATCTTTGTAATTGTGATCTTTTCTATATGTATTTATTTTTTTTCCAGCATGTTTATTTTTAACTGCTTTAAACACTCAGCAAAATCATGTAATTGCTCCCAGCCCTGGCCTCGCAGCGGAGGCACCTCGCAGGGCGGCGAGGCCGGGCTGGCAGCGTGCGCCGCCGCCGCAGGGCTGAGCGTTCAAAGGGCTCTCTCAGTGCAGCCAGAGCTGCGTCCACATCTGGGGCAGCGGCAGATGCAGCGTCTTCTGCACAGAAATGCCTGAAGAGGGAAGTCCTGCGTTCGCTGCGCCAAGTGGCATTTCGTGGTCAGTGTCATTTCCAGCTGGAGAGTCGGTGTTGAGGGCAGAAGGACACCACGGATGCAGTGGCTTCTGTCAGAGGTATCACCTCTGCTTTTTTTCCTTCAGGTCCTAGCATATACAGGGAGATTCATTCACCACGGTCCACTCTTCCTGCCCTTCTCGGTCAAGCAAGCTTTTTGCCATCGCAAAGGCTGGCATCTCTCTAATAACACGTGAGTTCTCAGTGCTGGGCTTTCACAGTGGCATTTGCAAGAGTCAAAACACAAAACATGCAACTTAGAAGCAGAAAGAGAAGAGGAGAGAGGGACCTTCCCCAGGAGCACGCTGAGTGCCAGCCCTCTGAAGCGGTATCTCCAGGTTAAAGCCGAGCTGCGCCTCTGTTTCTCATCCCACTTAAACTTGTCACCGCTTTGCTTTCTAGCTTTCTAGGATCACGCTGGATATGTTAGCTGATGCACTCTAAGAGATTTTTTTGTGGGCATCCTACTATTAATAGAGCAGTTTGCTTTCCCTGCAGAAGTTATCTACTTGAAAGCCCCTCAGCAGGGAGGCACCTTGGGACGGAGCACACAGCACCTCGGCGCTCCGCAGTCTTCGCCTGACTCTGCAAATGTGCCAAAACTACCCTCCTCACACTGGCCGGGCCAGAGCTCTTCCCTGCTGTCATTGCTACACCCGTCTGCAGAGAGAGAGGAAAAAAACCCCAGGAACTCTCGCAGCTAGGGTTGCTGGAAAGCTAGAAACCCAGCATCTCTGCTGGAACTGGGTTGCAATCTCCAGAACAGGAGTAGTTACACTCACACCATATGGGGGGGGGGGAAAAAAAATCCAAAATAAAACCTCCAAAAGATGAGTTGCGTTAGCCCAAAAGCATAGGTTTTGTAAATGGAAAAGCTTAGAAAAATCTCATTTTTCATGAAAAATGCCTCTATTTTCTCAAGAACATTTCCCAGTGTCTTGCAGCACTTGGCAGAAGGTTCTTGGAAACAGTGAAGGTCCCTGACACCACGCTCCCCTCCAAGGGGGCACCTCAGAGCATGAGGATGGCTGGAGATGGTGACGTTTTTCCTCCCACCATGCAAAACACCTTTCTGGACATATGACACATGGAAAGCGGCAGTGTCACTTTTTTTTTTCCAACAAAAGACAAAACAAAAGGCAGTTCAGCTACCATGTAGGCCAGGAAAAAGGTGACATTTCTAAGCTGAATGAGACCTTAAAAGATGTACTCCAATTTTTTTCAAAATATTTTAGTTTTCACAGACATTTAAAGATTCCCAGGTAGCAACTACCCATGACTGAGTTGTGTGAGGCTTCCTCTCGCCCAAAGAATGGGGAACAAAAAAAGGAAAGCAGGAGGCTGGCTTTCTCCAAGAGCTCTTTTCAAAGTCCTCTTGGCTTTTAAGAACCCCATGTTTCACGCTGCTGACAGGCATGGGTATGGGTTACTACAGGTTGCCTTATGCTACAAATATCCCCTGATTTTAGTGGGATATTCTTTTTAAAAAAAACCAAAATTTTCTACAGTGGCTTGTAATCTTAGAGTCTACACAATATAAAATACAACCGGTACCTCTTCTCAGTCCTTTCTGTGTTTATTAGGAAGGAGGATAAAATATACAGTCTATAAATTCAAGTCAGCATTAGTATGCGCTTTGCTGCTGTTCTCGTGATCTTTCACTGGACTGTGTTATTCCTGAATTAAACACTATTTTTAAAAGGAACCTGTTGTTCTCTTTAAAATGTCATGCATTCTTTTAATGCCATATACCAACACTGAACAATGAAAAGCATTTTATCCTTCTGGAACTCATACTTTGAAAACTTAGTTCTACAAAAATAAATTATTTGAAAAAAGCTTTTCATCAGAGGTTTTGAATTCTAATAGGTTTGTAACGTTCATCTGCTCTGTTTCTGGGTTACAGGTACTACGGGAACATGTTCCCATGTACAGATAATGTATTTTCACTGGAAAACTTGTCCATTAGAAAGAGATCATCTGATAAATAGAAATGTTCCACAATTCTACAGTAATTAAGTAAAAGCTTCAAAATTATGATCAAAATCGTTTATCAAAATAAAAAACAGTTAAAAACATATTTTCCCTTGAAATTTTGAATTTTTAACTTTTCATAGCAATTAAAGGAAAAGAAGTGTTACAGAAAGCACATTGAAAATTTCTGGCAGCTGGAAAGCCAACCCCGCTTTGAACATGTCAAGTTACAGGCATCCCACTGAATCCTTTCATAGGACATTAAAACATGTACATTCTCAATGAAAATTTGCTCCCTACCTCTCACATAAAGTTTTCCAGCTTCTAGTAAATGAATTCATTATACTTTTTTTTCAGACAAGTTAAAACTCAAGGTCTATCAGAGATCTTCTCTCCAACCACAAGCAAAGATGCGATCACGGCAGTGGGTTCGGTCTGTCAGTAGCCAGACTAACGATGCAAAGAAGGAGATGCCGTGGAGTGGAGGTGTTAAATGGACACGGAGCAGAGTGTCCATTATTGCCATCAACATTTCTGCTCTATTCCTCTCACTCCGTAGAATTTACTTTCACAGTTAAGTTTCAAAACCCTATCACAATACGAGATTTGCTACACGAGGTACCCATCCCACTTTGCAGCGAGCAGCAAGCGGTGTCATACAAGAATGGCAAGATCGCCATACAGTTCAGATGAAAGAGATGACCTCGCCTGGGTCAAAGCTACAGAGAACTGGACCGCTGTGGCGATACCAGCTTTGGTGCAAAATGGATCTGAATTGTGACCACCTGCTTGCTTGTCTTTAGCGATTCACCAGGAGGAAAATACAATTTAGGCTGATTTTTTTAAAAAAAATACTTCAAACTTTTCTCATAGAAGTTAAAAAGGAAAGCAACCCATAGTTTTACTGCAAGTCAAAGAAAATATTTAAATTTGCACTGAAATGGCCTTTCCCCAGGTATGTTTTCCAGCAGCACAGGAAAGGGAGGGCAGCAGCTGTGGTGGTGGCGAGGTGCTAAGCTCTTTTAAGTTACAAGCTGTTATAAGTACGTAAATAAGCATCTGGGCCAGGTCTGGGTCCAGGGCAAGAGCCCCAACCACCAGCACGTTGGCACTCTCGCCCTTTATTCCTTGAGCTCAACAAATATGTAAGTCTTTTATTTTAATGTTTTAAAGGAACAAGATCAAAAGGAAAGATAAGGAGTAATATACCCCAAAATATCTTTTATTTTGCAGATCACATTACTCTCGTAAGAGGTGATTGATGTGGCTTCAAGTCCTCTTGGCCTTGAACCCGTTCTTCATTATCATCTGTGAGCACACTCATCACAGTAATTGGTAAAAGCAGAACAATTACCACATTAGCCTGAAACATTTTTCCATCCAAACCTATTCAGCCAATCATCCCAAATTTCCAAATAATTTCAGGATGACAGAAACCACTTATTTTTTGGCAAACTATTTAAAAAAAAAAAAAATCAACTCTGTTCGTAATGAAAAGTTGGAATGGCTGGCTTCAATACCCTCTATAAACTGAAAAGTACATTTTTGATGGTTTACGCAGCTCCACAAAGAATGTTAAAGTCCATAAAACCCACTTTCAGGTTAAATGTAAGGTATTCTACTCCTTGCTAAAATGAAACAAAATGACCGAGAAATTTAACATATTTAAAGTTTTTTAATATTTTTTTAGAGATTCCCCTCCCAGGCAGAATTAAGGGCTCAAGCACATGGTTCATTACACGAGTTAGCAAGTTACGGTGTGTCGGCTGATGTGCGGTAACTTCTTCATACATATGCTTAGACCTAGATAAATGCAAAGTAATATGACTTAAATTATCGTACTTTCACTGCAATCTAGAGTGAATTGAATTACTTAGCATTTACCATGGGCGAGGAACATGTGCACAGACTATTACTAACAGCTTCTTTACTAAAATCCAGTAAACTACTAAGCAGCAGTAATATGATTATGCAACTGACACCCAATCTATCCTTTGGAACACTCCCAAACTCATCGTTTCATTAAGTTTTAATTGCTTTTCTGGATTGTAAATGCAATATTTAAAAGCTATAATGCTCGCAATTTATATCTCTTCCCTCACTACATTACTGATATATACTCCAAAATTTCACTGGAGTTTAACAAAATTTGTCCTTTGCTATTAAGGAAGAGCGCTTAATGTTACAAAGCATACAATTACAAAGTCCCCAGGAAAATTTTCAGTTAGTGAGATGACTATAAATACAGAATTCTCATTACAAAGAGCTGTTTAAAACTTATAACAACCAGATAATGACAAAAACTACTAACTGCTAATTTGATTCATACTCTTTTTTTTTTTTAAAGGGAGAATGCTACTCTTGCAAAAGATACCAGTTACTCTAACTTCAGTCTTTAAACGCCTCTGTGTAGGGACAAAAACCACTAAGGAGGGTTTACATTTTGCTTCTAAGCAGGTAATGCTATTGGAAAAGATGGAAGGAAAAAGAAAAGGGAACACGTTGTAATTACAGCAAAATGGTCATAGGGAATTGCCAGAAAAACAAACAGTATAGATTGAAAGGTGGTTTTAAAGACTGGATTCTTTACCCCATTACAAAATTGAGTGTTTTCTTTTCTGATGGACAAAGAACATTTATAAGAAATAGCCCTCCCATACACTGAAGCATGGCAGTCAAAAGCAGAACAGGTCTTGAGGAAGAAGAACCCTTCTCCTTTGACAGATCTCAGAAACGACTGGATAAAGCATACATGGATGTTACTTCCTTTGTTCATTTGTGAATATTCGTACACAAACATAAATACTTCACAAAGTTTGCCAGTTCTAATGACTCCTTCAGCTTCTCAAGAGTCCAAACTGTACAGCAAAGCTATCCTCTCTGGCAGGCGTTGCAGATTTCTTATTTCACATTCTACATGAAACGCTGTCAGCAGAGTTATTACTCACAGGAAATCTTTCTGTAAAGGCAATCATCTCGCCAACATTCATAATTTTATCACTACTCAGGCAATAGTTGGTGTTTTAGTCTTAACTGGTTGTAGTCTTAATATCTGGAGTAATGTGACTGTTCCGTTATGGAAAAAGTTCTATGTCAGCTAATCTAGAGAAAATACAAAAAAAAATGTTATTGGTTCCATATCAAAAGTAAAATAAACACTTTCCTTCCTTGCTTTTAGAATTCACTTTTGAAAGTCTAATGCACAACTGTAAAGTACACAAGGCTGCTAAAAATTAAGCCCAAGCACTTACACACTTTGAGACAGGGGCTTATTACTGGATACAGCGGTTACCCGTGCAAGAGACGTAGCTTTTGCTCCACCACAGGACAATGTTCATGGTCAGAAGGGTCTGGCTATGCTTCCTTCTTTTAAAGCCCTACATGCTGACGGGGCTGTGTATGGGTCCACAGAGGGGAACACTTGGCAGGAAACAGCCCCTCACACATGGTCTCATTCAGGATGCATTAATACTCCTTAGAGTTAAATCTCAGAGCTTGGGTCCATAAAATAAACTTAAATGCAAGATGTTAACAAAAAGTTAGATTTTTACATTAACAGGATCCACATAATACATTTGCTATGAAAATAAATCTTTCTGAGTGAACCAAAAAATGCCCTTATTTCTAATAATAGGAGAGAAAATTACAGTTGGCAAACTTGAGAGACAATTAAGCCAGTGTTTCAGAGAACTCCAGATCACTGCCAAAACAAATATTCAGATAAAAGAACACAGCTTCCACTCCCTGCTTCCTTATTAATTGTGTTTTCTTCCCTAGCCATTACAAATAGGTTTGTAAAATAAACTCCAAAAATATACGCGTCTCTGTTTTTTGATTTGCATTTGATTGTTGTTTCTGAGGATGCTACCAACTGCTGAAGAAGACAGGATTACACTAATATTCACTCTATAAATACCGTAATAAACAAAGAAAAGCCACTGCACAGCAAGGTTAAATGAGGACAACATGGGAAATGCACGGTATAAGGGACTGTGAGGCCTCTCACTTGGCTTTCCAAGTGCAGGATATTCATTGCATTTTATTAGCTGATTAACGAGGTGTGTGGCAATTCATCTGGAGCTACTAAGGTCCTTTGATCCACCCTCCTTGCAAGCGCTCCCTCTAACAGACAAAAGAAGTTCTTTGTGGCTACAATCCCACCGCGTCCAGCGGGAGGATGCTGCTGGGGGCCAGGCTGGAGACCGGCAGCACAGCTCTTCCTCGCCAGGGGCAGAGGTCCAACTGCCTCATCCACCCCACAGAACCCACCACTTGCCCTCCCGGGGCAGCCCGAGGGGCCGTCCCCCACCCGCCAGGACTGGTTCAGGGCACACCGCTTCCACCGAAGCACACGCACAAGGCTCTGAGGAGTCTCACCACTCCACGTCTGGATGGGACAGGCAGCTACTGCATGGGTATTCCTGAACATAAATGCTTGCCTTGGGGAAGCCCTCGACCTGCAAAAGCCCTCTTTACCCTTGCACACAAACGTATCGGTAACTTCAATAGAAGCAACTCAAAGCTTTTTTCCCCAGAGAAAGCACGGCCTCAGACCTACGTATGATTCGTAGTGCTCAGACCTAAAGATTTCAAATACTAAAACTCTTCAGTTTGCTCTTGGGTGCTGAAAAAAACTCTCCACCCTGCGCCACATGGTAGATGTGTGCAGAGCCCACTGGACCAACCATCTATTATGACTGCCAGTAGAGGTGGGAAGCTGGACCCAATGACCCATGGGTCCTGCTAATCTATAGGCTACAAAGGCCAAGGTTAAGCTTCCTGTGGTAGGGTAGGGTACACCTTCCTGGCTGTGTGCAGATGAGAGTGGGTATCTTGGTGTTTAGTTTGCAGCTTTAGAATGGTACTAAATAATACAATCTAAAGCAGACACTCGTGCAAGCAGGGAATGTCATAAAAGAGGTAATTTTTCCTAAGTGTTCCCTCTTCTGCCATCTTCACTTTAGACCGAAACCCTAGAAGCTGCCTTTATCTCGTGGCTTTGGAAGCCAGCTCCAAGCGACAGGGAACGGACAATGATGTGAATCCAGGAAGAGCAGGGCAGGAAAGAGGCAGGAAAATGGTGTGATAAGAAGTAGGAGACAGCAGCTTTCATCCTGATCAGGAGGAGAGTACAGTGTCTCTGGAGAGCAGCTGGGATCTCCATCTGTACCAGAAGAACGGAGACATGATAGTTTCACAATGGTCTCTGAGACAGGGTGAGGCCAGCTCAGCATCAGAGCAACTGCTGATGAGCTTTACAGTCAAATATCCAGAACTAAATTCTGTTTTCTTGTGTAGTGAGCGTGCTTCTGATTTTGTAACCAAGAACTCAGATTTTCTAGAATAATCCTATCTTACTTTAACCGTCTTCCTCCCTAGTAACAGGGTGATCTCAGGGGAGTCAGAGGCACCGGAACACTTGGCTTATCTAGGAGTGTGCATGCATTTTGGGAGGGACCCAGGCACCTAAGCGTAACCATCCATTGCAACTTCACATGCGTTTTAGGATATCTGAGACTTCCCGGGGAGCTAGCAGAGTGACACAGGCCCTATGCTGGACTGCCAACGGGTGGGACAGCCTTGGACACCTCAACTGGCACCAAACACCCATGCACCCCAACTGTCCCTCCCAGTACCAGGCTCACCCAAGAAATTAATTTGAATTCCAAGAAGATGAATATGCATTTTTCTCTACCAAACTGGAAAGGGCATTTTAAGAACAAAAATCTACCTACGGCAAGTCTAAACCTGCGCCCTTTTAGCAAACACCAGCTGGTGGAGAAATACCTTATGAGTTAAAGTTTACCTATAAGCATCATTATGAAGCTGTTCAGTAAGAGGGAGGCAAAAAAAGGGAACTCCAGTGGCATCCTGAAGGACAGGGTTCTTCCAAGGAGCAAGGACTGCTGCTGCTCCTGACTCGTCCAGAAGGCGACACCATAGCTTGCTCTGCCGGTGAGCTTTTGAGCCCATTAACTGGAAGCTGATGCTGCTGTTAATGATTAAACTCAAAGCTAAGGTTTATGGATACCATGCCTAGCATGGCACTGACTGGCCTGTCATGGTTACTACATGAATCATTTTAACTACGAGCTGTGCCCAGGTGTCAACGATGCGCAGTTCCATGGTAACTTTCTGTTAAGAAATCAATGTATAGAGTAAAACAACTGCAGTGTTAAAGATTTACATATAATAATGAACAAAAAGCAAATACATTAGTTGAATTTTCTAAGAAGTGCACCTCACGCTGTGTTTTCTAATGGTAAGTAACAGGGAATAAAATGAAGCCGACAGGAAACAGCGCTAACAGCCATTTTCAAAAAGAAATTTCATTTACTAAGTCCTGGCCTGTGTCAGATTAAATTCTTTTCTTAAATAACATCCAAAATGACCTTTTCCAGAGCAATTAAGGCAGCAAAGGAAGCAATAGGAGGAACAGGAAAAAAATATCAAAGAAGTGAAGTGGGCAGACATAGATGAAATGCAGCAGTTCCTCCATGCTGATGTTTCCAGACTGGAGCAATGATTGGCCACACTGGTGCTGGCTTTCACTGATTTTACATCTTCCCTGAGTGGTGAATGGTGGAGAGAGGGGCAGTGCCTCCAAGGAGAAGCTGATCCTGCCCGCTTTTTCAACTTGTAGAGTATTTCCCGCAATTCCCACCATCATTGCCTTGAGACACAATGTGACATTTCCCTTAGGAAACCTGCTTTGCATCAAGCAGTTGCATCTTCTGCTGAAGTCAGTTCACTGATACTCCCTTGACAAGATACAAAGCAGCGTGGTGCAGCACCTATTAATCTGTTCTTGAGAAGGCAAAAACTATCTCTAATCCTGGTCTAGGTTTATTTGGGAAGACTCATGCTGCTCATCAAAGTCACAGCTAGAAGAAGCCTCACTCTCCATGGGATGATGTCCTTGCGGGAGGCTCAAAGCAGCTCTGCGCTGTCACGAGCAACCACTCTTTCTTAGCCAAGATCTCTGCACCAGGAGCACTGGGTGCATCTTCAGAAGAGAGTTAACGCTTGACCACCTTGTTCTTCAGCTGCTGATGTGGGATTCAGGACCCTTTTAGATTCAGGCCACCTACCTACCCCTGCCACTCTGGGGCATTCTCCACAATTGACACCCCCCTAAGGCAGCAGCTACTCACCCGGGGGTCTGCGAGGCTGGACTTCAAACCAGTGGGGCCAGGCTTGGGTACAACAAGGTGAAACTGATCTCTCAAGTCTTTCCAGTGGGTGTCACACAAGCACAAATGTAGTTGCGGCATCAAAATGTTTTGCCTGTCCATTTTTGTACCGCTGAAACGCTTGTGTCAATGCACAAGTAATTTCAAAACAGCTGATGTGCTCCAAAAACTTCAAAATGAAATGGTGTGCTTCCTCAACTCAGTGCTTTAGTTTCAAAATGTTCTTTGCATAAAGGGCAAAAATACTTTAAATGCAAAAACCCCACAAAACCCCCTGAAATTAATCTTCTCATTCAGCCTGAAATAAATGTGTTTGTTAATTATCATCATTCACTGAAATAATTTTATGGAATTGACCCCAAAGGAATTTTATGAGAGTTCCTGGACATGCTGACAAACCAGTAACATCCCAGGCTCGCATTCACCACTATCGATTTCTATTGCTGCCAGCGTGAGCTAGAGATGCTAGGATGTTAAAAACAGCACAGCTACACTTACAAACATTCCCAACGGTGCTTACAAAAAAGCACCACCAGAAACAATTGGAGTTACTAAATATATTCAGTAAAACTCGCAAAGCATGCAAAAGCCAGCCTCGCAATGGCAAACGCCTGCTTAGTAACTGGATCCACTCTTGAGATTGTCCTGGATGTCACTTGATTTACAGGAAAGTGACATCCCTTAATGAGGACCATCAGTGGCGGGGGAGGAAGATGGGGAGGTGGGGGAAATGTTTTTTCATTCTATAATTATAACTTAATTTTGAGATTAAACTGATAGTTTAATGACTCGTCTGTGTTTGAAAACAGGATCCAGGAAGAGATGTGGCCGAACAGAGGCAACTGTCGCATCCCTTCTCTGATAAGCTCCCAGCTGCTAAAAGCAGCGCCTGCCTGGTGGGAACCCCCTGTGCATCCCCGGACGGGCTGAGCCCCTCGCATCCTTCATGCCTCGCGCTGCCGGCAGGGACACCAGGCCTGGGGATGCTTCCAGACGGGGCATGCTTGGGCTGTCTCTCTCAGTAGGTGCAGTGCTGCCGAACAACAGTACTCCAAAAGTTGGCTTCGGACCTCAGAACCTTGACATGAAGCAAAGAGGTCCATGAGGAATCTCAGGGCCACCGGCAGCTGCCTGCTGAGGTGCACTGGGAGCAGAGGGGGACCTGCCCGGCTGCATGGCTGCACTCATTCGCCCACCTCTTCCACCTGGAAGCTGATTTCTACAAAACCAGTGGGAACTTCTCCCTCTCTGCCAAGTCTGGTGGACTTGCACAGAATCAGAAGTTACTCATGGGGGACAGCATAATTGTATGAGACACACTCACACAGCAAAACAAGCTAAAAATAAATACCTTTGGGTAGTTTCTATTTGTCCTTAGCTTTCAAGATACTTTCTGCAAGCCCCAACACTATTTTTTCATTTTAGACGACAGCTGCAATCCTCACATACGTACATCACCCAGTGAGCGTAAGCTTAAGACAAGCAAGAAACAGGGCAAGAGTCACAGAATCATAGAATCATTAGAATTGGAAAGAACCTTAAAGATCACCTAGTTCCAATCCCCCTGCCATGGGCAGGGACATGTTCCACTAGACCAGGTTTCTCAAAGCCCCATCCAACCTGGCCGTGAACACTTCCAGGGAGCGGGCATCCACAACTTCCCTGGGCAACCTGTGCCAGTGTCTCACCACCCTCAGAGTCCCCGTAACTTTATGACAGGTGGCAATGGGGGTGGATGAAAGGGATCGGTGTTGCACCCTAGAAAGGCCTTTTCCAGCAGCAGAGGTCCCGGTGGGCAGTGAACATGCTGGTAAGGCCACGGGAGCAGCAGGGAAAGCGCCACCAGCACTGACGACACCAGGCTGATGCGGCCAGCCTCAGTGACACCTGCACTGTGAAGCTGCAGATCCAAATGCATAGGAACAGCTGGGGTATATGAACCTCTTCACCTGAAAAAAAAACCACCAGAGAAGCACCTATGTGGAATTTAAGAAGCATCAGCCCCTCAAAAGGGGAAAAAAAAAAAATGAAGAAATAGTTGAAAAGGCAAGGGGAAAAAAACTCTGAAGCTGAATCCAACATATTGCAAGATGAATGCATTCGCAGTCAAAGCCAGGTTCTCCCCTCCTCAGCAAAGATCAGGAGGGTTTATAGTATTTTCAGGAGAATCAGTCCACCAGCCCGGGCTAAGGGCATCCAGCCCAAAGTTTTGCAATTCTTTATCTGCTGTTTGTAAATGACTTGTGATTTATTTCTCCAGCGAGGAGAAGACAGGCCAATCTAAAAATAAGTTCTGTGAACAAAACCACAGAATTACATTCGGATCTTCAGCACTTAACAATTTTTAGGCTGCGGTTCCAAACCATCTCTTTTTCCTTCAGCACAAAGAAGCTGCAAAATATTTTGCTGAAGTGAGGTCACGTAATACATGTGTTTGATAGATGCACATAAATACATCCATTTGTCCCTACCACTGGGTACGTTTAAAACACTGTGTTTAGAATAACATCGGGATGCCTCATTTTCAAGCAAGAAAATCCTGAATGATTAACGTGGCAAAACATACTACCCATGACCCAAGCTTTCTCTTCCACCTCTGCCCCCTCCCTAAATCAAGCAAGTATCGTTACTTTTAGTTTCCTTCAGAGGCTGTGCCAAGAATTGAAAAGTAATAGGGAAAAAAAGGCTTTCTCTGTAGATTTTCATCAAAACAGCATACTTCCAAGCACACTAGTATGCCATTATTTTTGAAGATTTCAAAAAAGAAAGCATCGGGGTTATTCTGTAATAAAACTTCCCACAAAACCTGGGTCGTTGTGCAGCAGTGACATGGATTGTCTTAGTCAATGTGTGTTTCCTCCTAAAGAAACTCTACTTAATTTGCTGGGATGGCTATTTTAAATATTTTCACTGGGCAAAATCACAAAAACTGCTCAACTCCCACACCACTAACTATAGGTTTGCCTTTAAAACCATCCTACAGAAAACCAGCCTTGCCTGATATTCACACACCCCTTGTCATCATCACTAACATCATCGATGTGACAACAAATGCCAAATGCTTCTATGCTTTTCACACGTGCAGAGCTTTCAGCCCTGAAGCATTTACAGCTTTAACGGAGGCAGGCTCCACACAAGAGACTGGAAAAGGGGGATTTCGATACAGCTTTTCCCATTTTCAGGAGAGTTTTCCAAGGAAACAAGGCTAATGTCCTTTTACCTGTCTGTCTGTCAGTCCTCCCACAGCAGAGTTTGGACTCACTGGCCAGCATCAGCCACATCCCACAGAAGAGGAGAGGTCTGACAGAGGAGGCGTTGGGTTCCCACAGACTCTGTAACATCCCTGGCTGGCGAGCAGAAGCCCAAAGAGAAGTGTCAGGAGAGGGAAAGACCACAAAGCAGGTGCAGCACGACTCCGTTTGATCCGCTGGGCTGCCCATCACCGTACGCATGGCAGCCAGGCGATCGAACAGGGACCTGTGGGGTACGCTGCTGGGTCGCCCCCCGGGCGAGGATGATGCCAGCAGTACGGTACCCGCACGGGGGAGGAGAGGAGGAGCTCCACCAGAAACGTCAGGGGACCAAGTGAGGCAGCTGGGGAGGAAGAAAGCAAGACCCAGGAAGTAACAGATTTCACGCGTTCTTTTCCTCGTGGGGCAGCCTGTTCTTTAATTATATACAAATAATATATACATAATATATGAAATAGAGCAGAGCTCTGCTTGCTCTTCTAGCCTCCATGCCCACAGCTCTGCACGCTGTGAACAGCCAATTAAGAAACAAAATCGTGGCTATCAAAAGCACGTGGGTGTGGGCACACGTGTGCACCCCCAAGGAGCAGGGTGCTGGCACGAGCAACGTCCAGTGTCACCAGACGCGTGGTGGTAAGAGAGGGCAGCTGTGCGCGCCTGTGAGCCAGAGAGACAGACGGACTCCCAGGGGCGGCGGGCTGGATTTGCTCATTAAAAGGAAGCATCTGCTGACTCCTCCACACCTGCAGTGCCACAAGCTCCCCACCCAAGCTGCCAAACCCTGTCTCCCATCTCTTGTCCCCTCTACTATTTCAGTTCATAAAGCACCAATCTAGAAAGCGTTATTTTTCCGACGAAGCAAAACCCTCCCGGGTGCCTGCTCTGCAGGGCAGCACTCGCTCAGCAGCAGCTTTCCTCTGGCACGTGTGGTCGAGAAAACTATCTGACAGCCCAAAGCCTCTCTCCCTCTTTGCTGCATTTCAGGTTTTATTGTAGCTGTTCCCCAGCCCAAAGAGACACCCCACGGCAGTGATGGCTGGCAGGAGCCCCCGGCGTGTTTCCACATTGATGGGAAGTTAGTCTCTCTCCAGAGGGTTTACAAATAAACCCCTATTCTCACAGCAGCCAAGTGTTTCATTTTAGGCATTTTATCTATGTAAACCAAACAGATAACAAGGAGAGCAAAGACCTTTGAAATATTTATGAATAAATTGAAGTCCTAAAGCTTTCTACGGCACAGCGATAAGGAGCAAATTCTCAAATAATATGCCAAGGCACGCAGAGCAATTGATTTTATCCAAGTTCAAAAAGAGCAGGTTTGCGTACAGAGAAAGAAAGTAAGCAAAAATGAACTATATACAGATTTAAAGATAGCTACTATATTCCATGAAAGCAACATGCAATAAATTAATGTGACAGAGCATAAACACTAAAACAATATGAAAGCTTTATCAGCCAAACCTAGAAACTATAGACTGATGTACTGATTGAATACTTTCTGATGCATGTATTATTGTCTCAACTATTTATGACAGTAGTCAAAAGTTGTGTATAAATACAAAGTAGCATGTTCTTGTTGACTGCGGATGAAAATTATTCTCTTTTTTTCTCAGTTGCAAAGGTGCTTATTTTTCACATAAACAGTATGTTTGGGGAAGCCAGAATGTGAAAATAAATGGCTTCATTTTGATGCTGTGCTGTACTCAGTTTAATGAAAATGAAGCGTGACTTAGTGTGAAGGTCACTGTTCAGTGTGCACAATGGCAGAAAAATGAACAGAGTGCTGGGACACATCGACAGAAATGGGGACCTGAAATAGGTTTGAAAAATAAGCCAGTGCAATAGGATCATAGCAACACCGACATACCGTGGAGGTCTGGACGGTGTCGTCTCTCTGAATTTGTCACCATCTGAAGACAAGAAAGGAGGAAGGGGCAGACAGAGGCAATGCCATGGTTCAGAAAAGTCAATCACCTTTTCCCTGAATCAAGCCACATTTGCCTAACTTGCCTCCTTCACGGTGCTTTGTAGAACTTGAAAGCTGAAATTAAAGCAACCTCAGATGATGAAAAAGCAACAGAATAAAGGCACCAGAAAATAAACTGCCCATCTCCATACACCATAACTGCCAGGGGCAGGTGCTGCTGGCACACACATGCATCTCCCCAGGTTATTCTGGCGCATCTGTCACTGTGGTATGCAGGCAACTTTAAGTCTGTCAGTCAAATTCACAAGGGCATTGCAGGCACTTTGCGCAGTCCACAGACATAGCCTAGCCCTAAACTTAACTCTTTCATGGGGAGAAACAAAAATGTTATATCCCTTACATGATACAGTCTTTTAACACTGTCGGAGAAACAGGGGAAAAAGAGGAATAGCACAATAAAGCAATTGTACCTTCTATTCTTAGCTATCTTTTCACCTACATTTTGCTAATCCACATGTAGAAACAAAAAACAAACTCAAAAAGCCCACCACCCGCATTGCTAAAAACTGCTTGGGCAAAATGTTTTCCTCTTGGAACACGACAGTTCTTTGAGCATGAAACATTTCACCAGAAATTGTCAATCCTATTCCCTTTCAGAAGAAATCAGCCTGTTTTCCCAGGCCCCTCTTTCCTCCTTGACAGCTCCTAGGCTGGCAGGCGGGCTGTGCACATGGGAGTCCGAAAACCAGGCTCCCAGATGTCCTGACAGCCTAAGGAGCCCCACTGACTTCTCTTTAAAACTTGATACATGCCACTGCTGTCATTATTTAAAATTCATCCTGTGGGAGCACTGCCTCCAAAATTTGAAACGCCCTTTAGAAAATATTTTTCTGCATCCTTTTTTTCCAGTGCAAATTATTGCCATTTAGAGTGTCATTACAACACAGCACATGTGGAGACTGAGCATCACAAAGCGAGGCCGTCTGTACTCAACTACAGCCCCTAATTTCAAGGCAGTCAGTTCTTACAGAAGAACAATACTACTCCCGGCTGGTAATACTACAACATCACTTTTCATCACAGGGGACTGCCTAGCAGCCACGGGGACATGTGCAGCGCATGTGTGTCTGGGTGAGAAAGCCATCCTACGTGCAGTGCAGCAGTCCAGAGGCAGCCCCAAATCCTGCAAAGATTTAGCAGAGAAGCATCAGTTTTTTGACTTGCCACTGGCTGCAGTGGAACTACTTGCTTCAAGATACTAGTCAGCGTGCAAGACCACTCATGCACACTTTTTGGGAAGCTAAACAAATTTTGGAAGCCTACAGCATGCATTGCTGCCCTGACAGTCACAGATTCTGACCCTGCCTGCACTGGTTCTCCTTTGGAAGCAGAACTCAGAGAGGCACATGAAGAGGAGCAAGCGTCCTCCAAGCTGCACTCTTCCTGGGGAAGAGACAATTCTCTTTAGGTCGAGAAAAGCTCACCTCCTCAAATGGCGATTTATAAACCATCGCGGCTTGTAGGACCAGCTCACACGGCCTCTAGCTGAATGATTTACAATTTATGTGAAGACCAACTTCAGAGGTTTAAATACTTCACTGCAGAAGGTGCAAGAGTAGAGATATTTTCATTGTTTTGCTCTAAAGTAGGTCATAAATGTCCCACTGGGAGGGGAAGCCCTTGGACGACTGTGAAGGACCTGCTGGTGCTATGTGTGGGCTGGAGAGACCTGAGGGTCATGTTTTACATTTGGACGGGGAGCCCGCCGCTCTCGTTAACATCTCCCGGCCACGGCACCTGTGGCTGTACCCACACGTTAACGCCTGTTCCAGCCTGTTCCAGCCCCGTAAACGGCACGGTGAGAAACAAACCCATGTGCCATTAGTGGCTGAACTGGGTGCCTGCGGAGGCGGAAAGGGCTGCTCCACGGGCAGCGGCATCTCGCAGAGCTGCTTCTGCTGTCACCCTCTCCCCAGCCCTTCTCCTCCACCACCCGACCCCGCCGGGGCAGAAGGGTCAGGCTGCTTGGCACTCTCCTCCGTGTTTTCTCTCTGGGTGGTTTACTTACTCCTTATTATTCACAGTCTCGCTGAAATTCGTTTCCATCCTGGAGACAGTGATGGTGGAAACAGATGAGACAGAAAGGAAGTCGCTTTTGTGCAGGGAAGGAAAGACAACAGTCTCTGTAAATAGAGCATGATATTAACAGGCTGATGTCTGACACTAAGCAAAAATAGCATCATCTCCAAGAAACACTTAATTTGCTGTAAAGATAGCCAGATACGTGAGGATCTTTGATCTTCCCAATTATTCACCCGTGAAGCCTCCTGAACTACATGCCCAACACATTCCCTTTCGGGACAGCGATGGGAACTTCTCTTTGAAAAGGCATAATCGTGCGTCAAACATGTTTAAGGGCAAGAACTAACATTAAGAAGAGAAGTAGGCACAAAAATAGAGCATAATCAGCGGCAAAGTAGAAAATTAACATGTAAATTAATAAAAGCAGGAGTTTAGGAATATGGATAGTAATGAATGCCAAGCAGACTATGAAATGCTCCTTTTTTGCCAGCATGCCGGCTCCTCAAGAGAAACACAGCTTGTGTTTTTGTTTCTTAACTCGCTTCCTTTGTATGTATGGAAGAAGTGAGCTCACCTGCTTTATACCATCCTAGCGATAGTAAACCGAACGCAAGAGAGACGAGCATCGTCAAAATAGGTAACCGATTTTAAAAAGTCTTGCCGCAAGCGCTATAAAGCTTGGGATCGAAATGCAGCTGTAAGCAGCCTGCCATACAGACTCCCCCGATCTGCACCGTGGCCAGCAGGATGGGGAGCGAGAGGGGCTTCCAGCCCCTTCGTACACACCTAACCACCCTCTGCCCGCCGCCGGCATTGCCGGGGGAGAAATCCCTTCAACTCTGCCTTGTCCAAAGTACCACAGAGGCTGTAATGGAAGGGCATTAGCTCCACCAAAAGAAGCGAGCGAGTGTAACTGGCAGCATGTGGCTCCTAGCAAATACGACAAAGAACCAGAAGAAGCACTGGAGTGAAGATTCACCTTTAATTAAACCCGTGTGGAAGACACACACCCACCTCAGAGCTGGAGTGGGACGAAGCAGATCAGTTCGTGGCAGCCCGGCATAGTGATGCACGGAGAAAAATGACCAACTGAGCATCACAAACCTTTGCTTCTTCCAACCGCAAGCAGCACGGCCCCGGGCGCAGGCGGGCACGAGGCGCAGAGCGCAGGAGGCTGGGATGGAAACGGCAGTGGCACGCCACATCACCCACCCGGAGGGGAGCCGGGGCGAGCGAAAAGTAAACCTCCGGCTGAGACGCAGCCGCGTTGTCCCCTTGCCCCAAGGTTTCTGTTGTGAACTTCTCGCTTCAGCATGGCTCCTGAAACACGGTTCAGTCCCCCTCTCCGCAGGGCTGCCGCGGAATTTTTGGAGGGGGAACAATTAGTCATGCTTCAGAAGTGGCCAAGCTGAAGATAAGTCTGCCCTCGTACAAATTGATTTTGGGTGCTGTATCTCGGAAAAGCCTAGCAAGTAAGAGAAAAGGATAAAGGTGAAAATCTGGCTTTTCGTACTGCGTATGACTTGCTGTTTTTAAAATACTGACTGTGCATTTTTAATACAGAGTAGCTTTTAATAATAATGTGTAACCTGCAAAGGCAGGAGGTTCATTTCTTCATAGCTTGTCAAAAGTGCTGAAGCATTAAAATGAATATGGTACTGAGGCTCTGAATTTTACCATTTGGATTTAACATAATTGTTTTAAAACTTGGTTTTATTTCCTTTTTAAAAAACCCTAGGAAGGGAAATTTAAGGTTGCAAAACAAAGCACTTAACGACATGGAAATGGTAAAGTGAGAACAGTATTCCCTTTCTCACTTGCAGTAGGAGTCTGCAGATGGATTTTGAATGATCCCATACTGTTTCTCAAGCAATGAAATATCAAAATGACCCTGCTTTTAGGCTACCTCAGTAGTCAGCAGCATCAATGTCAATAGGATTTCCAATATTTGTCAAGGTTAAATATGTGTATATATATGTATGTATATATGGGGGGAATACATACATAAGGTATGCTGATTTGCTGTAGTAAGATTAGGGCCATGTTTTCTCATCCTTAAAAGAAATTATCAATTTAACACTACATGTTAAAGTTAACAGAAAAATAACTTGGATGCATTTTGAATGCAATGAGATTTAAAACAGAAATTACTGTTTGTCATCTGATTTTTTTCCCCTGCAAAATGTGAATATGATCTAGTTATTCTACCAGTACACAAACAGTTTGTTTTCTTTCTCCAGCAGAAGCTATGAATACACTCCTTTTCTATTTCTGTCTTGTGTAAACACATTTTTCCCAGGACTTCCATATTTCAGTACATGGAGGGTATCCTGCAAATAGCACATCCATGAAGCCGTACCGATTGCAATAAGCCATTAAGCCATTTATATGCAGATCACTGAAGTCTCAAACCATGCACTTTTCATTTTATGTGTACAGTAAAACGACTACACCCTGCCCAGATTCAAACAGGACCTCAAAACCCGGATCATTCACAGCTGACTTTATGTGTTTGTGCTACAATTCACATCCAAAATGAGACGATTAGAAGCCATAATAATAAAATACTACTAAACTACAAAATACTGTCACATTGAAATATCTTTTAACATAGGTGTATTTATCCGACTTTAAACACATTTGTTCCCATAATTATCTCAATTTCTGATGGAACATTATATTTAAACTTTCAACAGTGTTTATCAAATCAGAACGATCTCACAAGACTCTGCAGTCCTCAGAAATCACAGGCAGGAACAGCGATGTAATTATCCAGAATGCATAGCGGATGCATAAAAACCCAGCAATTCCATTACCGTTGTGCGTTGCAGGTGGACCCGCAAGATGTAAATGTGTCTGCACGTAAAGGCGAGCAAGCCTCTGAGGGGCTGTGTCCTGTGTCCTAGCTTACCACAGAAACAGATGTTCTCTTACACTGTACAATAAAAAGGCATAAGTATTCAGCACATTAAAGAGTTTCTGTTTACATATATATTATTTATTAGAGATATATATTAAAGGGATAAGAGAAATATGATTGATAACCTATGGCATTGAGAAGCAAAGAATATTGTTATATCATGCCATAAATGATTTTTCTGAATCGATGGGCAAACTGAAAAATTGCAAAAAATAGAATTTTCTTGTACAGAACTGTTTCAGTTTTCCTCCTGGCAGGACTGCCCAGCATCACTCTCACTATAAATTAAAACAAACAGTTCGTGAACTTCTACTTCCCCATTCCTTCATGCAGGAGGGTAGGGGCTACTTTTTACTCTTTTTAAAATGAAGGCGTATTTATGTTCAGTGTCAAGTGGTTTTTGTGTTGTGAAATTAATAAGGAAACATTTCATTTCTAAGATGCCAAATGCTTTGACTTTTCAATAATGTGTCTCCTTGTTTTTCCAGCTGGAATTATTCACTGAAAGTGCACCTCATTTTTACTTCATGTTCAACCAAATTCTGCAATACAAATGAACTACTTCTTAGTGAATTATTTTATTTAATATGATGAATAACGAAAAAATACTCAATGTGGGTTCATAGGAGAATAAGAAAAGGGAAACAAGCGTTCAGATCTCTTCCACGGCCTATATCTAGAATTATTACCTCACATATGGGTCTCATCTGCTTCACGCTGAGTTTAGGAAGAGTGTAAATAAATTAACATCATCTTTGAAAGCTAAGGGGGAGCAATAACAAAGCATGAAATACTGGAAAAGAGCAACGTCCAACTAGAAACCCTAAAGATATGGAAACAATTGTGTGATAATTTGTATATTAATTATATGATACAGGACTGCTTTAGAAACTCTTTCAGGAATGGCACAGAGTCGCCTTGACAGGGGGTCTGAGATTTTTAGGACGCCTGATGAAACACGATTCGCCTCCTTAGTATGTTTCTCCAGCGATAGTGACATTCTTCAGAGGAAAAAATATTGCTCCCTTTTGAAAAAAACCCAAACTACATATACAGGAATAAGATCTACCAGCTTTTCATGCCAAATATAGTCATACTTATCATACCGATCTATTTAGAAAATACAATATTGCTAAACCAGTTGTTATGGTTGATTAATCCAAGCCTTTCTTGTTAAAAACAGATGGCACATGCAAGAATAACCAAACACATTCTGGAGGGGATCTGATGAGAAACGCCATTATATTTCACTAGTTTCTTATTTGTACAGAGCAATAACAGCTGGACCACAAATAATTACAAAATATAAACAAAATGGAAGGCTGAAAGCAGAGACCAATTCATTACGTGTATGGACAAGTATTTTTATGGGGTTTGAGCAGATTTCAGCTCAGGATGCTCCCCATCCTCACACAATTAAAAAAATCCTAAGGAAAAAAAGAAAAATCTTTTGAAACATCATCTGGAAATATAGCTATGAAGAGAGGTAGCATTTTCCTGAGTTCCTGTAATGTTCCTGTTTGATTATACTGGGCTACTGCCCATTTATCAAGCTTTTTGTGATGGCCTGATTGAGTCATTACATATCCTTTATTTGTCTAATTTTGAAGGTCTGTTAAATGAGAGCGTGGAAAATGTTCTAATAATAGTAATGCTGACCTCAATGTCCTATAAGATAAAATGCCTGAAATGAAAGAAAAGCCACGGGAGAAGGAAAATTAAAACGCTGCTGCCTGGCCTGAAATCCACACCTTAAATGAAGGCAAAGAGAGCAGCTGGGCTGCACAAGGGAGGAAACAGCAAAACATACCGCCACCATTTGAAAAGTGTAATTACGCATCTGAAAAGCAGAAAGTCAGAGATGAAGCCTACCAGGGCACTGTTTAGCAGCTGTGGCTGATTTTTACATACAAGGAACGGGAAGGAGGAAGCACCAGAGACAGGCAGCAGAGACCATACGTCAATAGCTCCATGATACTCATCCACGACCATGCAGCCTGCCCCTCTGGGAGCTGCCACGGTGGTGACCAGGTCCAGCCCTGCTGGGATGCACTGATAGCACCACATACATCCCAGCAGTACATACATCCTGGCAGCATGGGGCATTGCTTCCCCCAGGGCACCCGGGCATCACGCTCCAGCACAGCAGCCCAGCACCAGCCCAACATCCCTCATCTAGATGTCTGCTGGTGCAAAACCCATTGGCCCTCACATTCCCCATACAAAACCACACCAGCATGGTACAGCTATAGTCACTCTGCCAGTGTTTCCATCTGTACCATTAGTGCCCAGGGAATACGCCCCCGCTACCCAGGCAGAGACCACTGATGGAAGGATGGGCGGAGACCACGGTGTCCACCGTGTAGGCAGATAAGGCTTCCTGCCCCAAGAAAAATCAGGGCACTGCTCCAAGCCTCCTTCTCAGGAAGTGAGGAGGCCGCTTGAAATAATTACTAAAGTTCATCCCACTTGAGTCTGGAACAACATGTACAGGCTTCCAGCAGCTACGAGAGCTCTTACGCCTTCTGCACAGCACTTCCCACACTTCCAACTAGGATCCAATATTTTAGACCAACTAGACCAACTTTCGGGAAGCTCCAGAATCACCATGTGATTTCTTAGTGAAGAAATCTACATTTCCTCTTCATAATAAGCATTCAAGACCTCACAAGGAGGAAAAGCCAACATCTTGAATTGAGTCCTCTCTGGGATCATGTGTCAGGTCACAATCTCGATATCCTTCAACTTTCAAAAGGAGAAGAGTTTACAATTTAGCCCTTTTCCTATAACCTCCTTTTAGCTTCCCTCCTATTACCCTTCTCTCTGAGACACATATTTTACAACATTGAACTGCATGGCTTTCCTGGCCTTACCTGAGGCAGGCATCTCCCTCTGCCTCCATCCTGCCTGTAGCCCTGCCTCCTGATTTGGCCAGCTCCCAGGAACGCCAGGGTGCAACCCCACTGCTTTCCCTCTCAGAAGCGTAAAGAAAGGAAAATTCATGTGAAATGGGATGTGGGCCCAAAACAGATGTTCCCAATACACTACTACCGTATTAGGATGGATTAAACACTTTGCTTTCCCTGTATCCTGTATAAGGAGTCGGCCTGTGACAACCTTCGGTCAGAAGCAAAGCCTGATGTGAAAAGAGCCAAAAGGAATTTTCAGGGAAATAAACATTGTAGAAAAAAACGAAACAAGTGTGTGCAAGACTTATGCAAGCAACTGCAATGATGGGAGCCACATGCAAAGGCTACAGAGAGTATGCAATTGGTTTCTCTCAGTTAGAAGTCTGCTTTAAATCCCTTTTTACCAGGAACTGTAGCTTTGCTTTGATTTTCTGTGATCACACTATAACAGCATTATTACGAAAAGTAACAAATTTGCATTTACAAGACATCTGGAAGAATTATCTTCTCCAGTTAGCCTTGATGGGAAATTGAGGCATGGAATATTTTCATACTCTTACTACCATAAACACCAAATCTGTGAACTTCATAGTCTTCCAGCTCAGCATTAATGCACTATACCAAGACACAGCTATAATTCTCCCCTTCACAACAGGCTCTGATTTCCAGTGTACCCCGTCCCATGCAAGCTCAACAATAGTTTAATAACAACTATCAGCTGTTGCTGACCAAATCCTCCTTCATCCCTTTCCAAAAGCAGGATAGGCTATTAGGGACAAGAACATGGCGCACAAATAAAAGCTCTGGCGCAAAACACATGAAGGAAAAAGTCACTGCATATGCACATTTGGACACAAACTCACTTGCTATCCATTGGGCTTTGCATTGCCTCACAGCACTCTAATTACCTTTTTTTTTTAAAGATCTCTTTTTCTCCTCTCTTCTGTTTTGTGGTTATCCCAAGGAGCTCTGGAACACCTAATTATTTCCTATCTGTTTTGCCTGCCTGCTCTATCTCAGATTTCTGTTTACAGATTAACTCCAGTCATTGTCTGATGTGTTACGGCTTCTCCCTAGGGATGCTGCTGGGGTACAGCCTTCAAAACTGCTGCACCACACACACCCCCGCCACTGTGTAGTTGAATATTATACAAGCACGGTGTTCCTTCACATCGCCTCTGCAAAGAATTAAAGAAATACCAAACTATTACAACACAGGCTAATATACCCTAAAATCAGATTTGGGATGCAAGAAACTAGCTGGGCCGTGTAGCAGGAGCCCTGTTTGCTGGGGCATTTCCAGTTGCAATGTACTCCTATCTAGATTAAACCCCGCTGCACTTTGCTGCCTGACATGCTGTCTCCGTTGCACATCTGAAACAGATAAAAGCCTACCCCATTCCCACTGCTACAAACTTCAGATATTTTCTTCCCAGCGCTTTGGCACAGGATAAAGAAAATCAGCTACTTGCTTCCTTGCTCCGCTATGATGTCAAAACAACTTACCGAAATCCACTCCATCAGCTGCGTGATGCAAAAATGAGAACGTAAAAGCTCTGCCTCCCTAAGCACTAGCAAATCCAGACGTACCCTCCCTGAGATAACGGTGCGCTTCAGGCTGCCCAGGGGAGAGCTGGGGCAGCATCCGCACCTCCCCAAGAGCAGCCAGCACCTCAGCCTCCGTCAGGAGCTGCGAAGGGAACAGGGTGATGTTTCCTAATTAGGTCTGGGGCTAACGACCAGCAGCAGAGCTCAAACAAGTAACAACCCACGGGGTCAGACGTGGTCCCGGGAGGTGTCTCCACGTCGCAGGGAATGACGGCAGTACCATCTGCTATTTCCTGAAGTACACGCACGAAGGAAATTCAAATGTAAAATGAACGGATGAGTTCTTCTCAAGGCAAGGGCCTGCGTTATTTATGGGTTTAGCTGGTACGCTACTCCTGACTCGCAATGTTTAAGCAGCGATTACTGGATACAGGGGAGCCAAACAACCTGGAAGTGCCGGCAGGAGCTACGCCAGCCTGTTTGGCTTTCCCAGCTTTTACTTACATTTGTAAGCCAGCGGCCCTGCTTGCTCACACACTTCTCACCAAGCTGCGGAGCCCATCCAGCCCTCTTTAGCTCACACCGCAGGACGACTCGTGCCAGATCCACCTTCCCTTACACCAGATGCGGCCACCGGCTAGTGCAGAAGCCATCCCAGCCCGCCTGGAAAGCCAGGGCTGAGGAGCGCAGGAACCGAGCCGGCTGGCACGGCCCCTCGGGCAGCCCCGGCGGTCAGGGGTCATTGCCAAAGCCCAAGCCGCTGAACAAAGCTCTGCCGGCAGGAGGGTTTCTTTTAAAAACAAACGTAAAACTGTAAAACGTAACATTTCAGAATAAAGCCTTTTAACATTTACAGAATTCCATTAGACGCATTGGCAAACCTCCCACCGATTGCAGCAGGGTGCCAGGACTTTACCCCTGATATTTTAAGAAAAAAAACAAATAATTCACATAAATAAAATTAAAAAGAAAAAACCAAAACCAAACGCAACCACCAAACAACAAAATGAGAGGCTCTTTGCGGATCTTCCCATAGGGGCTATCAGATGCTCACGTACCATTGCAACGTCTTCGTTAGGACCAACTGCTGTCTCCCACTTTTCTTCTTCAGCCATGTAAACACTATAGGGACATCTCCAGAGATAGGAAACCATCTCTTTTCCCCAGGGATCCTGTGGCCATTTGATTAAAACTGGTGATGTTTTCCTGGGAGACTTCACACAGAGGTAGGAGATGCTGCTGAACAGACTGAGCGGACTGCGTATCACCCAGCCCTAGCTAGAGACAGTGACGGAAAAGCTGGTTCCTGGAGATTTTTTCTGATAACAAGTCTAGACAGGAAGCTTGAAAGAAAAAGAGTTGTTTCATAGGGGTTGGGGATTTTTTTTTTCTTTTTCAATTAAAAGGATATTCCTTTTCTATGATATCATATATTCTATATATGATAGAATAGACAGTCGGAGTGACTCAGGCAGACTAATATTTGTTGCTTTTTCTTTTCACAATAAAAGCTATTAATATTTTTGAATTGCCTAAATTTTAACTATTCCTGGAACATGACACAGTAAATTTTCTAGCTAAATGCTAAGTTAAACTAGAATTAAGATTATGTTAAGATACTAATTAAGATAACTTAATAATTACCAGTAAGTTACAAATAGAAACATAAGCAGCACATTTTAATTTCCTCTGAAACAAGTACTATTACCCATTAAAAAAATCAAATTCCAGTGTGAACTGGAAAGAAAAATATCAAGCATTACTACAGAAACGTATAGGAAAGACAGCAAATGAGTAACTATGCACCTAGACCTCCTCAGGTTATAAACGGTTTGTATGGCCCCAGACAACACTAGAACAGATGTTCAAATTCATTGGGTATGGTTTTGGTTATTTATTCCCTCCAGTCATGGAGAAAAAGCGTATTTAAATCAAGCTAGCTTCACTGCCTTCAATCACCATGCTGAGATACCTGCTACCTCCAGACCATCACCTGTAGCTCGTCTGGAGCTGGGGAGGTGGGGTGGGGGGGAAATGCCTGGGCTACCACAGCGCGTACCAGCTCAGAGATGAGGGTTATGTTGATAGCAAAGGCTAAAACACACGCCACACAATTGGCAGTAGGTACCTCCGTGCCCATGAGCTGGCATTTATATGGGGATCTGAGCCCCTGGTCTCCTTAGGCTGTGATCATCTTTCTTTCCCCTTAGCTAAGAGATCTCTGTGAGTGTTTCCAGGTCTGATAAAACACTACTTCTTAAAAAAAAGAAAAAAAAGAAAAACGGCACTACCAAGAGAAAGAAAAATTAGAATCAAGAGAAATGGTGGTTATAAAAAGTGTATCACAGTGCTTCTTACCGTGGAGCTGGAACTGTCATTTTCTTGGACTGGATTACAATCTCCACCTTTTTTTTTTAACAAAAAGGAAATTTTTCAATACTAAACTGTTAAGGGAGGTCAGCGACAACAATTGCCATTTCCACTATTTCAGTCATGAATAAGTGGGAAAGAAGCTAAAAATGACATTTGGAAAAAAACACTTCATATACCAGTGTTTTGGGAAGTAGGGGGAGTGGCTAGATCACAGTTTGAGAAACAGAAGCAATAGGCAAAATTCAATTTGTGGGATTCTCCAACCACAACTGAAGTGCAGGCTGCAAAGATGAAACTGAGGAACGAGAACCAAATATCAGAAACCAAAGGGTGAAAGGACAACATCACAGTGACACTACCAGGGCCTTCAAAGGCCTCCACAGGCCTGGCTGACATAAAAATTTACCACCTTATTTATGCACTGAAGCAGGTTAGCAGTGTAGTCACCATACATTTGATTCAACCTTGACTAATATCTTTGGCAGTGCATCCTTGACGTCTCTGCCCACGGCAGGGGGGTTGGACTAGATGATCTTTCAAGGTCCTTCCCAACCCAAACCATTCCATGATTTTAAGATCCTATGATTGTCTCTTTACTAGCTGATTTACTCGCCTTATGAAAAATGCCACTCCAGTTAACATGCATACCAGTAACCTGCAAGGCCAGCCCAACAAGCTGGCCCACAAGCTCTCAACAAGCCCTCCCAAGTGGAGAGCAAGGGTAGTAGCTCCATGCTGAGCACAGGTGGCTGAGAAGACTTTACCACAGCAGTAGCCCACAAAAAGTGTGCTGCTGACCATACTTTAAGACCCACTTTAGTTCTGCATGCAAAATAGATGAAAGCTGCTGCAACAAGCCTAGGAAGTACTGGTGTCTTTTCGAGGCACTGTTGTTATGTAGATAAGAAACAGAAAAATATGTTGTTTACTATAAGCTCTACTTCAAGGACACTTTTTTAAGTCATGTCTTACTGTCTAATTAATGATCACGTTGAAGTTGCTGTGCTGAACCAAGGGCAAGTTACAAGGCAAGCAGCTGTAACACACATCAGTGAAACTGGAAGCCAAGGAAATTTTTTTTCAGATCTCCAAAGCAATTATTTTTTTATCAAGATTGGCAGCAAAAGTTTATATTTCTTATTCAGTAGTACTAGAAGACTCAAGATCGACACTGGAATAACCAGATGAAGAGAAAAAAAATCTGACATTACAAAATCTGGTTCACTGTTTGTTTGGGATATTTTAAAATAGACAGTAAAAATGGCTTTTATGACCTTAAATACATTTTCAGCATTAGCACACACAGATACAAAGCCTCGAGAATCAGTGTTCAGTTCTGCGGGGCAAGAAAAATACTATTGAAAACTTGCCATTTAGAAAAGTTTCAGTAGTAAAATATTTCTCCATTGCAAATTTTCTTCAGTTAATAAGTCATTTATACGAATACTGTAATAAGATTTACACAATTTGATTTCCATGCAGGTGGAAGTTTCATAAAGGAGCACTACTGTACACTATGTGAAAAACAATTCCATTATAAAAATTCACCTGAACGTAACAAAAGGAATGTTCCTGGAAGAAAGTCGTTCCAGTGCAGACGACCCACCTGCTCGTAAAATGTATGATGAGCTAAGGCAAAATTTCGAATAACACTGCTTGCTTCCTTCCTGTGAAAGAAAAGTATGAACTTTCAAGGACTTTCCTAAAATAAGATGAAGGAGATCAATACCAGTGTGGTAAGTGAATTCTTTAACACGTTTATGATGCAGGAACTCTGTCCAAGGAAACGGGTCACTTTTAGGATGGACATAATCGATAGAGGAAAATTTACAAGCAGATCACAAGGCAAGCTGTCAGGCACCCTAGACGGCATTTCAGGCCAAGACAAAGGGTGTCAATTAACACACATGTCTAACTGACATCTGGCAAAAGTCATGCCCATGGCTTTACTGGTGTGCCGTGTCCCAGGTACTAGAGCCAAACGTGCACCTCACAGCGCCTGGCCCAGGGCAAAGGCCTCCGTCCTGCCCCAGCAATGCACAAACTATTCAGAAGAGGGTTCTGTGTGTGGGATGATGACCACAAGCACTATCACAAGCACCTTGGTCCTGCAGAGTCTGCAAGCACCATGAAGACCACTCGCTGGGTTTGCTCCAGGAGGGAGCCTGTGGTTCCTGCTAGCCAAGACAAGCAGTGGTCCTCCATGTGGAAAGAGGGCAAGGTCGGAGCAGATACTGTGACTCTGTTGGAGGAGAGATTTTCCTCTCTGATGTTTGTGGTTCCCCTTATCTGTTTTTATCTTCTTGTTGCTACTGCTGCTTAACAATACATACACTTTCCTTATTGAATATTTTGCCACCTGGTTTAGTCATAATAGATGCGATCAGCAACAGTTAACTCAGTTTAGCTTGACTTAAAATGTTTAAGGAAGTTCATTGTTGGGCCACGTATATGTTGCAATATACATAATTTATAATACATATCCAGCTAAATGGGAGAAAGAATAAAAAGACAAGAAAATTAATTAGAAAAGCTGAT
The DNA here is from genome assembly GCA_008921705.1 of Burhinus oedicnemus. Taxonomy (NCBI): domain Eukaryota; kingdom Metazoa; phylum Chordata; class Aves; order Charadriiformes; family Burhinidae; genus Burhinus; species Burhinus oedicnemus. Next base: position 2,699,520 of record VFFE01007192.1, read on the forward strand.
CTAATGGGACAGTTACATTGATTCACTTTGATCTCATGGTTTCTGCTACTCTGAAGGTTTTTTGGGTCTTTCTGGCTGTTCCACCTACCGAGTATTCAGGGCGAGCGAGCCATTCAGCACTTCTCCCTCCGGAGAAGTTTGAGAAAGGCTCTGCTGAAGGATGCAGTCCTCCTGTTCCCCATTCCCATCCGTGCAGCCCGACAGCTTCCAGCAGAGCAGGTGGCTCATGCTGTGCAAGCTTACACAAAGATCGAGGGTTTGAGGGATTGAGTCTCCTGAGTCATTCCAGATTTGCTGGGGTAACTCCAGCTACGTTGAGAGATGAGAATTTGATCCTCTGTCCTTAAAGAGATTAGTTTAATGAAGCAGTTATGCAATTCAGAAAAATGAAAGCTATGGATCCACATTCTTCTTCTCCTGTTTTACTGTATTTAGCCAGCCTGTCATAATGCTGTTGTATGTGATAAACAACTGAAATGTTCTAGTCCACCAAGGGCATTTTATAGTGGGCGTGCATGGGCAATTGCTACTTCCATATATGATGCAGTGTTTTCAAACACTGTGACACCAGTGCAAAAAGCCAACTTGCTGACAGAAACGCACCAGCATTTAAATTAAGTAATTAAAATGTTCAGTATTGCAAAAATCCCATCAATCTCAAAATTTAAGGCTGCCTTCACAGCTGTTTGTGCTTGATGAATTCCCATAATCTCTTGAATAGGCTTTCTCCACATACCTTTGCATGATAGAGTCAGGGCATTAAGTTTCTATCATTCGAATAATACCAAGATTTTTCTTCAGTCTTTTCAACAGTGGATGATATATGTGTGCTTCCCAAGCTTTACAGAAGTATGCTACAAAGTCCTAGAGTTATCTTCTTACAAACGTATTTTTGTTTCACTAATTTCTGTGAAGAAAATGAAGGGCAAGAAACTCTACCAGAGCTCCCCTCTGACTGTCTTTTCCCCCAAGGACATGTTCCCCCCTTTGCTGACAAGATGTGACATTCTCTCCACCTGAAAATGGATGGGATTCTTGGTGAATCCCATGGCACCACAGAAAGGCAGAACAGAGCCACAACATGTCCCTTCCTGCAACCTAATGCCTTCATGCCAACTTGCATCACGCAGGAGACTTAAATACTCAGGAAGGTGTCCACAGAGGAGACCCAGAGGCCCTGTGGAGAGGGGACAGTGATGAAAACAGGTAGCTGGCAGGTGCCACCAGGTATCTGGGACCTGGCAGCAGAGAGGGGCACGAGACTGGCACCTCTCTTCTCCCTTCTTTGCAGCCCTCCTGCTCCCCATTGCGGCCCTGACCTCCCTGCTGGCATCCATGAGGACTTCTCTGCAGGAAGACCAGGCTGTCCCTCTCCATAAATCCAGCACACAAAACCCACGGACACTGAGCGGTCCTGGCTCCTTGTTGGAGTTCTGCCACGAGTGAACTGATCGTGATGAAGCGAGGACTTGAAACAAAATAGAAATGGAAACAATGAAGTTTTATGCACTGGAACAAGTTATTAATTGTAGTCAACCAATGTTGTAAGCATAGTAACTGGAGACAAGATAGACTTTATTACTAACCATCTGATCCAAAGCCATGCCCTGAATCTGAGGCTAATCATGAAAATATTTCTCTCACACCCACTCACTACAACAACAAATGCAGCCAAGTGCAATAAATTTTCCCTTTTTTTGTTGATCTGTCTATGTCCAGAGTTTGCTGCCTTTCAGTTAAGACCATTCCAACAAGAACAGCGTAAATCCTTCTCTAGCAGCCACATTATCAGTAATTACACGGCTTGAAAGTTATTTTGCCTGGGTCTACCACCCAGGAAGCTATTATTAGATAAATAGAAACAGCAGAAAGAAGAAAAAAGATCAATGCATTAAAAATTGAGCACAGGCAGGTCTTTTAAATAAACATATGTACTTCAGCCTCCCACTGGCAATACACAATCTCTGGAAAAGTTACACACTTCACTTGAAAGTCTTAAGGGAGGTACCAATGTGGCTCCTCTGCTCTGCTGTTCTCCTGGGCCCTGGGTAGCTCACCAAGCTAACAATGTAGTTCTGTCTGATTTTCTGCCTCTGTCTCCTCATCTGGCCTGTTCTGACCATAGCGTATCTCATCCATAGGCACATGCTCAGGCACAAGGCAATTCTGTCAATCAATACCACGAAGCCTACGTCCACCAAACTTGCCATGCTTTACTTACCAGTGCTCTCAAGTCTTTCTCCACGATGGTCCAACCACTAATAGCCTTCTCCTCTCAAAACCAGTCCTCAGCTATTTTCATGACCACTTCTCCTCTTGAGAAGATTGGTTTCTGGCTGTAACACTTCATTAATCTCAACCAAGGTCTCCAAAACCATTTGTCAGAGCTTCCCACAGCCCAGCAAACATTCTCTGACCATTCCCTTTTTCAGAGCTTTTCCCCATGAATTTAATGCTTACAGCAAACTTCTCTCCATCCATTTTGGACAATACAGGTGTTCAAATAACAAAAAAAAGGGATTAGTGAGGCAATGCACTACAGTGAGATACTCTTGCAGGTATGAAATGTATTATGAAGGTTAATCATCTACCAGCTAGCACAAGCAGATCTTTTGTGGCATTAAACAGCCTTTACTAACATAAAATGCAGTGCTGGAATGTAGCAAATGCACCAAAGCACCGCAAAAGAACAATTTCATATCCATAAATACATATTTTCCATCCCAAATGAAACTATTCCTTCCCTCAAAGAAACAGATGTTACAGCAAAGCTATCTCCTCTTTTAGGACTGATTCTTTTTGTCAATTTAAACCTTTTTAGCTGGTGTACAATGACTTGATTTTGATCAGTCCCTGCTTTACCATGGAAGTCGAAATGGAAAGAAAAATGAAATCTTCATGAGAAGGTGAATCTTAATCACAGCAGGGAAAAGGACTATTTTGTGCTACTTCTGTAGGAGCAGTTACAAAAGTATGAGGAAAATAAAATGAGGTAGACTGGCAGCTCGATCACACAGCACCACTGAAAGCAAAAATGTTATGGTTTGAAATATAACATTGCTCAGTACTCTACCTTGGGCTAAAGTGATACAGCAAGACAAATATTTTAAAAACTCTTAGTATTCTCATTTTATTGTATTTTCCCTTTGAAATTCCTAAATACCACCATTCACGATTAAGTAGTAACACAGTGGTCAGGAAGTATGCCTGAATTATTATGAAAACAATATTACTTTTCCATTTCTCACTTGCAATAAGGAGAGATGATACACTAAGATCATCAGCATCTTCTCTTAAATTCTGTTTCTGGTAGCTGAAAATACCCATCAAACACAGAAATGCAGCACACAGTCAGCTCACGTGGCATGAAATGTCAACTCTTTGTAGGCCAAGCAGATGCAGACAGAGGGGTTTATTGTTGAAGTCTCGGAGGTGCAGCGTTGCCTGCTTGAGCCTGCGCACTAAGTACTCAGAGAAGTGTGAACGCCATAGATATTTAACAGATATACTCTGAAATTTGCTAGTGATGATCTGCATTTCAGTATGGACCCTTTCATTCCTCATCCAATCATGAAAAAGACTCTGAAAATACATGCAGGGAGAGCCTTCGGCCACGGTTCCATGCTCCATGATACCCATCCTGCACACTGCTGGATAAACCAGCAGTAGAAATTTGATCCAGACCAGGTACAGACACGCAATTACATTTTTGTTAAGTAAGCCAAATCATTAGGCTGTTATGTGGGCTGCAGAAGGCCAGAACAATACCTGCCTCACAAAAATCTTGTTGGCACAAGGTTAACCCCCAAATTTTGAAAGAGCAGAAGCCAAGACTGGATGAGTGCCTTGCTCCATGTGGCCACAGCATTTCTGATCTGATAACCAGGACCAAGAAGTTAGATGGATTTGTAACGGACCTTGCATTTAGTACGAAGAAAATAAATCTTGCAACAGTGACTCGTTTAGAAAGAGAAAAACTTGTTAACCAAGGAGTGGTCTTGCTTTTGGAAAAGTTACTCAGGTGTTCAATATACCGTCTATGTTTCCTATAACTAGTCCAGACTGTACTTGATAAACACCTTATGAGATTAGAACTGCTCAGTCAGAAAACAAATGGAAATTCAAATTTCAGAAATACACAGAATTAAGGAAACGAAGATTTGACCAACAAGTCAGAGGAACAGGGAGGACCTGCCATAGCCACTCACCCTCCTTGTGTCCTCCTTCAGGTCTGTGGGAGCTAAAACAGTTTCCTCCACTTTTGCTATAATGCAAATTGTTCAGTCTGATCTCTTCTTTCAACAAGAGTAGGAGTGGGGCATAATGCTCTTTAACACACCACTGTTAAGGTGTCACTAAGTGCCCAAATGGCATGTTTATAAGGAGGTTCCAGGTAGGAATTACCATCCATTGCAGCAGCCTAAGATCATTGCTAATGTTCAGTTCTCATTAGTCATCCTCCATACACTAACAGAGCTAAAAATAGCAACATGATTTTGGAGAAGGATATTCTCCAATGTAAACAGTTTATAAATTAAGAGGGTTTTTATATTGGCTATGTATGTTCAGCACAGCAAGTTAAGTATGGCACAACGCAAATTGTCCATGAAAATAAGGGAGAATATTCCGTATTTTCTCAGCCTGCTAGAAAGAGAAAAAGGACTGAAATTGTTCTATTTCCTGCCTGTGTTTAAAGTGTCATTGGACTGAACTCTGGACAACATCCAGGAATATAAAGTCCCCTCTTTGACTAAACTTATATTTTCTAGGATGGAGCTGGAATTAGACCACAGCAACATGTTTCAGATACCCTGCCTTTAAGTCACGAGCAATGTATTACAAATTACTCAAAAATTACTCCTCTCCTGCTAAAAAAAAAAAAGCCTGTAGTAATGATAATTGAAATGCACAGAACAGATCTACACATTTTTATTTGTGGTATGATCAGTCCAAACTACAAATCCGAAGACTGTCTTCTAGCAAACACCTGACTTTGCCGTAACTTCACTAGGGGTATATGTGTATTACTTATAACACGCAGACAGAGCAGCATGTGGTGAAACAGAAGAAACATATGGTTTGTGGTTCTTGCCTATGTCCTATTTGACAGTTGTGGATTTAATATAAACTAGTTGGCTTAGCTTAAATTACTGGTGCAAAACCAACCAGACATACTTGGGCACGTGCGCCTGCCCATCTGGGCAGGCATCCCGATGTGTGTGTGTGTGTGTGTGTGTGTGTGTGAGATGTCTGCATGTGGCACGCGTGTACACTCTCTTCTCTCGCTGATGCCAAGGGAAAGATCCAAGGTAAAAGATGGCAGTCACTGAACCACAGGAAGAAACAAGGCTGGGCAAAGGCAAAGATAATGAAGAAAAAAGAAGGGAAATTGGAACACAGAATAAAGGGAGGAAATGAAAAACTGACGGTACACATAGCAGAAGGATAAATCTGTGGCTAACACACAGGACAAAGAGTCCTTGCCAAGCACCGTATGTAACCGCAGTCACATCTTCCCTTATTATTTCAGTTAACGTATCTGCCAAGTGAGGGAAATACTGAGCTACAGCAGGTAGGAAAGATCACATGAAGTCCTGGGAGCAAGGCTGCTCACTTGCTGTTAGCACTAAATAAACTAATGGTGTCCCAACCTTTTTGCTTCAAAAGCCAAAGAAAGCCTGTTATTTTGAAGAGGTCAGAGCTATAATGAACACCTGCTGACAAGACTTCTGCCCTATTTCACTCCACACCCCAAAATGATGTGGCAGGGTCTAGCTCTCCCCTACTTCTTCCCAGTCACAGAATCATAAAATCGTTTAGGTTGGAAAAGCCCTTTAAGATCATCCAGTCCAACCATTGACCCTACTCTACCAGGTCTGCCACTAAACCATGTCTCTAAGCACCACATCTACGCGACTTTTAAACACATCTAGGGATGGTGACTCAACCACCTCCCTGGGCAGCCTGTTGCAACGTTTCATCACTCTTTCAGTGAAAAATTTTTTTAATGATATCCAGCCTAAACCTCCCCTGGTGCAACTTGAACCCGTTTCCTCTTGCCCTATCGCTAGTTACATGGGAGAAGAGACCAGTGCCCATCTCACTACAACCTCCTTTCAGGTACTTGTAGAGAGCAATTCCTGGGCAAGAATAGCTCTGCTCAGCTCTTTTGACCATTTCCATAAAGAAGCAAGAGTTTAAGGAGGCCAAAACCCTCCATTTTCCCTCCCTTCCACCTGGTGCAGCAGGGGAACAGCCAAGCTGGGCAGGGGTAGGGGCTGCAAGTGCCAACGGGCTGCTTCATGCTCCCCCATAAAGGACTCTCCTGATGCAGTTTGGGGACCACATTTTCAGACACAATGAAATGCAGTTTCTCCTCCTAAAGAAAGTTGTCCCAAGGGACCAAAAGTGACGACCACCCAGCCCTAAGTAAAGGAAGCCCCAGCCAACCCAAAAACACTTGCTCACTTGCACTGCATCCCCAAAAATAGCTGTTGCTCCAGAAACTACTTCAAGCTTCTTCAGAGCAGCTGGCGGATCTGAAAGCTGTCTTTTACATTTCCACAGTATCTCTGCTGACCTAGCCAGCAAACCCGTCTCCTAATTTGGTAGCGATCCTCTGGCTTCTCCTGCTGCGGGGTGCGTGTTTGCTTGCAGCCTGAGGAGACTGCTGTCAGGCAAGGATCTGTCTCAGCACACCAAGGGGCAGCGGAGGATTATTTCTAAGGCAATGAAACCTGCACCCCAGATGTCTCGGACCCCCACAAGGTAAAAGAGTAAGCAAGTATGAAAAGAGAATGAGCAGTTTGGTTTGTCCCAGACCACAAACAAAACCCTTAAAAAAAAAATAATGCAGCGGTGATAGTTAGTTTTGCCCCACAGTGTGACAAAATGCAGTTCTTTCTAACGTTGTGAAGGCAGGAACATCCTCCGCTGTCTCCTGAATCCACCCCTTGGTTCAGGGAAGCCCTGGATTCAGCTGTAGCTCCTTGTCTCTCAGGTACATGTGCTAGCCAGTGGGCTATGGGGCTAACATCCCAGCTGGCCTAGTAAGAGGCTGTAAGGGGAAGCACTCCAAATTTGCAGCCAGGTTGGACAGCACTAAATCAGGTAGACCAGGAACCTGAACCTGGCTCCCTCATACCCAGGTGAAGGGGAGGAAGAGGTTCATTACTAGTAATTCATGGGGGTTTTTTTGCTTTCATATCCGTATTTGCTAGCAGGAATCCTACCTTAGACCCAAGAAAGATCCTTGCTGAATCTTCACTTTCAAAAATACACATTGGAAAAAGTTTCTGGTTGGATAAATTAGAATTTTCTAATACAAAATGTATTGTAAAGAATTTGCACCCACCTCTGCAAAAGCTTCTCCTTTTTCACTCACAGTCCCAGCATACGCTCTGCAAATGTGCAACAACTTCAGGGTGAGGGTAAGTTTTAGTGTGCTTCTCCTACAAGTGCATCCAAACACGAAGGCAGAAGGGAATTCTCACCATATTTCAGCTGCAAGGATCTTCTACACAAGTACTGAGAAGTAACTGCAGAGAGTCCTGTTTCCCCCATGGGATGGAAACATAAATTCCAAATAATTCAAGGTGAGCCAAAGACAAAAGGCATTCAGGCAAGATAAAAAATTCCAGCTGCATGCTGACTGCAATAGAAATCAAGATAACTGTTCAAAGAGCTGTGCCAGGCATCCAGATGCTGCTGCTGGCATCAGAAGAAGATCTTCCACAGTCTGACAGCAGCTGGTTTCAGGGACTGCAGCCAAAGCCTGAACATAAAGGAGAGAAGTGAAGAGAGAGAAGGGAGAGAGAGAGAAGTGACAGCTCACCACCCAACCAGCATCCTTCCTTCTACACAGGCATATGCATGTCAGTTACTAATCATTGACGTTCACCTGCAAATTGAACACGTTTATATAAAAAAGCAAGTTTGATGTACAAGGGCCTATGACCTTGCGATGAACAGGACCAGGACCTGCAAAAACGTCAATGCTTATGTAGGCAGGGCCATGGCAGGCAATTCATTACGATACCTGGATGAGAAAGAAAGGCTGTCTGAGTAGGAAGCATGGTGCTAAGTCCTCTTTTAAGTCTTTCTTTATTTCTGCATAGTGTCCTGTGTTAAAACATCTACTTCTTCTTTGATTACTGGAGCAGTCAGGGCTACCCAAATATCCTGTGCTTCTGTACCTATCCCCCTTCAACTTCAAACTGCTGCCCACCTGCTGCTGCTGCTGAAACCCTCCTTCAGCCTCATGGCACGTCATTTGGGCCTTGCACCAAAAACCTGCCTCGAACTGAATGGCTGTTACGCATCAAGAAATCTAAATGCTCCCGTTATTAACTGAGCCCAAGGATTGCTCTCAGATGAGTTTGTGGGCCAGAAAACAGGTGGTGTATAAGCTCTCTCCACTCCAGGCTAGCTGAGACTGATATACACAGGTCACCAAAAGGTAAGTGCATAAGTTTCTCCCTCTACTCCACTCTTCCTCCTCTATTCCACTCTGGTGAGACCCCACCTGGAGTACTGAGTCCAGCTCTGCAGTCCCCAGCACAAGAAAGACATGGAACTGTTGAAGCGGGTCCAGAGGAGGGCCACAAAAATGATCAAAGGAATGGAACACTTCTCCTGTGAAGAAATGCTGAGATAGTTGGGGTTGTTCAGCCTGAAGAAGAGAAGGCTCTGGGGAGATCTTATAGCAGCCTTCCAGTAGTTAAAGGGGGCTTATAAGAAAGATGGAGAGATACTTTTTACCAGGGCCTGTAGTGACAGGACAGGGGGTGATGATTTCAAACTGAAAGAAGGTAGATTTAGGTTGGATATAAGGAATAAATTTTTTTACGATGCAGATGGTAAGGTACTAGAACAAGTTGCCCAGAGAAGTTGTGGATGCTCCATCATTAGAAGTGTTCAAGGTCAGGCTGGATGGGGCTTTAAGCAACCTGATCTAGTGATGTCCCTGCCCACAGCAGGGGGGGGCAGACTAGATCATCTTTGATTGTCCCTTCCAACCCAAACCATTCTGTCAGTCTGTGATTCTAAGTAGCATGTGGAGTCAGCAGAGAGGTAGGGACTGCCAGAGAGTAACTCGGAGGATCTGAGTTAGGTGTCTGCTCTTGGACAGATTTCAAATAGCCAGAGTTCAGTTGCTGTTGTGACATGTGGTAAAAAAACCGTTGTGGTTTACAAGCAGATGGTGGCAATTAGCTATGACACTACATTCAAGTTACGCTGTATAGAATGAATTAAGATGGAGCATCACCAGGAGGCAGAAAACACCCTCTGAGATGAAAAGGTTACCAAGGGAAAATTTCAAGGACGGATACTCATTCCCAGGCCTTCACTAACAGCATCAGTAAAGCCAGTTATTGTGATAGAGGTAAGCTTGTTCTCAATATGGGATGTTGACTGTATTAGCAACAGGATGGATGTTCCTCCTTCTTACATTCAGAAAGGGATGCAACAAATACACTGTTCCTGCTAAAGTCCCTAGTGCTCAAATGACCAAAAAAGAAAAAGAATACAGCCATTCTTATTTTTCAGTAACTCTATTTCAATAATATCTCTATTAATGTCTCCATTAAAATTAAGATCCTGGTATCACAGAATCATAGAATCGTTTTGGTTGGAAGAGATCTTTAAGATCCTCAAGTCCAACTGTTAACCTAGCACTGCCAAGTTACCACTAAACCATGTCCCTCAGTGGTACATCTACACATTTTTTAAGTATCTCCAGGGATGGTGACTCAACCACTTCCCTAGGCAGCCTGTTCCCATGTTTGATAACCCTTTCGGTGAAGAAGTTTTTCCTAATATCCATCCTAAACCTCCCCTGGCACAACTTGAGGCCATTTCCTCTTGTTCTATCGCTTGTTACTTGGGGGAAGAGACCAATCCCCACCTTGCTACAACCTCCTTTCAGGTAGTTGTAGAGAGCAATAAGGTCTCCCTTCAGCCTCCTTCTCTCCAGGCTAAACAATCCCAGTTCCCGCAGCCGATCCTCGTAAGACTTGTTCTCTAGACCCCTCACCAGCTTTGTTGCCCTTCTTTGGACACACTCCAGCATCTCAATGTCTTTCTTGTAGTGAGGGGCCCAAAACTGAACACAGTACTTGAGGTGCGGCTTCACCAGTGCCGAGTACAGGGGAACGATCACTTCTCTAGTCCCGCTGGCCACACTATTTCTAATACAATCCAGGATGTTGTTGGGTTTCTTGGCCACCTGGGCACACTGCTGGGTCGTATTCAGCTGGCTGTCTACCAATACCTCCAGGTCCTTTTCCTTCACACAGCCATAACAGACCAAAGGTCTAGCCTGGCCCAGTATCAGGTCTCCAGTACCTGGAGACACCTGGAGAGAAGCACAAGCACAGAGTAAGCACAGCTCTATCGCACGACCCTCTATGCCACCAGTCCAGAGCAGGAGCTTCTCCAGCAATCTCCACATCAGCAAGTACTGCAACACCAGAGGGGCAGGTGTGCAGAGCAGAGGACCTGACTCTATATACCTCTTCGGGGGGGGGTGTGGTATTTTGGAATAGATCAGACCAAATGCCCATTTGCACATTAAGCAAAAGGTGTGTTTCTGAATTCAACTCTAGGGTGAGTTTCACCTAAAACGAATTCTCCTTGTGGGCCCTGAGACTGCTCCCAGGCAAACCAAAGCAGAGGAAGCAAGGATGGATCAGGCAACTGCTTCAAAAGCTGCTTCTGTTTTGTTCTTTATTTCTTCTCTATAATTCCTAAAAATCTATTTGCATTTTTGACAGCTACTGAACTGTGTTTGTACAAAATTATCTGCTATAAACCCAAGATCTTATTCCTAAGGTGCAATGAATTACCTAAACCTACTACGAGCATTGAAAAAGTAGACATTAGAAATCAGAACTGTGCCCAACTTTTTCTGGATCAGGTCAGAATTATGGTCAATTATATCCCATCCCCAAAACCACAATTAATCCCTCCATCAGATTTTCTCTCAACATTCCAGATTACCAGTGAGCTTCAAATGAGCTGCTTATTTTAAATAAGTGTCTCAGAGGAAGATGTTCTTTTCCTCCACTTCAAAGAATAAAAATTTTATGGTCGGAGGTGCTGGACAAACCAGACTCAGTGTAGTGAAAAGTGGGAAGAGTAACTGCTCTCCTACTAACAAGTTCATCACCAAATTAAGTTGGACTGCTGGCATCTCTGCAGGACTGAAAGGTGGTCCTTTATGCCACCAGAGAAGTTTTCCAAGCTCAAATTCCATCAAGCTAAATAATCTAGTCTTGGAAAGAGTGGGCCTTCAAGGCAGAGGCAACATGTATGGTTTGTTCTCCGCTCCTAGGGGATCCTGGAGCAAAGGGACAAGGTACACCAGTGATCCAGGCTGAAACATACAAAAGAGGCTCCATTAGAGCTGACAAAAATCATGTGTGCTGGCTCACCAGCCCTTTGTGAGCCTTTGGGTCTTGCCTGCGGGCTTCAAGTGCATTTATTTTCTTTCTTGACCAAACTGAACCCTCATAAAAGATGTTATAGATCAACCCTGACCTAGATATGTTGTTCTGCCAAAAATACATAAGCTCTTTGATTCCTCTTGTGTCTGCTCAGCAAAATAAACGCTGCCGCTATAGATGCAATGACCGTATGCCTGATCAGGTTGCACTAAGGGTGCTAGGACAAAGGTAGAGAATGAGAAGACAGGTGAGAAAGGGGTCAGAAACCCCTGACTTCAGGGCAGTCCTAGTTACAGCACCTCCCACCTCAAGCCCAAGGACTCTGGAGTTGATGGTTTCACAACAGACAAACTGTACTGGCAATGGAGATGTGGTCCTCAAAGGAGTTGGCCAGCAATCCCATCTAGTCAGGCATCTCCCAGAGGCCACCTTGCTTTGGTAAGACTTCATCACACTTAAACTGCTCTAAAAAACGCTGACTTGTTCAATCGACTTAATTGTTCTAATAAACTAACATTTATATTTTTAATTCATTCTAGTCACAACAAGAATTTAAAATTCTTGAAAGTATTCCTCTGCCCATATGCAGTGATTTATGTCGGTTAGGCATGATAGAGAAGTTTCTTATGATAGTCTTCCCCTCGTTTATCATGTCTTGAATAACTCATTTGTGGCGTTTGACCAGAAATAACAGAGCTATCCCCATGCTAATGCTGATAAAGCTTTTCTTTATATCATCCTGGATTTTCTTCTCTATTTGACATTATATACACAGGAAAGAAACATGGAGAGATACGTAAAATGTACAAAACTAAGGAATTACAAGGAAAGAGGAAATAGGTTTTCTGCAACTTTAAATAATGGAAACAAAATGTGGTCACATCAAAGCAAAGCCCAGAGCAGGAAGACAGTCGATTCAGCATGAAATTAAACAAATATGCAAGGAATGATGTCTACAAGAAGGTCCAGATTTCATCTGAGGATTCAAGTTCCAAGGGAAAGCAAGGTGACAGGGCAGGGCTCATAAACCTTCTTGCACCCATGGGGTGTAGGAACTGGTTGTCAACAGAGGGAATAAAGAGCACCTAGCAATATCCTCCAGAACGAATTGGCTGTTGGTAGCAGCTTGCTGAAGCAAGGCAAAGGCATTTAGAGACTACAAGAGATTAATACCTCTACCTCTGATCTGCAGGCTGCAGTACTTCATTAGGACCGTGTTTATCATAAACCGATGTGTATTTTGCTTTTGCTATCTCACCTGCGAGTTGGGATGCAAAGGGACATAAAGACTAAAAAGGGGAAAACATCAATCTGCTCTATTTCCCTTTTCAGTAAGTCCACTCTAGAAGATTAACTGCAGCCCAGTTTCAATATAGATATCAAAGGGTTGTACAGAAAGGACTGAGGGGAATAACTGGGAAAGAAGTAATCCAATAATTGGATTGAAACATTGGATCCAGCTCACAAACCTAATGCCCAAGCGAAAAAAAAGGAGCAAAGCAAGGGCAATAAGGAAAGCCAATGTCATATATTGCTTGAATATTCCAGGCACGGGACTAGTTATTTGTGAGCATACATTGTTTTGACTAGATGCTCAACTACTATGTAGAAACGATGACGGTAACTTTAATGAGAACTTAGTGCACTGTACCATAAATGCCAAACAAAGGTACAATATTCTACATACATTTTTCTATTATTTTGATAGGAATAGTTCTTTTTAAATTGAATCAGCCAAAACAAACAGCTGCCCTGAATCTTTTCCAGTACATGAGCAATCTTCTAATATTTACCAGATTGTGGATTTGCCTTTACAGAAAGGAAAAAAAAAAAAAGTCCTATGTTCTGATACAAGAAGTCACATGCAAAACGCTAAGTGTCACCTCTTGCTGCATCATCCCCTATGCTATACAGGTAAATTCCTCTCCCATTGGAAACATCTGCATCCCATTCAGAGGCTGAGAGAGCAGCCTGACATTTCCGTCAGACAGCAATGGCACTCATCCCAGGACAAGCAGGTGATTTTTTTCAGTCTGCAGCATTTCACGATGGCACTGTTCCCTACCAGTGTGTATTTGTGAGCTGCAAGCGATAGAGTTTCAAAATTTGAACAAAAGAAATCAGAATTAAGATATTACCTGATCCTGTATATTTTTAGAAGTAGGTCAATAGTTGTTTTATTTTAGAAGCCAAAGGATTTTGAGCAAGATGAACCTGGCCAATCAGTACAAAATGTATTAATTATTTTTTCATGTCTATTGGCTTAGATGCCTAGCCCTGCTTTACCATTTTAGTACTGAAATGAAATCTATGATGCTGAAGCAGATAACCTTGTTACGTTTTGAACTTCACTACTAACTCCATCTAGTTAATTTGCTGTATCAGAAATGTAAATTACACATGTGCTCACAGGTGTGCACATAGTGCATATAAGCATTTACGCATTGCTGACCCATAAAGCCAAAATTCTGCTTTTGAGGGTTACTTGTGTCAGAAAAAGAAACCATAATGGAGTCAAGCATTTGTCTGATAAAGTCCAACTCTCTTACAAAAAGCATGCAATGTCCTCTTCCCTTCTACACAACACAATCAAAGAAAAGATAGTTTCTTTGGTAACAGTTCCCAGCCCTATCCTGCCAACACTCAGCCTGAACAACCTGTCGGCCGCAGTTTTTTCTCCACCAATCTTGTTCCTAGTACTTATTCTGATTTTGTGCTTGGTTTCCTAACGCTTTTCCCTTGACGACTCATATTTTCAACATACTGTCTTCGCATCTCAGGAATGGTTACCAGATGACACGGGATACCCCTTCTGCCTCAAAGTTAAACTTCTATACCAGCCAAAGGACAGGATTTTGGGGAGCACAGGCTCTCAGGCTCTCGGCTGTTTTTATAATGCCCTTCTTACTTGTACTACGAATAAGATAAGTCAAGCATTTAGTAAGGTTTCATCCAGTCCACAATAACACATTTTCTATTCAGTATGAAAAATAGGAAGCTAAGGAAAAAAAAGGAATCAAATTTTCAAACAGGTTATGTATGTGACATCTGGAGTCAAGGTATCTAACAAAAATTAGTATAAGTGTTCATTTGCTTTTAACACATTTAATTTTGTACTTAAAGAAAATATATCACAAGTTATTTTATTTCAGCCACAAGATGCTGGGGTAGATACAGGAACAGCTGGGCTCACTGGAGGTCAGCCTGGATCTGCTCTTGCCTTAAGGTCTAATATGTTATTCTGGAATAGAGCAGAAATTAATCTGAAGAACACACAGGGAAAGTTTCTTTCTGTATCTGCATTTGAAAAAAAAAGAAAAATGCTAAAGCAGAAATATATACTGTTGACTATCGCTGGTCCATTGCGAAACACACATTTTAATCTTCAAACATCTCACTGCAGAAATGTCCCGGATAGGATGGGAATTGGCATAACTCTTCTAATTTGTAAAGCAGATTATTTAACATCTAAGGATTTGATGTCTCCTCTGTGATTCTTCTGTCTTATGTTCACACACATTATTGCCCTTTTGTAAAAATAACTTTATTTATTTTTAATATATAAACTCTGTATGATGAACAAAATTAACAGGGCCTCAGCTGGATTTCCTGCCACCCCAATTCCAATGCTGAAAGATGTAAAGGAGCAAACCTTAACAATTGGATATGTGCTCAGATTTAGCAAACACGGTGAGGGAAGCGTGGCAATGGAGGTTGCATTTGATCAAATTAACTGCTCTCATCTAACACAAATATTAAAAAATTTCCCTTGCATTCATCATGGCAATAGTCACTACAGTTTTTCTCCATCATGCATTCAATTAAGCAAAGAAATCTCAAGTTCCATTAAATCCGCCCTCAATTTTAGAAAGTCAGACGTGCGTTCTAGGTAATGCAGTTACTGAGTTTGTAGTCCAGTGAGGACATCTCTGGCACTTGGATAGCCCTTCATACGCAACATTCCTCTTCATGATTTGCGAACGATACCCTGGAAGGCAGTGATGTAAG
Source organism: Burhinus oedicnemus (assembly GCA_008921705.1). Lineage (NCBI taxonomy): Eukaryota > Metazoa > Chordata > Aves > Charadriiformes > Burhinidae > Burhinus > Burhinus oedicnemus. Next base: position 2,714,975 of record VFFE01007192.1, read on the forward strand.
AAAATGGACCTCTTTCTGCTTCATTATATGTACCATGAAATGGCAGTAAAGTACAACCATTCAAGAGTTTTTAGCAAATGGTAACAGAGACTGACAACTGTGAAAATTAAGGCAAACTACAAAAACCTCAGTTCACCATTGTGTTAGCCATAAAATAAATTAAACTCCTTGTTTTATATCAGCTGATTCTGCAATGCTGGCACAAAAAACTAAGGGCAGCACAAACTGTTTTCGATAGCAAAGGTCAGCAGATACTACGGGGAACAGATGCACCAGGAATAAGGTAAGGAGATGCTACTGTCATTTTTGGAACTACTTTATACAAATCCCCCATCACATGCACATAAGAAGCACAGTTAAGGAGGAACATTAACCTGCAAGCATCAGATTTCTAGATTTTTTTATTCAATTATTTACTATAAACTGCTGAAACTTGGACTGCATGATTATTTGCCTGAAGCACTATAAAAGAGCCTTAGGCATCTTCTACTCCAAATGAAGCTACTGCACCTCAGGCAAGAAGAAGGAAAAAAGGAAAAAGAGAGAGATACTTCTGGCATAATATTCTGTTGGGAAGCTGGCAAAATTCAAAGCCTTGTTAGACTGTGGTGAGCATCCTCTAACAACTCGGTGTATTTGGAGCTCCTTTAGAACACTGCTTAAGTAAGAAGTTAAGATAGTGAATTTCACGAAACACCTCTGTAGACATTCCACCTGGGGGTGGGGGACTTGTCTTTTCATGCTGGTAACATGCTCCATAGGCTATTGATTTTCACAATTATTTTGGACTTAGCATGTGTCCGTAACAGGCACAAAGCTGCTTCCAACTATTACGGAGAGCAATGCATTTAAACAGAAAGTCAGCAAGGATGCAGGAACCATTTTCTTAATTCTCTTATTGGCTATTTGGTAGGAGAGCCACAAAAACTACGGCTGGGTCGTAAGACAAAAGATTTCTTAACATCAGCTGTGAATGTCTGGGTTTATTCAGAAATGTGATGAATCCCCAGTAGATAATTTAATTACTGCAGGAAGTTAGATGAGCTACTGCACAAGCGTCCTTCGGCGTTGTCACTTTCTGTCCTTCCTTTGCCGCCTGTTGAGGTTGCAAGCGCTTGGGGCAGGCAGAGCAAAATAAATCCTGATGCCTTCTGATCTGGAAGGATGTGAAGCAAAGCACTGAACAGGCTCCAGCTCCTCTGTCTCACTCTGTATTACAAAGTCTCAGGAAACATTAGCCTATCGCACCTGACAGCACATTCAGAAATCCATGTATCTATATATGTATGTATGTATGTATGTATGTATGCATATATGTACATTAGATAGCAGGAGCAACATGCTTTTGAGTTTAAAAATATTTACACTACAGTTTTCATATTTCATTTACTCTACTGAAGTATCTACATTATCTAGATACCAAGACCATTTACACACAAAAACCCCAGCTGTTGTACTTAGAAAGCCATCTCTAAACCACCATAATGTTAGTGTGAGCACAATTCTACAGAGAGCATTTTTCACCTCTCTTAGTGTTTAGCTTTAAAAGTTTTCATAGGAAAAGTCTGGGTTTTTTAAAGTAACAACTAGTGTATTCCTTAAAGCTGCTTATTTATTTATAAAACATATTTGTGTACATTAAGTGGTGACATTTGTTAGCTGTCTTGGTGCTGCTTTGTTTTGATCCCATTCCTTGTAACACTATGAGATGTTAAATGTCCAGGCTACAGCTACTGATGCTCAGAGGTGGAGTAGGACTTCGTGTGTAGTTACCTTCTGCAGAGCCCTGAAAAGTGGACATTTTAATATTAGATTGGATTTCACAGAAAGAGTTAACCAAGTGCTTCACTCCAAGTGAAAAAAAGGAGAAAGTACAGCAAGAGAGACAGGTCATGTAAGGACTATTTGCCAGGCAAAGACGAATATTCTAGGCAGTACTTTTACAGGCACTCAGGAGATGAACATTTGTTTCACTTCCACTATTTATGGCACACTACAATACAGTAATGATTTCTAAAAAAGGGGGGGAAATGCTCTGGAAGCGTTACTGCCTGTAAGACACCTGTTAGGGTTTTGACAGTCTCAAACAAAACATTACTTACACAACATACACTGTCATTATGGTCTAAAGGCTTTAAACAGAATAGTCCAACATCGTGTCACTACTCGTGAGTTGCAAAACCACAAAGGAATGAAGTTGTTTATCTTAAGTGAATGTCAATAAAAGCCTTCCACAAAACTAGGCTGACAAGTGTTTTCTGTAAGTCATACTGTTCGGGGAAGGTTTCTATTAATCTCCGTAGTCAAATCACCAGTGAGGAGAATATCCAAACTGCAGTGGGCACCAGCAAGACGAAGGTCCTCTGCTGCCCCAAGGGTTGGTCCAAGATCTCAGCACAGTGCTCCTCTTACTGGGAATCCTGCAAGGCACACGCGAGGGACAGCCGGACTGGTCTTGCAGGAGCCATCTCAGGTTGAGACACAACAGTATCAGCCACGTTGTCTATGTATTGACAATATCCTGGCCCCTCATTGCTGAAATGAAGGTAAGAGGACACCTCATTGGGCTGCCTTTTCTGTCCATTCGCCTATAAAGCTATGCTTCTTCATTCATGAAATCTAGCTTTAATGTAGAGAGTAGACGGTTGTAAATATAAGTTATACCTCTGTACACTTTACCCTTCTATTTATCTCTTCTTTGTCTACTTTAAATTTCTTCTGCTATGCATAATACAATAATAGTGTGAAATGCCTTCTCTCAGGATACGTCAGGTCTATAAACACATACAATTCCTTTGGGAATGGGGGAGTGCCTGTTTTCTAGTATTATGAGGCTTTCTTTTATAGTCCTATTAATTCACAAGTTCCCAAGCTTTAAATCTGCCCTTATTACAATACTGTATATTGGCTGTTCTGCCCCTCAAGCTACTGCATCCTTTTTAACCTTGTAAGAGAATAAAACTCCACATTTGGAAGAAGAAAACATTTCTATGGACAAAGGGTAAGAAGGATGTTTCAGCAAGCAAATAGAACATTAAAAAAAAAAAAAAGGCATCTCACAAAGATGTATTTTACCTTTAACTGCAAACCCTACAGTATTCTTGCTAAACATTTCTGCATACTTGGCCAAATAACTCAGGAAAAAGGGAAATAATAATTAAACAAAATTTGTAAGATTGTCTTCATGAACTGATAATGTCTCTGTGTTGAAAGGATTTTTTTTTTAAGTGTATGAAGGATAATATTCCCCTTCCCTAAAACTTGCCTTTCCAATGAATAGATTTTGTTTATATCTGATTATAGCAAAAGTAAATTACATTTAAATAAACACAATATACAGGAGGCTTTCAAGCTTTTGATAGATTCAACACTTTATTCAAATAGATATTCAGGAAAACTTCAAATTACTGAAAAGACACTTATTGAAGATCAAATTATTCCTCCACAATTACAGTGACTTTTACTTAACACAGTTACTCCAAAATTCAGCAGCTCCCATCCTCATTGTGTGAAAAGCCAAGACTGGAAAAGACGTTACAAAAGGGCAGTTAACATACTGCAACTTCATGAAACTTGGAAGAACATTGTTTCCTGCGATGCTTTACAGTTCCAAACATATGTTTTTGTTGTGATATTATGCTTCCTCGAGCCTTTTTTAACCCTAAATTACTAGAGTTATTTAGCCATATAAATAGAAGGATGGGAAAAAATGTCAAAAAATGCAGAATAAAGTTCTGTGTGCCTCTCCCACGAAGCCTGGGGCCGTCTAGCTGGAATGGCCTTAGAGGACTTTATGCCAGCAGAAAAAGTTAAAGCTGTCTAATCCATTTTTATGTAAGGGTAAGGTGGCTGGAAATCATGTAGTCATGATGAGCTCCAAGCTAAGCCTCCTGTCTCTCTTCCCGTGAGGGTGATAACACTGAATCAGCCCCTAAAAAGCTGGTATCACACGAACCATTCCTCTTTAGGAGAGACAGGCGGCCTCAAGAGCAGACACGGAAGACACTGAGTTGAGAAAGAACAGATCTGAGCCATGAGCTGGGAGTTTTTCTGTAGCACTATGCCAAATATGACCTCATGCTTGAACTACAAACAAAAGCTAATAATAGTTTCTGATCTTAATTTACAAAACAGAGTTTTTACACATTTTTGGAGTCTTACCAGATTTGAAAGATCCATGGAGCCTAATCATTGCTCAGGAGAACATTCATATTCCTCTCCAGCCACCACCAGAACCGATTAAGCAAGTACCGCTGCTTGAAACAATTAATTGCTCTGCGGCTAGTGAAGCATCCCACAAACATTCAAAAGGTTGTAACTATTGATTACCACCTGCCCAAGCCCATTTATCAACAGGAAAAAAAAAAAAAAATCAATATTTGGCCTTTAAAAAAGGCCAAGTTCCTGGTTCTTCCTTTCAATCCAGTGTTTGTATGGTAAAAAATAAATAAATCCTTAGAGGGTTTTCAAAAAATGCTATCAACACAGAATTCACTGGGAAACCTCCTTGCATTTTAAAAGAAAAAACTCAACTGGCCTGACACCCCACCAAAGCTCAACCTCAGCTGAGGTTCCTACAAGGCGGTTCCCAAAGATAAAGAAACAAATTGTTGAGAAAAAGTCAACCAAGCAAGCACTAAAGCCGTGAGACCAATTCTCCTTTCTCTAGCAGCAATTCTTCTGGTGTCAATACATTGCTTCCAGCCAACACCTATAGCAAGAGCCAGCAGGTGGAACAAACTACTTGAATTATTTTACCGCTGTGGAGCAGGACCGTGCACATCCTCAGCTGTCACGACTCAAACAACCTTCAGTATTTATGATCACAGGCTCACACGTTTCAGCTGCAGAAAGCACTTAGGTAGGTCACATCTGAGGACTACAGTCGGTATCAGTGCAGCAGATGGTTGGCACTTCAAATACCTGCAAGCACTCCCATCGTTGCGTAACAAAAACTGTTCTAATTTCAAGACTGGCTCACTGTTTCAGGCTAAATGTTGATATTTGAAATACAAACAGTTTAAAGGCTCACAACTCGGGACAATCTTACTAAGCAGGAATGAATACACCTTTCTGGTGACACTATCCCCACAATTCTGTCCCAGAGTTGTTTCATCCTACAGGATAACCAACCAGTGCAATGAACTGAAAAGGTCACCTCAGATCAACTAATTTCACTCCATTTTGGACAGAAGGCCTTTCTAATTTCCCCCTAAATGCAAAAAGAATCATGATTTTTAATATCTGAAGGTCAATCTACCTTTCATCCTTTCCTTCAGTTTTAGTCACAGATTCAGCCTAGGGGCTTGCGCTTTAATTTGAACCAAGTGTTGAATACTTCAAGTTCTGAAAACAGATCTTAAACTCAGAATTTCTAATAAGCTTACTTCCTTTTCTTTGAGCTTTCCCTCGTCAATATTTTCATTCCATAAGAGACCACTTCCAGCGTAGCGAAATGAAACATACTCAGTAAGAAACCAGACTCTGGCAGGGTCCTAGGAGCTGCTACCCTTAACCTATTAGATAGTAAAAGATTGCAGTGCCTAGGCGCTCTGTTCTTCTTTCCTTGCGTTTACAGATCTGGGGTAGCTTCTCTGGAAAGCGTATAGCAAGTACAATCATTATGGGGAAGAAAAAAGTCCGTTATTCCTATTTCTCATTAAATAAAACTTTTAAGTCACTGTTAAGAGTACCAAAACCTGACAGGAGCAGCTTAATGCCTACTCTAACACACCAGTATGTAGAAATGCTCATCAAGTCATGGTGGTGAGATGGTGTGTGTGACTTTGGCCCCGCACCACCACGTGCTGCCCCATGGCCCACCGCAGGGAGCAGGGCCAGGGACACAGGAGGAGAGAGGCAGGAGCTCCTTCCCTCCTGAGCCAATGATGGAGGGGATTACCCAAAGCAGCTCTCTCTGGCAGCCACCCAGAAGCCAGACCCCTATAATTCATCACTTAATTCTAACTACTTTGCAGAGCAGGCTGCAGAAGAGCTAATTAGCTTCACAAGCTACCTAAAATGCTGAAGCAGGAAAGAAGAATTTGCTTTAAGTGTACCCTTAGTATTATGTTTTTGTGATTTTAACTTTTTTAGTGACTACATTCCATTCCTATAAACCTGTGTTTTGAGTAAACATGCTTTTATCATTAAATCTTCTCAGTGATAAAGCTGACTCAGAGTAATATGACACACACCGAGGCCTCCTTCTTTCCAGGGTACCGAGTCATCTTCCCAGGGTGATCCCTCCGCTCTCTTTGTTTCCCACTGAATAGCTCAAAGCCTTCCTGAAAGCCTCCCAGCAATCTGCCGCAGGGGCGCAAGGCTTTGGCTATAGCTTTTGAAAAACTGTCTGCCTATGCAGCCCAGCCTCTCTGAGCAGCATGAAGACAGTGGGAGAAAATCCCAGAACTCGAGCACCAAAAGAAATCATATTTACACTCAGCTTTCCAGGAAAAAAGATAAACAACGTTGTAACAAATATTCAGCAGGGTCCTTAGGGAAACGAGCACGCTGTACACCTAAACTCTAGGTACCACCTCACCCACGTACAAGTGGTTTGGTGCCACCAAACTGGTCCCACCAGTTTGGAAAGAAACAGGGAAATAGGAGGATAACATCTCCGTCGAGACATACAGCCTGAGCACAGAGCCTCTTCGTTAGGGTGACTGATTAAGGGCTGATTATCACAGACACAAGGGAGGCGGGTTCACCACTCCCCAAGCTGTCACAGGAGGGGATCATCCCCATGGGCAGCTTATTCTGCCTGCACTTGCGTGTACAGGGCTCTGAGCGCAGCAGCTGGAGCTGGACCACGGGCAGAGAGGTCCATGTGGTTGAGGGACCAGCAACTGCAGTGGGGCTGCACCTAGGGGGCTTGCATGCCCAGGTGCCACTAACTGGGGAGACTGGGATCCAGGGGCAGCTACAGGCTAGACTGAGAATATGTACATGCATACATATGCTGTATATATGTCTATATAAATGTCTATATTGGACTTTCATCTTAAACAGCTCGAGAGGAGAAACAGGATCAGGCCATCTATGCCACTCATGTTTGTGTGAACGCTGTGTGCCCTCTGTCTGTGTTGATCCGTGTGTATATATAACCATGTCTGTACGTACGGACACACACACACACACACATATATATATATATAGTGTGTACATATGTGCCTGTCAGGGATAGATGTTGGACCTGGGGACACGGAGCTGCAGCAGCCTCACCTCTATTTGGCTGTTAGATTCTGCATCCCCTCGCCCTGCGCACTCTCTTGAAATGCTACCATATCTTCAGAATGTATTTTAAAAATCATTGGTATAGCTTAAAATGTAAAGTGTTGTTCAAAAGCATTGAGCAGCTCTTCTGAAGACTGCATCACCAGAGAGCAACCTTAATCATAAAATGTTTTTTGCAGCTCTGCATGATACCCCTGGATCCAGCTGGGGAATCCTAATGATTACAGGAGGCTTTAAATGTCTTTACACAGCAATTTGCAATATGAAAAGGCACCAGCTTACTTTATACTGCTAAAACACTTAAAGTCCTCTCTTTTAGCATCCCAGAAAGTGATCAAAGAATCACCCTTCTTTTAATGCTGGGTTCTTGTAAGAACCAGTTTCACCACCTTGATCGTGTATATCTGAATGTTGTTAAAGAGTAACGCAGATAAAACAAGACATTAGGCTAACTGAAGTTTTTTTAAAAATCTATATATAGTAACTAGGAAAAGTTCAAGAGTCCATCCTTATCAAGAAAATACTACAAATACACATTTGGGAAAACTGTTTCCCACTCTCTGAGAAACCACTTCAGCTGTGGAGTGTGGACATATTAGAGGCAAGAAAACACAGGGACAATTTATTCACTGGCTTAAAGGAATTGGAAAAGTCTAGGAAAAATCAAAATGAGGAATCACTCTCCAGTCCCTTGATCCTGACAGTGAATTGCATTTAGAAATCAGAGCTTCACTGTTAAGTACAAGGTACTGCTTTTCATTGCGGTATAAAAATAGAAAGCCTCAAAATAGAAAAAAGAACAAATTCTCCTCTGTTACGTTCAGCTTGAAAAAGTAGTAAGATTTGGTTCTCAGTGTTTACCACGGATGAGAAAAACTATACCACGGGAGCTGGCAGCAGCTGTGAATGTGGAAAGTTTTGGGATTGTGCTAATTTCTTGTGGGAATGGAGGTTCTTTGGTGTAGGTCCAGCTCCTGAGAAAGGGTTTGAACAAAGTTCACTGAAGTCTCCCTCTGACTACAGATAGCTTTACGTCAGGTCCAGAGGACCATGCAACATGACTTTCATCTACAGAGCAGGAACTCCAGGACCGGATGGGATACAGCTGATGAGAGCAATCTCCATCACATGCAAGATCCTGAAGGTAGCAAAGGATATTCTGCTACTGGCAGCAAGGCCAAAGCGCACACAAATGCAAAGAGGAGACACCAGATCAGCATTTTCACATTCCTGCTGCTGAATTCTGCACTTGTCATTGTATTCAACACCAGCCACAAGTTTCTTCAGGGTCCATGAATTAAAACTCTTAGGTGAGAGATACAGACTGATTCAGGACATCAAAAATATCATGAATTACTACAGGTAGCCCTTTTACTAACGCTCAGTATAAAGCACTGTAAACAGGAACAGATGTTTCCCATTTTAGGCTGTAGATACTCGGGTATTATGAAATGAAGTCTAAGCCATAACTTAAAAATGTAAGTTAAGGAAATAGAGTCCGCATAAGAACTGAGATTACCTGAGTTCACGTGACTGAAGATGTACACCTGCAATCCAGGCTTATAACCTGCCATCTTGTTGTATCTGTAGATGCTGCTGCGTGAAACAGAAGTGGCAACAAGACGTCCTATTCTTCCTGAGACTATGCTTAGGAAGAAGGTTAGAAACTTTTTTCCCCAAACATGGACCCTTTACAGCTAGTCACGTCTTGTCTGAAGGTAAGATTTCTCTGATGTCCTCTATTAAAGCCACTTAAGCTATCATGAGAAATATGCTTCATGCCCTGCCTAATGGAATCAACCTGCGCCACGTGCCATTCAGCCCAGGAGAACAGCATGGTCCTCCTTAGCGAAGCGATGCCCTGAGATGGGCACAAGTCTCTCTTGGGGAGATGGAACGATGCTTCCCAGGGCTGAATGAGCAAAGAAGAAGTTGCTATTGAGCTTAGATTAGTTTGCATGCTATATTTTAACTCCATCAGTTTGAATATAAACAGATGGTTATTTTACTTCAATTTGAGTCAAGGAACAATTTAATTTGTGCTAAGAAACACATACATAGCATAAAGTGTTTTAATAATACCTCCACTACTGAGGATAAAAAAAATGTACATTTCCTAGGAAAGTAATAGTGTGCATTCATGCTGAGGTTGGTTCCCAGTACGAATTTTCAGTAGTCTAGCTCAGGAGGTTAAAATTCAAAAGTAAGCTTTTCACCATTTATGGTTTGTGTTTTCTTGTTTACATTGTAGTCTGCTTTCAGAGAGACAAGGCCAGTCAATTGGAGTTTCAGTCCTTCAACATCAGAGCTATGTTATTGTGCATGGGTTTCCAACACTAACAAAATTACTTGTATCCAAAATAAAACTGTTAAATGAAATTAGGAAAAATACTTCATGTTCATAGCAGCAACATAGCTATTCACGGTGGCTTAAACGCATTGAAAAATGAATTTGAAAGGCAAGCTGCGTAATCCTGTCTCTTTAAGAAAATTTGGATTTGCCGTACTAAACAGCACAAATAAGCATTAAATATAAATCACATCTAATTACAATTATCTGGTTATTTTTAATCCTAAAAATGCAAATTTAAATTGTTTGAGGGCAAAGTCATTTTGCTGACCATTGAAAACACAGCTGTGTATGGGTTTCATTGGGCTGAATGAGCAGTGGCACGGGATGGGGGCACAATGGGGACACGCACCACACATGCAGGTCACTCCGCAGGATGCTTCCGTGTGACCCGTCACACAAAAATGTTGAACACTACTGTTTTAGCCTGTTCTGGATACATTCATTCACGCTAATCAGAAGCTTGATAGCAAGGGAGAAAAAAATGCACCTGTTTCCTAGAAAAGTTATGAAGAAACCCCCAAATTCTGTGTTCTCCCTATGGAAGAGGAGCGGTAAGTTCATGAGAAGTCCCCAAATGTGCCTCATGTCTTTATACGACAGGAAGTCTAGTGAGATACAAATACTGACACTCGTGTGCGCTATCCAAGATGTTTCAGGTCATGAAACAGACATCTCTCAGCTAAATACTACACTCATTTTCACAGGACAAACCACAGCAATACTTTCAAACCACAGCTAATCCCATCCAAATGGGAACGTAATCTGTTTGGATAAATAAGAAGTAAAAAAAGAGCAAAGCCAAAGAATAATGAGAGTTTCTCAGGGCTATGTGTCATGGCTAGCTGAGTGTCTGAAATTGGGGTTGCATCATTTATACTGTATACATTGAAAAAGACAAACTGTGCCCTGTAAGGCAACACGGACAAATGTCTTGGGACAAAAGACTCCATGGGATAAACTGTGATTTTCTGCTTGCTGGAGAGTGCTCTTTGAAGTTACTGCGTATTAGCTCCTTCTGTAATCGTACTTACACAGGCGCACGCACTTGCATTATGAATTTTTCATCTTCTTCTGCAGCAGCGAGCATTAGCCACAGCCAGAGTCAGAATGACCGACTGCACGGCACATGGTCTGACTAGTGCAGAGCTTCTTGAGCATCATGCACTAACGTCCTGTGATGGCCAAATACTGCATTTCTTAATACTTTTTGCCACAGCCATTCAAAATCTTTCAAATGGCTGCTGTGGAGCCTACAATTATATTGCAGCTACTCCTACTGCAGAGTGATTTTATATCCGACGCAGAATTTATGGATATTGCAAAACTGAACTGCAGTAGTATGAGTTTCATCTCTAGCACAAAAACTTCTCACCGCATAACTTAAATATAACCTATTTGGTACACATAATGAGAAATAAAAGCACAGGAGGTATTAAATGCCTTTCCAATGCTGAGGTATTTGGCCGCATGTCGCTCTGCAAGGCCAGCGGTGCCGACTGCAAAGGTTATGGCCCCTGGCCTGCCCCGGCTCCCTGTCATCTCCCCATCACTGGAGATTAACGCCTGCCCTGGACTGCTGGTGCAGCTGCTCCCAGGAGTATTCCAACACCTTTCGAGCAGAAATAGGCACATTAAGGGAACACAGTACTGGAAGCTAACCTGGCTGACTGAGACTTAACAAAGCGTAGGTCCCAGAAGTGGCTGTGCTGGCTGCCTGGAGCAGTGCCGCGCTGGTGGGAGCAGCCCATGAGGAACTGGGACAGGGATTTCTCCATCTTGGCAAGCTGGACAGACAACATGATCACAAGTGAGACGCTAAGTCCTGTATCTTTTTCTGACATCCCAAAGCATTCCAGGTTTACACCCAAAGACCCTGCACCCCACAGACCTACGCACATGCACCAAGCCTTCTCTGAGCACCTACCTCTCAAAAGCCACTGAGAGAGCACAGTGCTGAACACTGCAGATCTGGCAGATTTCACAGAATCACAGGGGTTGGAAGGGACCCCTGGAGATCATCTAGTCCAACCCCTCTGCCAGAGCAGGGACACCTAGAGCAGGTTGCACAGGATGGCGTCCAGGCGGGTTTGGAATGTCTCCAGACTCGGAGACTCCACCACCTCTCTGGGCAGCCTGTTCCAGTGCTCTGCCACCCTCAAAGGAAAGAATTTTCTCCTCATGTTCAGATGGAACTTCCTATGTTCAAGTTTGTGCCCATTACCTCTTGTGCTATCACTGGGCACCACTGCAAAAAGACTGGTGCCACCCTCCCGGCACCCTCCCTTTAAGTATTTGTAAGCATTGATGAGATCCCCCCTCAGCCTTCTCTTCTCCAGACTAAAAAGACCCAAGTCCCTTTCTTCCATATATGTATAGTTTTTAAAAAAACAACCTTTTAATATGTATGAAAGGTAGAATGACCATTCCCAATACGTTCTACAATAAATCTCCCTGGAGACATCTAAAATGCACCTCCTTACCTCCTTCTAGATGGCCCCACCTTCCACATCAGGGTCTCTTCAGGGTCTGGGTTTAAGATGAAGCTACCCTAACCCTGTGCCTCCAGTCCTCTACTCAAGTTTTTTAGTGTTTCTATTTCTCCTTCCCCATGAATATTCGTGAACTAGCTTTTATAACTGTTCATGTCATCCCAGAAGAAATTTAAGTGGAAACACATGTGATTTTTACCATTTTTCTTTCTGTCACAAGGATCGACATAGCCACAGGGAAACCGCCTGCAGCGTTATCAGAATCACTTGTCTGCAGTTTGGCAAAGTTCACATGCTGGCAAGTCCTGGAGCTGTCTAACGGCAGAATCTGGAAAACAGCTTTTAGCCCGGCACATCTGGGAGAGAGCTCCTCCTGAAATCAAAAGAACTACAGACGTTTTTATCTAAACTTAAATTCTACCAGAACTGGTAATGCACATGTCTTACTCCCTCAGCTATAAAATGTAGTCTCATTTTTTTCTGAAATGTTGACCTTGGGTAACTTCACTCAAAACTTCCCCAAATAGTAAGATCTAAAAGCCATTAGAATAACTCATTAATTATATAACTACATGAGAAGAGTAGAGCCTCCCTTTTTGCACAGCGGCAATACAGATACTCAGAGATAATATAAGGATGTCAGTGCCGCTGCAATCTATATAGGATTCCAAATATGCCTGTAACCAAAACCTCTTTAAAGTACAGCCTGGGTTAAATAAACAAAGACCGATCACGACTGCTGCAAGCAGCAGTGCTCAGCCGAGTTCAGTCGCTGCATATCCAAAGGTCTTGCTGGATGAATATTCAAACAATGCATTCAAACTCACGACCTTGGACTCTGCTAAAGAAAATTCCAGAAGACCTCCGAGGTCTGATTCTCCATGACCTCCCTGGGAAGGGAATGCAGAGATTAATGACCTGAAAGCATTAACGCAACAATCTGGAAGAAAATACAAACCATACTGAACAAGAGTTGTGAAAAAGGTAAATAACTGCAAACAGCCATAGAGCAACTTTGACAGATACCAAAACCACAGTAGGGGCAGGGGAGGAGGGGGAGGGAAGAATATAAAATTGCAGTATCGAATGACAGCACATAATACGCTAAAGAAAAACTTTGTCGAAAATGGATATAAAAGTCCATGCGCATACCGTGAAATTGTGCTGCTGTAGCCAAACTGGGGACCAAACTACATGAGAACATAAGCCAAGAGTTGACAGTACTCCCTACTGAGAAGGGCTGTGCTGCTTAACACATTGTTCAAGTACGCTCATTATCTAGAAGAATGAAATACTAAAAGGAGTACTCTTTCCTTAGTAATCAAAAGCACAGATTGTGCAAAGATCTCACTGAAAACAAAGAAAACCCTTCTTTTATTTTTCAGTATCAGTGCTTACCTTGGCCCTAGGCGGTCCAAAAGCAACAAGGGAAATTTTTCCTTCATTTTCAGTTGTTGAATGTAGAGACAACCGCGACCTCGTGCTAGGTGAGCACAAGAACGATGAGTTCATTGACTTGCCTCCTCCAGAGCGCACAGACTGTGGTCTCAGGGGATATCCAGACAAAAACTATATCTGTGCTGGCTGCTTGGCCAGCTCCAGCCTGGGGCTCACACTCTGCTACGCACAGTGCTAAGTCATGAACCCAAAACAGAGCTCCCCACTGCTCCCTGCAGTCCCTGCTAGCCCACAGGGCCAGTTTCAGAAATGCACTAAGGGCAGACCAGGGAGCCACAGCCACAGAAACAACGCTTCTTACTTCCCAGCACCCAGATGCACTGCTCCCTCACTTTATTTTTGGGACACAGGAGAGAGTGATGCCCTCTCCAGCCCAGTGCCAGCTGTCTAAGAAGGACTTAGGGGACACAGACAACTCTGAGCATACGGGACACCCACACTCACACAACTGATCCCGGGGATGCAGCACAGCATGATTTTTCATCCCACCCATTCCCGGCGCTTCCTCGCTTACTTCACGGCTGACTTGGATATGAGCACAGAAGTGGTTCACTTGCTCCAAGATCAGATCTTAAGCCTAGGGTGCTCCTAGACATCTGCTGAAAGAGAAACTCGTGGCCACGACACATTTTGGAATAAAAGAATGCAAGACAGGTAGCAGAAGGGAGGGCATGAGGATAAGGAAAATACACAAAAGCTGCGTGATTTCTTTCCACCTTTTGCATTCCACCTTTATAGTGGAAGGATGCTAGCAAAATAACACCCATACTTTTTCCTGAAATACACTGTTGATAGCTGAAGATGAGAAAGAACAGAAGTAATGAGGGCCAGGTACGGTTTGCATCCAAGGATTAGGAGCAATAGAAGTATAAGTGACTGACAAGATGGGTAACTATGGCTTTTACTTATTTTATTTCTGATTAGATCTATTTAGACAAGCAGACAAGTGGTTATAACTCAGCTACGGACAGTGTATGACAACCTTAGCACCCAGAAAATGTCCCCAAAAAAATAAACAACAAACTTTTAGAATATGAAACTCCTATTTACTATAATCTTATGTTTTCATATTGTATTAAAAGAATTGATATTAAATTCAAACAGTACACATTTATTGATGAAGTTTATGAGGAAATTAAACCACGGAACTGGAGAACAAACTGCTTAAGGAGCTGTAGGATGCCTCGAAGTGATAAACCAGCAAAGTGGTTTGCTCAATCACAAACTATTTTGCTGGTAATAAAGAGTATTTTCTTCAGTTCGGCCCAGTTCAAGAACTAGTTCATTTAAAGGCTGAGGAACTGATTTGAAGAAAGGATTTTTTCCCCTTCCAAATCTACAAAAACTTGGCAGAAGAGGCTGATACAGCTTGAAAATCTGAAAGAAATGGAAATCAAGAACAGTCCATTCAGACACCTATGTAGTCCTACCTACAGATATTGTCCGGGATTTCTAACAAGTTAATAATTCCCTTAGTTGTAGACGCAACGCATGGCTTGCTTTTTCAAATGTCCAGTATACCTGATGTACGCTGAACACACACCAGTGCATTTTGCAGTCCAATTTCATGTAAAAGCAACTCCGTTCACATGCTCCAGGGCTGCTCCAGGATGTGAACCCAAGCTTAGGGAGTGCAGGTGATCAACAGAGCTGTTTCAATGCACACTCCTGATCCAAATTAAAATGACAATTTTAATGCACACGTAGCGTTGTTTAACTGATTGTCTGATAATTCCCTTAGTTTCAACAGCAAAACATGGTTTTAGACACTTTGCAGTGCTTCTCATCTATGTAACTCAGTATTATTTAAAAAATTTTATAACACTGATTTTCTGCCTCATGAACTGAATTCCAAGAAGACATCATGTCGTGGACAGGACACATCACCACAAGTAAAATATGACCACATGCTGCATACATCATTCACCATTTATAACAAGAGTATATATGCAGTTTGTCAGTCTGAATAGCAAAAGAAGTACCAAATTAAGGAAAAGATTATATTGTCATTTACACTCAACACGACACAGCTATCAATCAATACAAACCAATCTTGCAAGAAAAATAACTGAAATACAATCCAAAAAGTTTTACATCAAATCCCTTGCTTACTAATTAAGTACATGCTTAAAATCAGCGATTAAAATCACTTCAGCTAACCAGCCTGGGCTGCAAACCCAAACATGATTTAAAGGACTACTAATGAAAATGTAATTGAAGACCCAGACAAGAAGCAGACAAGGGGCTATAACTCAGCTATAGCAGCATATGACATCCTTAGCACCTGGAAAATTCCCTCAAAAGATTAAATAACAGACTTTGAGAAAGCCAAAAGTATCTGAGGACAAAACACAACTGAATACATTAGTTCTTTCTAGTTTACTGTAATTTACCCTTAATGAAATTAGGGGTGCTAGTCACACCTTTGTCTGTATTTTCCAGATAAATTTTACAGGACTGGTGACATCGGTGACATTCTTCTCTCTTCCTTGGTTAAAAGGAATTCTGCTAGCCTGAATACCCACAGCATACGTCTGCAGCTACGTTTATTTTAGCAGTGTGATGATGCAAAGTTTGGATGTTTACCTACTTATGACAGACAAGAAAGCTTTGAGAAAGCTTTTTGCTGAGAGCTCCCAAATCACTTCTAATTATGTTTTCTCTGGGACTCTGTTCCTTACTCCTGAAGGCTGTTTGCAACCCAGAGTTATATTATCCTAAAAATTGAAACTCATTTTGAAGAGTCATGGGTGAACGCATTTTCACAAAGAAAGCGACCCCCAGATCAACTGAGCTCTGAAAGCCAACCGAGGACCTCAAGGAAACATGAGGATGGGGAATAGGAGAGGACACCTCACCTACAGCTCTCATTAGCCAGGGAAGCATGAAGCATTTTGAATCACCTTAATGGAGCAGACCTCAATAATCCAAAGCAGAGTGGAAAAAAGATATAGAAGACATTGAAGGGAGACTGAAAAATTTTCAGATTAAAAGTAAAAGAGCCCCGGCCTTCTGATGGCCCGTGTTTATACAGATTGTTCTGAAGTGGGTGGAATTTTAATCATTTCATTTGCAGCTCACCATTAACAAAGCCAAACAAAACAACAAAAAAAAGCAACTGCAACAACTCCACATTTCCACACATGTATAGAAATGTAACAAAGTAACTGTTATTTTTTGAGCATTCCCAGAATTCTGACCTGGATGTACTGGCTTAAAAAAAAAAATAAAGCGTCCTTCTCTTTCAGCCTTAGCGTTTTGGCAGTTGGTAAGCGCAATCCCATATGAGAGGCCACCTAACAAGAACACAAATCTTGCAAATGTAAACATTCAAAACTGGAAACTTTTGACGATAAAGTTGCTTGTATAACTTTGACTCTAAACTCAAGTGGGAAGTAGTCATTAATTATACAGTCACACAGATTTTCTCTAGCATGATGCTCTACACATTTTTTTCTATAACTCTAAACATATTAACGTTGTTGCTGGAACAAGCAGTGGATACATAATCACATATAAAAATGAAAAGAACCTGTGGAAGTCACATAATAAAACCAGTTACATGGTGCTTTTTTCCTAATAAACAGAACAGCCCTAAGGATTTCAGAGACAGCCAACCTAAATCTTCAGCCAAATCAGCTCCATGGAGTACTTCTTCAGCAACAGGTTCAGGAGCTCCTCTGCGCCCTTGGGTCCAGCTGGTTCTTGTCCCTACCCAGGGGCAGGACCTGGGTTTGCACCAGACCTGCTCGTCCCGCTCCTTTGCCTCTTCGCTTCTACGTGAAGAGAAGAGAGTTACACAGGAGGGAAGCACCGTTCACGTGGTTTCCTTTATCTTAGCAGATGGGGATCGGATCCCCAAGCACATCCCTGTCCGGAAGTGGCACTTACATTGAGACGCACCAGGCACACGTTCTCAGCTGACTGCTCAGTACTTGGCCAGCCAAAGCTCCTCTTCCTATGCTAGAACGGCACTGGATAGGAAGATCTGAAGCTAATTTACTAAACACAAGCTTAAAGAGGACTTTGGAGGAAAATATTATGCTCTAGAGCTTCCTCAGATGTGAGGCCAATAATGAATCTTTATTTTTGTCCAGTTTTCACACATACCATTCAGCCTGCCAAAGCCAAATGTGGGAAACATTTTGTCCTTTATTTCAAACGTACACAAATTATTCATGCACGAAACTATACAGGAACATACGCATGTGCAAGAAATATATTTGTGATGTTATGTGGGGGTAGTTCTTTTAAACCTTATCTTTTCGGCTGCATATTTGTTTCTGCTGGCACCATATGCAGATGAAATTGTATTTATATGGAAACATCAAAATGAGTGATGTCCTTCAATTCAAGGGACACTTTGAAACTTACATCCACATAAATCAGATTATATAGCATCAATATAAATGCCCAGCACTTAGAAATAAAATCTCATAAATTTGTGTTGTCCTGCAGATTCCCAGTTCACTGATTCATTCTGGATATGCATAAAATATACACTTTTTATATTAATTTTATCTGGCTTTTATCCTTCTCCTGGGAGCAGAGGATGACAGAATATAATATTGCTTGTATATAAAAAGCCAAAATAATTCATATCCTGTTGAATGCTACTTCTAACGTGAGTGACATGTCAGTTGTCTGCTTCCAAGGTGTGATAAGGCATCTAAGTGAAAAAATTCCATACACCATACAAAAATGACTAAAAATTATTTTGCCACGAATACTATCTTATAAATGTATTCATGTGTTAATCAACTGGTTGCAAACAGCATAACAGATGTGCCAACAATCATACACATTTGGCATTTCTTTCCCATTGAGTATATTGGATTAAGTCATAGGAGCAAAACACTTTCTAAATGAATGTTGCTTACTCCTCTCGCAATATGAACGAGTCTTTCTATGAAGATTTGTCTAAGCCACTAGGTACTGAGTCATCTACAGAACAAAGAAGAACAGTGAAGTTAAGGAAGTCCCAAAATTAAATAAGCCTGTGGATGGAGGAAGTCTGGAAGGAGGCAGATCGCATCTTACACTAAAGATTATCAAGAGACTCGTGCAGGGACGTACTGGAGTCAGACCCCGCATTGCCTATGGCAGTAAAACATAGTGGTGATTGATGGGACAGCTTACACAAATATTCACACCAAACCAAAATTTCCAAAATGTTTTTTAAAGAAATACGGTAAATACGAAACGTGTCAAGTAAAAACAAATCAGGTCCTTATCTCACTGGCGCAGTTGACATTGTATTACAGCTTCCCAGCAGGTGTTCGTGTTAGATTAGGCATGGTAAGATCTAATAAATACGGTCCTCCCTACTACGGGAAGGCAAATTAACTGAAAAAACAAACCCCAATCACAGACAGAAATACATACCGCCAAGTGGAGACCACAACAGAGTCCTGACTGACAGCATCGCACTATAAGCCTTTTTGATTGAATATTAGTTTTCATTTTATTAAAATAAACACATGTATTAAAAATGGACTGTGTGTTGTGATTCCCTGACAAAAAATTATATTGCTTCAGTCCCAAAATAGGCACCAGGATACCCTCTATTATTTCAGTATAAAAGCCAGTATTTCCTTCGTGAGCATTACATGACCAACCTTAATTTTAAAGCTGACTTATTTGTGACCTTTTCTTGTTAGGAAGAGCATGGTGTTTACACATCTGTTGAAACACCATACCATTTGCAAAGTAATATTTAATTGATTCCATAAGATGTTAAGATGTGTTTTAAATAAGACCACCACTGATAAAGAAACCATGCCAATTAAAATCAGCATGCTGCTTGACAAAGCTTCATGTTCGTCAGCCATACCAATCTCTCTAGTTTGTTTTTTTTTAAATAAATAGCAGAACTGGCTACAAAAGTGTCTGATTTTCTGGCTAGAAATATTTCTCTTACAGACTAGTACCTTGTATTTTTTAAAACAATCAAAGCATGACACTTTGAAGTCTAGCACATTCTAGCAAGATAAAGGCACCATAAATATTAATTAATTCTGCACATGAGCGGTTCTCTCCTACTATGTGTATGAGCAGACTTGGAGCCTAGGATCAGAAATCAACCAAAAGCTGATATACATGCCTCTAAGGAGAGCCCACTGTATTCCTTTAAAGTTGGGAATCTTATTTTTTCAAGTAGTTTAAAGAGACTCATCAATAAAATATGAAATACATGTTTTAGCTAATTCTAAGATTCACCTTGATAAATGCCATCTAAGATGAAGGAAAGATTTAAAATCTTACATGTTAGTTATTCACTGAAGAGTATCATTCTTCTTGTTCTGTTTTTGGGATTCCATGTATTTAAAAGAAAAGAAGGAGAGTGAAAAGTGGTTTCACGTGTCTTAATGCTTAAAGCATATTCCCATTTCCCTATTTTCAAACCTACCATTTTTCTGGATGTCCAGAACTCCATCACTTATACTTTTTCAGTGAAACAAGATATTTTAGAAGCCAAGCTCAGCTACCTCCTCCTGATTTAAACGCCACATGAAGCACACCTTTACAGCTCATCTGGGGGAAAAGGTGGAGGGGCAGCACACCTGCGTCCAATGAAGGGTCTTTAGAGCCGGGTCCTGTAGGTGATACAGCATACGCAGTGCATGCGGGCACTTCAGAGAGCCCGTGGGACACAGGGCATCCCCCAGGGCAGGGGGCACGTACCCAAGGACAGCCAGGCATGTTCAGCTCTCTGGCCAGTGCCACCAATACTGCAGAGCAACCCTGTGGTGGCTAAGCCTGGGATGGCAGAACTGCCCCGCGAGCTGCCAGCTGCTGCACAGGGAAGATTTCTGTGTATTCACCTCCAACACAACAAATTTAGAGCTGTCAGGGCAGGCTTCACTGCATCTGCTGCTTGGTCCTTTGCGCTGTCCTTTTATGAGATGTTTGTTCAGGTAAAGGTAAATCATTAGGTGCCTCTTGGTAATGGCTAACTACCAGGGCAAGGACTTCTGTGAAAGCCATCAGTGCCCTAACAACACTGAAATATTGAACCCTGGCTTAGAAGTTGCCTGTTCCACTCTCAACTTCTCATACAAAGATCTGATCAAGGCACAGAAATATGCATCTTCCAGCATAAGAGATACAAATTAATTCCTCTTCTCAAGTAACAAGGTCACCAATAATTAAAGTCACCTTCCTGAACTTGCATTTCCAAGTAAGATATGTGGCGTCTTAAATGGAGAATGGATCTTCAGCTTCTGGTGTTTCTGATGCACTTTTTTCTCTCTTTTTTCCCCAGTACTAAGATGTGGCCACTGAAAAACCAATTTTCACTCAAGTAAGTTTGTCTCCCATCAAAGCAAGTTCTAATAGAAGTAATCCCTGGTCTGGGAAGGATGATACAGTGCTGGAAGGCATCAGGAACCATACCGTGCAACCTTGGCTATAATATCTAGCAACTTCCTTGTGAGATGTTATTAACCACTCAGTCTATCTCCAAAAAGCTACTGAACAGAGAACATGAAGACACATGTCCAAATGAAAAGACAGTGTCATACTTTGGGGTGCACCTCTCCTTGTCAGGGGCCTGACTTGCTTAAGAAGATCATAGCTGCGCCCTGGTCTGTGCCCTGCAGGCTGCTGTGCTCCAGTACTGGTTACGGGCAGGAACTGGGCTCCAGGCAATGAAGCACCTCAAGAGCACTGCGTGTGGTTGAAGGTTGGTTTGCCCATCTCATAGAGAAATAATAAGGTATTTAGAGAAGAGGCTTACAATTACTGCTGCTGGCAGAGTAACAGTTCAGAAGTAGTTAAGTGGTCATAACAAACAGGTAAGAAACTCAGATGTGCACGGTTAGCAACACTGGAGGAGGCTCAACACAACTGTTACGTGTAAACAACCGGCTGCCACTCTCTCCTACCTCATCTGCACCTTCATTAAAGCACAGGCTCAAAAACTCAGTGTTTTCAGATAGTATTACAGAGCTAAGTTTCAAGGCAAACATATGTAAACACCTGTTAGGTAAGTGTTAATAATTCACAGCAAGATGCCAGCTTTCCATTAAGACATTTAATGTGCAAAGAAAACATTGCAAAAGGTCATTGGAATAAACTAACTTTCAAACAAAAGGATATACTTGCCTATCAGTATTGTTCATCAAGACTTTCCTTTTGCTGCCTTTTTTTAAAAAAAAGGTTGTTTTTTTTTCTGGAGCTAAAATTTGTGTACTTAAAACCAGACACATAGCCTCCTCCCTTTCTGATAACGATGCCTCTGCCTTTGCCAGCTGAAAGGGCAGCATCCCCCTCTTGTCCAGCCACCAGGATTCAGGAACGCACCACAGAGGGTGGTAACTTCACAGGGACCACAGATGTCCAGTAACTGGTTCATAAGGTGGACCGTCCCCACGTGCTCAGCAGGCCGACGGGGTAGGAACAACACTGCTCACAGGGATCAAGAAAGAAGATTGTAAGACACCTCTTGGGAAGGAGAGTAACACTGCCGCAGGCACGGGGCTGTCAGAGAGCCAGCCAGATTGCAGTTGGGAGAGGAGACAAATGGAGTGGTGAGGTATCACCACAGGGGCAATGCTTCACCTCTGGGTAATCTCACTCATAAAGGGTGTCAAACTCATTTTACAGTACAAGCACGATCCAATACCCCGGTAAGGTATAGCATGTGCTAATGAAACAAACTTAGATATTGTACAGATAAAAGTAGACCGATACTTAAATTCATTTACTTGTCATTTACTATTACTACAGTTTCCCAGTACCTGGCACCCTCCCCTCAAGACATTATTAGGTTTTATTAGATTTCTTAGCTTAGTCACTGCAGGACCATGGCTGCACTACTTTGGGACCTGAGCAGACCCAGCGCAGCAGCCCTGCACTGCACCACGTCACTTCCCAGCTTAGACCTGAGATCTTTACACCATGATCTACCGTGCATCTAGACATACTCTCCAAGACACAGGGGAAATCTGATGCCTCTGGTGGAAAACAAGTCAGAAAGACTACAAAGGTCAGTATATGCAGTATTCCTCCCATCACCTACCTCTGGCCAGGAGCTAAAAGAAGTTATATTTACACACAAATGATCAATAATAGTCGTCTCAATACAAAACCCAGCTAGATATCCTATGCAGACTTCTATCTTTTCAATGGCTGTGGCATTCTCTTTCCTTGCCTTTCCAATGCCACACTGCTCTAGTTACATTCCTCCAGAACGCTCTGCAAAGACTACTTGGCTTTGATGATGTCACCTTTTTCTATTTAGCCTTCCACTGCATCTCAGCCTGTTATTACATCAAACATTAAACACATCCCCCCAACTCCATCCTCTCCATCATCCTCAGCTACTGCCTACGTTCGTTCCACCATGTCAGGTCTCTGTTACCCAGTTTTATGCACCGGCAACTCCACTCCTTCTCCCCTCATGCTTGAAAAAATTACCCCTAAATATCTGTATTACTAACATATTATTCCCATGGCTTAAGACTCTCTAAAACTTAGCAAGGGCAAAACATTTGTTTGCTGAGGCCACTAAATATCACAAAACAGTCTCCGTACAATTCCTGATGCAACTGTGTCTATCTGTTGTCTCCTCTGTAAAACTTCTGGGAGAAAAAAAAAGGTCTCTTGTACTTGTACAACATCTTGTATAGTGATGTCCTAAACCACAAGCAGGGTACCAAGACGCTGTGGTAATGTAATAATCAGCTCTGCAACGCAAGGCCACCAGCGGTGCAGGGATGCCCACACGAATCCTCTGGATTCTGTGCGGATTTTCACGCTGCCGGATGACCATGTCTGTCCCTCAACCCCCCACAGTCAGGGAAAAAACAACAGATACTCTTATCACTCAGCTTTACTGTCTCGTCCCTAACTTGGGCATAATCCCAGTTTAAACCAGTTATCTAAGAGCTAAATATAATTTCTGTAGGCTGTGTAGTTTCCAGAAATAACTAATGCTGCATCTTCGTCCCTCCATCAGGGAAACACCCAGCAGCACTTGCCAAATCCCACTCCACCCCACTGCCCTACTCAGTAGAGCCATGTGGCACAGAGTCCTAGCCCTCTCAGCAGACACTTCCCATGCTCCTGCGTGGATTAGCCATCAAATCCAGAGGCTCAGCTGCAGCTCTGATTCTCTGAGCCTCATCCCCTCCTGGTGCTTCAATGAGCCACCCTCAGGCAGCTCCTAAGGATCAAGCGATAGCCTGCCCACTGCTTGTGTCCCAGTCTTTGGGACGAAGTCAAAAGATACTCTGAGAAGCATCTAAGCTATGCGTACTGTAAATAAAACATATTCTTACAGAGTGGATGTAGCCCCAATCCATAGCACAAGGGAAGGAAGGAAGCAAGGGCAAAAGCTTTCTTAGTCTTTGCACTAAAATCTGCAGCTGATCCTTTTCCAAGCTGGGTAAATTAATTTCTCCCTCAATGGGCTTGAGCATGGCCTCAATTCTTTTGGTTCAAATATTTCCTAAAAAGTTAGGAAGAACAAAAGCAAAACCAGAAACAGAGCATTTCCAGAGTTATCCTAATACAAAGCATGGGAAAAAAAATAAAATTCTTCATTTCTTCCAAATTCAGTATGTTAGATCCTCTTCTACACATTGATGTTGTGCCAGTTGAGCATAAATCACCAGTTCCCCACTCTGAAGCAAAGGCAGAAGGCCTCCAGTTCTCTCCGGAGGCAAGTGACCTCCAACTCTTCGATCTCACAACCGCTCACATGCCTCCTTGCTCTGGAAGCTCCTCAGTAAGAGGCAACTGGGGGAGTTTGGTAGGGACACCTAATGCCATCTGAATTGAGCACGGCAGTCCCTGGTGTGGTGACATACACAACCGCGGAGTTGCTATGCTGGCATGCAAAGCAAAATCCCACGGACTCACCACTCTGAGCACTCAAACACATGTCTGAGGAGCCTCAGCTCTACCCACTACGAACTTCACCCACCCTGCTTTGCAGTGTCTTATCTCCAGAAAACCACATCTCATAGCTGGGAGATGTTTCCTGACAGAACAAAGACAATAAAATCTTGACTTACCACTGAGAGATGTACATTACTAAGAAATGGTACATTTTACGCGATTTTTCTTTTCCTGGGCATTGTACATTGAAATTTTGTATAAGTAACACAGATTTTTAGTAACTTGGAGTTCAGATGTATTTAGATTTTTGTGAAATGGTTAAACTAACATTTTTCCATGTGGTAATACTTCACGGAAGAGAAAGACACAGAAACAAAGAACATTTTCCATGCAAAAAATAACGTATCATACCTTATCTGCAAGTTTAGAAAGAAAGAACCAACATATGTATTATATATGTATTTTTTTACAGGCAAAGCATCTTGTCACAAAAATTCAGTAATTCCCCTGCAGTTCATAACACAAACCATCCCAAAGAACCCCTGGTTTCCTTTTTCCTTACTATGCTCCTAAACTCTTCCCCTTCCTCCCATCAACTACTTGCAGTCCAGCTCTCCTGGGCAACTACCCCTCGCAGAAGGTATGGTAATGCAGAGGTGCAATTCACAATTTCCCTCCTGTTCCAGGCTTCATTAAGGCTTGCAAAGCAAATTAGAGCACTTCACCACTGCACAACACAATCTTTGCTAATAAGACAAGCCCCACAAACTCAACCACTTATCCCAAAAAACATATGGTACTTTGAGCACATCAACACAACGGCTATCCCAGTTCCATCTCCATCTGTGCTCAGTGGTCACCAGACCTCTGTTCAGCCATCCCAGTCCTTCCTCCCCAAATCTTTCCAGCAGGGCTTCTCAGTCTCTCTGCTTGCGAGGGGCTAGGTTATAAAATAATGAAAATAACCAAACCCATAACCTCTGGACTTGACAGGAGGTCCCATTACACTCCCCGCATGCTGCTTGTTCTGTGCCCTCAACAGCGCAGCAGCTGCTTCTGCTGCACTGCCATCCCCAGCCCTCAAGCCTGGGAGGAGACCCCTTCCCTTGCTCCCTCTGGCTCTTTATTGCGGGCTCCAAGGAACGTGCCAAGTAAACTCCCCTTTGCTTTTCTACTTTCAGCCTCCCCTAGCCTTGGATTTTCTTTCAAGAGGGGTCAGCAAACAAGCAAGTCCCTCTGTAGCTCCCCCTGCTATCTATCTTCTACAGCAATCTTCCACACTCTGCTTGGGAACATCCCAACT
This sequence comes from Burhinus oedicnemus, assembly GCA_008921705.1. Taxonomy (NCBI): domain Eukaryota; kingdom Metazoa; phylum Chordata; class Aves; order Charadriiformes; family Burhinidae; genus Burhinus; species Burhinus oedicnemus. The sequence continues at coordinate 2,740,662 of VFFE01007192.1, forward strand.
AATTGCTCCCTTCCAGCTTTGCTTTGATTTGCCCCAGATGTTGCCAACCATGTTTCTCCCTTCCCCTTGGCTTCCACTCCATCTGTTTGAGTTAGATCCAGCACAAGAAGAGCTCCTGCTTTCCTACAAATGCTTCAATCCTATTTTAATTAAAGGGGCCGTTCACCCTCTAGCACAGCAATATGGTTATTAAATGCCTTTATCTCAACCAAAGGAGTGTATTTCAAAAAACTAAGGAAGCCAGAAATAAATAATTCACTGCAGGAATCTCATTCTTTTCAACTGTAATTCAAGTGACATCTTAAGCCTGCTATCTTCAGCTCCAAAAAAGATACATATAGCTAAATCTCATGCTGAATGCTAAGTCCAAGTAGCTGGACTTGGTCCAGAAGAAGGGTCTCCATGAGCTCAAAGCACTTAAAAAAGGTGTCCTGCCACCTGAGACCACAAGAGACTGTGTAGCCACCACAACTGTAGTACAACCATACTACATCGCTGTTCCCATGTCTCTTATTTCCAGGGTGCAACAGCTCTTCAACTTGACAAGCAATGAGTGCCCACTCTGTTCCCTACACCAGTCATCTGGATTCAGAAGACACGATGCAAAAGCTGGTATTTGTGGAGCATGGGCAATACAGATCATGCAGTAACAGCCCCTATGTCTCTACCTACTCCTCCTGCAGTGGCACCTCACTGGCTCTGCTGGGGCTACAGCCTTCGGCAGCCTTGGGGATCCAGGAAGGATTTCCTCCATAGAAAGCAAGACAATATCCAGCTTCCAGGCAGTTTCTCAGAGAGATTCCCAAACAAGCAAGCCCTTGAAGCCAGCATCTAAACATCAGGGAGCTTTGTTTTCAAAACACTCCCAGAGAGGAATCTCTGTTTGAAAAATATGGCTCTGCAGTATAGCTCCCCGTGTGTCCCCTCCAAGCCAGTTATCACAGGGACAGAAGGAGTTGCCAAAGAACAGCAGATCTTCTCTTTTCAATTCTGGCACTTATGCCAAATCCTGCACTCCATGGCAACCACACTTTCCATTTACCATCAGAGTGTATAAGCTGGATGCTACTGGATTAAAGAAATAAAATGCAAAAGTTTGGAATTTAATAATGCACCGATACAGCCTCAAGACATGTTTCTAAAAAACAAGCAGATATGCCGCCACAAACTGAAAATAACAAATGATAGTAGAAGGCAAATACTATATAGCAAGTTGTGCTAAAGCACACAGTAATCACCATAAAGCAAGCACAAACAAAACTTGAACAATATTTACAGAGACAACTTGAAAGCGCTACTGAAATAAGAAACAGCTCAAGAAGAGATATGGACAACACATAAGACCCCTTTACTGCTAAAAAATGGTAATCAGTTGTGTGGAAGACCTCATCATTACAGACAACTTCCTCTGGGAAGGAAGAAGAAAGGAAGGAGGTTTTAATTACTACAACAAAAAGTAAGGCTATAAAAGGTCTAGAATAAGATTTCAAAAACTATCTAAACAATCTAGGAGCTCAAGGTTCATCTTCAAAAGCGAGTCAGGGGCTTGAGAAAATCTCCTCACTAGAGATGATGGTGAGAGCTATTCAGGGAGTGCAACGCACCACGGCAGCCAGTAAGGACCATGTACCGCTCGTCCAACACCGACCTTTCATCTTACCAAACCACACCAGAGCTGGGAGCTTCTCTGAGGGCCAGGCGGCGCGGCAGGCACAGTCCGAAGCGTGGAGCAGCCCCAGGATGGCACCTCAGGCACAGCGCTCCCGGGAGAAAACCAGGACGTAACCCCACGAGCCAGACAGGGCAGGGATGCCCAAGCAGGAGTCCAAGCTCTCCTCTTCCCAGCAGTGGTGGCACTTCAGTAGCAATCCTGTTTTGCAGCACTAATGATGTTTTATTTAGCTACCCATTTCTTAGCTGTTTCGGTCTTCTCCCCGTCTTTATCTCCTTTCATTTGAACCATGCAGCTGTAATCCACAGTCACCTTCTTTCTATTTTCTTGTCCATTCAAGGAAAAATGCACTTATTGAGACTGCAAAAGGTTATGACCCCAAGCCATCAAGGCTTCATTTTACTGTGGGCAAGATCCTTCTGGCCAACCAACTTCATGCTCGCTGTCGGAGGCCACACCTGCTTGGCAAAACTAAATGCAGACTTGCCAAAATCACTCCTCAAGAGCAAGGAGAAGAGACACAGGAGATCAGATGTTGACCAACACACTCCAGAAGCTCAAAAAAGCCCACCACTGCATTGTAAACAGCAGGAAATTGTGCCCTGTGCTCCTTTTAAATAGCAGCGTGGAAGCATTTAGTTCAGCAAGCCAATTTGGTACCAGCTTTTTCCGGGCGGTGTGGCCCCATCTGCCTATTCCAGTTTAGTTTAGCTTTGACTGATCCCAGTTACATAACTGTACCCTTAAGCTCATAAGTTGTAAGGTCAGTATCAGGTTAAACTGTTGCCGTGTAAGACAATATAGGCAAAGCCCGAACTGTCCTACTGCCACACCTATTTTTCTGTCCATCTGATGCAATTCCCAGCTCAAAGCTCGGCAGGAGATTTCCTTTCCTTCTCGCATACCTCTTCGATTTTTTTTCCTTCCTCTGCTGTTTCTCTCCCAGATTATTTTTACTTTTGTAATACACTCGGGAAGATGACAAAAATGAAAGTGAGAAAAGCTAAACTGACAGGAATGCTTCTGTACCATCATTTTACTACAGGCATTGAATGGAAGTGTTTTAGGCAGCACATCATATGGCCTGTCAGGAGGACACTGAACTACCGCGAAACGGGGCACAAAAAGATAATGGTGTTTTGCCAAATGTTCGAATATTTTTAAACCTAAAATGAAATAACCCACAAAAGCTGACAAAGCTCAACTTCAGAGCAGGTCTGTCCCAACAGCACACTGTCCTGAAGGTAGATACCTTGTGAGCCCTGGGCTCCCTAACGCTGGAATATGCAGGCAGGCCTGGTGAAATGAGCTGGCAGCAAACCTACCTGGCAAGTACTTACCGAAACCTCCCTGCTGAAGTTCTGCTAGAGCACCGTCAAGCTGTCTCTGCAAGATACTTCTATTTGAGAAGGGTTTGGTTGGGGCTTTTTTGAAATTTCACTGACATCTTTTAAAAAATCACCCCGGCTTTCTTTGCCTCTGTGAGACGCCAACAATGTAGGGGCAGCGTAATGCTAGGGTACGCCCCACAGAGTATTGGCGCAGCAACAACTTTGGAGAATGATGCAATGAAAGGAATCACGCTTCTTGTAAGCCTGATTCAGCCTTGACACTGGAGAGCATCGTACTTTCTGCAGTAACCCATCAACTTCTGTTCATTCGAAGGTATGTTGTAGCAAAGTGAAGAGGTAAGAGTTTTCATTCTACTGTGGAAAGAAATGCCCTGTCAAGGGTTGAAAATTTCCAAGGACAGAAATTCCAGAGCCCCTCTAGGCAACCCATTTCAATACTTAACCACTCCTGCTGTAAATGGTTTTTTCCTTAGATCTACTCAAAACTCCTCTTGCTGCAACTTGTGACTGTCCTCGTGCAACTCTGACAACACCCAGCTCCATCTTCTCCTTGGTCGCCATGTAGATAGTAGAAGCGGAATTACATCCTCCTTTATTTTTCTCCAGGCTGAAACAAATCTCAGCCTTTCCTCGTGCATTAAGCACTCTCATCCCCTCTCATCAGTGGAGGGTCTTGATGGCCCTCCACTCCACTTGCTCCAGTATGTCAACATTTCCTTTGTACAAAGGAGCCCAGATGTGGACTCACACGGGCGAAATCACTTCCCGTGGCCTGCCAGTTACTTTCTTGCTTATACAACCCAATATGCATGTGTCCTGTTCTCCACATTACGCACCTTCCACCGCTCACTAACTTATCTAACTGGTTTTCCTCTGATCCATGTGCAGTGGTGTAATTTATCTGCATTTGGGCTAAAAAAGAGGTGGGGGGCTCTGTTACACAGTTCTCTCCAAGAAAGAAAACTATGCTCATCTGTCACATTCACTCTGCCTCTGTTGAGAAGAGGTTTATGAAACAGAAAGCTTCCATCTGAGCCTTGATGGAGCGTGGAAATGGTATGTGCTCAGTCCTCAAGCAGAGAAAAGGATCAAGAAGCATTTTGGACAGTCTGCCAGAGATTATTTACCAGTGTAAATCTTACTAATTATTCTACTAAAAAGTTGCTTTAAAACCCTCCATACAGGTTGACTGCCAATTACATCCCATTCCTTTAGTGAATATAGAATTAAGGCATGTTACCCCTGAAAAAAGTAAAACTTCTTACTGTGTTTATTTAAGTAATTTGGCTGTCTAATTCTCCCAGCTGGCCACGGTTTGTTACCCACTCTCTGGCACAGCCCACTTTGTATATCATTTGCGAATAGGCTGTCGCCTTCTGCAGACCTATGAGACATGTCCCCATGGCGCGCTGCTACAGGAGCTGTCACTAGATGCAGAGACACGAACATATGCTTGAGAAACAGTAGTGAAGCAACGAGCAAAAGGCACACCATATTTTGTCAGCAGGAATGTTATGAAATAGCCACAAGAAAACTCAACCATATTGTTCTAATTTAGGACAGAGTAGATAGGGTCTTATTTTGGAGCATGAAAATGTAATCTATCCCAGTCTCTCTTTCCCCACCGCCCCTTTCAAGTAACAGTCTGCACTGTCATCCACATTAAATTAACAGCTAAACATAGCTGACTTCCAACCAGGATGTTAGAAGGATTTAGGCTTCCTATATACTCACACTACACTCGCAAAAGAAATGGTGGTAATGAGATTGGGATCAAAATATTGCCCAGAATCCTGTTAAAATTGAGGGCAGGGGAAAGGGAAGAGGGATTTCTTTATGATTTAAGAAGGATAAATATGAGATACGTACGATCAAAACAACAAAATTTGAGAAGTTACAGAAGATGTGTTAATCCGCGTTCTTTAGCTTCAAATTCTCCCATTTCGCGTAAGTGTCAGCTTGTCCAGAGCTTGACGGCACTGTATAAAGAAACAATTGCATATCGTCTAAAAACAGAAGATGGTGAGATCTCTTGGACAGTTTGTCCAAAGACTCTATTGTGCCTAAACTGTCATGGGAATACAATTAAGAAAGGTTTATTCAATAAATTAAAAGAAATACCTCCTACGGGAAGCAAAAGACATAACAGAATGAAAAACATTTCCTGTAGAAGGAATATTTTTAGACTTTTAGAGAGAGAGGCAAATGAAAAGGGAACAGAGCACTGCCAACCGGTTTCTCACCACGTTACTCTCAGTAGGGTGCAACTCAACTGAAATTATCCTTTAGAGAAAAAAGAGTGCTCAAAAACCATCTTGCCGTATTACAACAGTGGCAGAAAACAAAGGGATAAAGCAAATAAAACCTGAAAATAGCAATGGAAAAATTTGTACTAAGTCTTCCTCTGAGAAAAACAGTTATAGATGTTCGTGGAGGTGTAGTCCCATCACTGAGAATCAAATCCAGGAAGCCAGTCCTTTGGAGAAGCATGACTCTGAGGCAGTGCAAAAGTAATCTTAATCACACTATAAAAAAATGAATCTTTCATTTGTTAGTAAAGTCTGTATCATACTCTGTACTTTGCTGAAAACCATTTTGTCCATTTATGAGACAAACCATTTAGGAGAACAAAAGGACACATTAACATTTGGTTTGGCCAATGCACATGATAGGCTACAGCTACAATAAAGCAGCTTTTTTTTTTAGTATGAAGTACAGGTGATGAAAGCAAGAAAAAGACACATTGTCTTCCTTTTTCATGTTTGGCATGGAGGATAACTGAAGATAAACAAAACAAAGACAACTAGAAATGGATAAAAGACAAGCCCAACCTGAAAAGGTCTGAGTGCATGGAACAGGAACTCAAAAATAAACAGGGGAGGAAAGAGAAAAGCAAGATCTACCCAAAGTCCTAACAGGTTCTCAGCAGCCACAGGGAGAGTTTCTGCATGGGACTGAAGCCTCATGTGTATCCTCACTAAGTGCAATGCTCAAAAATCTTTTTTTGACCTTACACTGTGAAACAGTCCTCATGGATAAATACCGTAAATCAGAAGGTCTTTGCTCTGAGAGGACACAGAAGAGAGCAACTAGGAAGATCCAGAAAAGACAGTTTTGGTTTCACAACTTGGGAGGCTGATGCAAGCTGTTTCCACAGCCAGGACTGTGCGGATGATGGCCCAGGGATGAGAGCTTTAGGGCGGGAAACCGATGTTTGTTTTTATGGGCCAGAGACAAAGTACCTAACCTACTTAGCTCCAAAAACACAAACATGTGGTACCCAACATCTGGCTCCAGTACGACAATGTGGACGGTGTCAAGCACTGGAAGCTCATCAAATCCTTCAAAAACACTCAACTCTCCCGGGGATTTACTAACTCCTTGCTGACACTCAAGAGTGGAACAGAGGTGTAACTTGAAACAGCCAGTCTGTACACATATAGGAAAAGCTGAAACAACCAGAAAGCCTGCCCATATATTTCCACTGATATGTATTATTGCTACAGTATAAGAATAGATAAAAAACAATGGAAATTATTGTGAACAAACAGAGCTTAAAAATCTGCACAAAACAACAGATACAAAGTTTTAAAGAGAGGTGAAGTAAAATTCCTAGGACTGAAAGACAGCAAAAGGCTTTGCTTCCTACCTGATACTCTGTTTTGACTAGTAGTCTTCACCCACCAAAAGTAATGCACACACTTGAGTACTCTGTCAGATTGAAGTCCAAGTACCTTGCAAAATTGGACAATGAGTAGCAATGTCAAATTCCAATGAAGTCTGAATCTCGCCCTTACCTCCTTATTGCCCCCCTTCCAGTTTCTGTAAGCTGAACAGAATACTTGGCCTCTCCTCCCACCATCCAGACTCCTGGTTCAGTTAAAAACCAGTGTAACCCGGGCTTGTTTTAAAGCTATGCTTTAAAACAGCAGCTTAATTCCAGTGACCTTACATTCTGAAATACTAAGCCACATAGCCAGAAAATCAACTATGAGCAGCATTATATCATGTTTAATGAGACTAAGATAGTATTGCCGTTATAACCTTTATTGTCATTACCTTTTTACATTAAGATTTCCACTCTGCAACTCTGACGCTGATACGATCTAGTTACTACTACACCATCACAAGTGTTCAGCCCTACTTGCTCAGAATGCCCTTCTGGTTTCCATTATGATATTTACGTCTGGAAGGAAAAAAAATCCCCCAAAACATGCTTAATACCTTTATGCTTATACAGCCACACCACCACAGAAGAGCAAAGAGAGACTCCTGGAAAGTTCTCCACCTGCAAATTGTCACAGCTGCAGTTCTTGCTGTACGAGAGCATCTGCTAAGCTAAACGTGCTGCAACTCCATCATGAAGTCAAGACAGCAGTCTGGGTTGTTGATATTTTAGAGGCCGCTCAAAATTACTTTTCAGTCTCATTTCTATTATTTTCACAAGTTCCTTTCCCATTACTTAAGCAATGCACACTCAGGGAGAATTCTGTCTGTCCTAGCTGTCAACTCCCATATTTTCACCAAATGTCTTCAGACGTAATTTAGATGGGAATGGGAAGAGTGCATTTGCCAAATTCAGAAATGTTGAATATATTTAGTTACTTTTAATGGCATTCCCCTTTATGAAACCCACAACATTTCTGCCTACCAAATTTTGCAACTACAGAACTCTTACAGCATTGAATGGGACAGACTTAGGCTGAAACTAATCTGTGCATCTAGTGTTTTAGGGTGTCGTATGGAAGAAAATGAAGCAGAACAGTTCAGTGGTAAGTATCAGCACACAAAGTTTTTTACTTTAAAAAGCAAAAGCCTTCCAAAATACTGTTCGGACGCATCTCATTAAAAGGCCCCCCTCAAAGGGAAAATGCATGTTAGCGATTTTGGGGATGTGGGAGTGTCCAGTTTTTTAAATGTTTGGAGAAAGACCGAAAAACCAAGGTGACAAAAAGCCGTTTAAACATGCTAGACCCCCATTTTGCTTCCTGGAAAGTTAATCAGGGCTCTACACAGGAATACATTCAAACCTCTCTTCCATCCATATAGAAGAATGTCTGGGATAGGTATCAAGGTGCTTAAGGATAAATGTAACAGACACTGAGCTCACGCTTCAGCTACATATCACTCTTCAGAGATCACTATGGCAAAAAGATCAACTAGTGCTGATGGCAATTTAATACATTCCCTGTGATTCCTTCCCAAAGACGGACAAATTTTCCATCTGATGGGGAAACAATTCTAGAGCATCTCATCATAACAAGCCACACAATAAACGCAGGCAAACGCAGAAGCAATGAAGTAAGGCTACAGCAACTGGAGAGCAATAAATACGACATTGTCACAAGAGACTAAATGTTGAGGAGGTATTCCGCTAAAATATTTGCATGTATAGTGTTAAATTAGTTTACGGGCCAGTACTGACCTTTAGGCGATGTGAACTACCGCAGCCTTCAGTGGTAGAGCCTTACCCCCAGTTCCAAGTGCCGCAGCTTTGCTTTTACACCGCAAAAGCTTCAGCTTAACCCCTGGTTTGACAAACGTGCCGTCACATCAACACTGCTTGAAGTGCAATGCCTAGTGAAAACCAGGGAAAGGATGTCTTTGCTTACATATCTCATGCTAGATCTTTTGAAAGTGATGCAACAGATATACTTCTATTTCATGTTTTCTTCATGCATCCTAACAAATGGGAGAAAACTGCCTTCTTTCTCTTTTCTGTAGGTAACGTACAATTTTCAGAATATGTATCAGTCAGTGCTTACTAGTGGAATAGGGGAAGGAAAAATGAAGAAAAGCTCTCCCTCCTCTAAACTTACAATGAACAGGTTCTGCTCTTGCAAACTTGATTATGCGATCAGTCCGTTCTCTCCCCGAAACAACTTGTCCCACTAACCTCAAAGAAAAATACTCATTCAAAGCACCCAAAGATATACATCCATATGGGAATATAACCTCTCAGTTTGCCCAATTTTTAAGAATTTTGCTTTACCCTTTATCTCTGAAAGTATTTTTCATATATGTCCTTCCATCAGCATAGTTTTGAAGCAACCACTGGCTGTAAAAAAAGCAGAAAGAAGTAAGCTAGCCACTCACAGCAACTTGGAAAAATTGAGTAAAAACGAATTTGCAAAAAAAAGTGATGCTCAGGGGGAAACTCTGGCAAGCAAAGAGATATGGGAAGAGGGAAATTGAGACCAGTTTCCCAATGGATTTAAACTCTTAAAGTAATCAAGCAAGTGAATTTACGGAAGCTGACCTCCCAAGACACCCATCAGCTGAAGCTGGTGATGTGAGCATTCGCTACTTCCAAGAGCCATGCCCTAAATTATCGCTCCATATGACTCAAACAGAAGTTATAAAATAATTTAGCTAAACTAATGTTGTTCTGATGTTGCAGATGAGCATCTCCAACCATCCCTGCAGCTAACCACAGCTTGGCCGGCCCACAGCTCAGAAGACACCAGGACGACTCCTGGCTTCTCCCCCAAAACCTGGTGAGGAACCAGGGCGACCTTCCCTCCCGCACCATGGGAAACCCCTCGCCCCATTGTGCTCGACGGAAAGCCTCCCTGGGCAAGCGAGCAGGGCGATCGCAGGCTGCGCGCGGAGGAGGAAGAAGTGAGGGAAGGGCTGAGCCACCTGCCCACAGCAACCCAACGGTGCCGAGGAGCAAGTTGCAAACTCATGATGGTGCCTCCTGCTTCCCGGCTGCCAGGCATGCAAGTGGGAAGGCTGCAGACATTATGCTGCCATTATTTTAAAAACAGCTCTCCCCCCAAAAAAAGCATATTAGCTGAAGATGTTAAAGTTTAATTAGTCAGTAACACATGGAGTATGATAGCAAAATAATCAGGCTATATAAGTTTAAGTGTGTAGATTTGGTTTATCATAACAATGAGATTACTCAGATACATTCGTATCATTTGCCATATTTCTTATACCCGTGCTGCGGCCTTCCATTGTCATCTTTAGGACAGAAAAATAGGCGGAAGAATTAACACAGCCTGAGACTTCACACAAATCTGTTCATTTTGAGCTATTCTGGACTTTGCACCTAGCAAACATATCCCAGTCAGTCACTGTAAGCATCCTTAACTTGTACAGCACTACTCACACGCTTAAGCATAAATGTATGACTACATAACTAAATGTTGGCAGAATCAAGGCATTAGGTATCTCTACATGTTTTTACCACCTTTTTCCATGATCTTTAGTTTACTTAGAGTCACTTAACCTTATGAAACACTTAATGAAAGCATAATAGTCATAGCAGATTTAATTTTGTAATTGAAAGTGAATTTTCATTAAGGAAAATGGTTTAAAGGGACAGTTGAGATCTGATGGGAACTGAGGACGAATGCTTTCTTCCCTTGTTAAAAATCCCCTTTGGCTTTGTCCCACTGAAACCACTGGAAATGTTGTCACTGATTTCCATAGACCCAGGAACAGGTTTCTTATTAAAGCAGCTTATACGTGAGCAGACAATAGAAAGGGTAAAGAATGCTCGTCAGTGAAGTAAAGCTCTACTAACAATAATCTTTACAGTCGTACAATATTGTTGTGAATAAAATTGCACATCGATAAAGAAGAGTCAGATCACCTGGGATTGAGAGACACCTCTGTCACACGACGCTTCACATCTAAAAATCTGTGGATCCAAGAATATAGGCCTAACACCTTTCTTTGTGCAAAGCCTTTAGGTGTGACCTGCTGCTGACACTGGAATTCCCCCGTGCACTCTGGCATTCCATTAAAAATTATTTATGAATGGCCGCGTGAACTGAGCAGCAACCTTTCCCTCCCGAGGCCAGTAGACAGGCTTGTGGTATAAAATGCTGAAGCCAAAGAACTACAATTAAAAAAAGGTAAAACAAACAATCCATCCTTCTCCTGGCCTCATATCAAAGCTGTTCTGGACATTTTGGCCTCATATACAGAAATCACAGATCAGCTGGTAAGGGAGTGCTCGGCACAGGCTTTAAAATCTGAATAAAGCTGGGCCAGGTGCTCCTACCCCGCAGCCCTGAAGCGCTGGGCTGCCCGAGGACAGGATTCGCACAGCTCGCGTGTGCTGCAAACCGCATCCCCACCACATCCCTCTGGACGCCACCACACAGACCCAGCTTGGGACAGGTAAAGGAGGTCCTGCTCAGAAGTTATTCTTTCAGGGGGTTCTGAAGAGAAAATCTCCGTGGCATTCTTACTTCTCTTTACTGCTCTAGACATTAAGGTAGGGGAAACAACGTAATTCCCATGTTACCTCCTAAAATATTATTTTCAATGCATAACCCTGTTGCTTGCACAGTGGCTTTAGAGAAATATTTTCCAAAAAGTGCAAGGATACTGAAGGTGTTGGAAGGGAAAGAAAACAGGTTTTGCAATGAACACTTCTTTTATTCCCCAGCCAATAGGATGGGAATTTTTAAGTACTCGAAACAAAACCTTCCAGGCTCATTTTCAGCTTTTAGTCTTCTATTCAGTTGTCTTTTGCAGCTGAGTAAAATCATCGTCGTGATGTATTTCATTTTCTAAGTTGAAAAAAACGGAACTACAGATTTCCTATTGAGAATGCAATAATTTTGATAATGGGACCTTTTAAAGTTACAATATTATAAATATTTATTTCCCTTTCACCCAATAAAACGTGCTTTTTTCACCTCCTCAAGCACACTTGCTTTGCCACAGCTAGGGCGAAGCCTCAGAGACAGAGAGAATCCTTCACTTCCTAAAAACTAATCAAGTTTTTTTCCAATAAAGACTAAATAGGAAGCAAACAACTAAATCCTTTATGAACGATGTTATTTTATTATAAAACCAAACTGAATGACCATTAGGATGCATGCCTGCAGTAAGAGGGTGAATATGATCAAAATTAGGTACGTGCAATTTCTTTTCAAATATAGGTTAAAATCATTTATACGCGTCATTGATATATAACTTAGTTATATGTATAATGTAGTTATGTGCATAACTATGTATATAAAACATGGTTATATGTATAACTTAGTTACAAGTAAGTTAATATTTGTGTAACGCCTTGAAAATAGAAACTCTGAAACCAGCAGGTATCGGGTTATATGGCAACTGACAGACGCCGCCCCAAATTCACAGTGACGACGCTGACCCGCCGCGGGAGCCCACCTTCAGGTGCGGCACAGCCTGCTCCTGCACCGCAGCCCCGCCACCGTCACCGCTGGCACGACGACTGTGACAACACTTGTGCCCAACCGAGGGCTCGTGGAGAGGGGTGGCCCGGCCACTTGCCCAGCCAGGACACGGGGACCTGGCACAGAGACGCAGACACTGGCTTGTCCTGACAGCACTGGGCTCAGACCTTCCCAAAATTGTTCTCTTACAACAGCATCACATGTTAAGGGGTTTTTTTCTGATATAAAGGTGATTATTTTTTTTAAAAACTACGCTCACACGTACGTCTCGGTCACTCTACAAATCAGGCCTCACCAACAGGAAAAGATGCCTCCAAAATACAAGACCGCACTTCGTTAGTGTAAACACCCATTTCTTAAATGTCTGAAAGACACTTACCCAGGTTCAAATGCCAAGTAAACAACAATCTGTCACGGAACAGTGCTGTAACGTCACATGAAACTGCACTGAATCAAATTTGACTATAAATTACACCACTATACTGCAATCATGTTATTAGTAATATAATACAGCTCCCCAAAAAAAGGTTTGACTATTAAAAAATGCTAGATACGCACCGCATTAGGAAAAAAATTGTACTTTTGAATTTGCAGACTGAAGATGTGCTGTGCTACATGGTTTGACGACACACAGATCTGAAAAAAATGCCCCAAGTGTCCGACACCTACGTGTGGATTCAGTGAGAACGGGGAAACCTGCTCACATTTGCAGATCTTGGACTCAGGAAACTCTGCACAGGAAATCTTGCGTATCTTATACTTTTTGATGTTCCTTATCAAGTCGTAAGTGGACGAGCAGCCAACTCACCCTTAATTAGTGTGAGCATCTAAAGGTCATTACCCACTGTCTCACTGGAGGTTTTTTGTCACTGACCCTCCAACTCTCACAAAGTTCTTTGAAATCATGAATTTTTAACTAACTTAAAATTCAAGCATCAGGATGAAATACTGCGAAGAGTAACTTCTGATCACAAGACTTTAATAATAATCCATTTTTGAAAACTCCTAAAAATCTTTGCTGCCTCTTTCAACATTGGCCAGCATCATGCCCGAAGTCACCACCCAGGTGCTGACACTCTGTCCCAACTGGCAGATGTTGACAGCTTCTATACCCCAAGCTAACAGGAGGACGTGAGGGCTCATTCGGGGTAAGAGGCAGCCTTAAAAACTATTTTTGGTAACCTTGTGCTGTCATGGTGCCTAGTTTGGCTTTGGATCCCAGATCACTGTGCAAAGTAACGATTTTTTCAAGGACTTCCGCATCCCACTGAAACAATGGGGCTGTTTCGTTGATAGATTTAGTTAGTATAGGCTATTTATAATAAATACCTCTTAAATGGAAATGGATATAAAAGGAAAAGGCTGCCTTCCAACCCCAACCCAGAAGCTCCAGGAGGCGCTCCTAAACAGTTAAGCGGGAAACCTCATCGCCACAAACAGGATGGAGAATTTCTTCAAACAAAAAATGTCGTCTTCTCCTGCTACAGAGGGCTATGCATAACCAACTCGCCGAGCAATCGCTTTCAAGAAACAATGCCACATTCTTTGAATACATTCGTCCACATGGTATGGTATCTGCAGCCCAACATCGACGACATCCAAGTTAAACGAATAAATATTTGCATTGCGAAGTTGGATTTGTCTTGGAATACGATCGCTCCTCATGTGGTTTTGACACATGCGTGTTGTCAAATAAATCACAGCTCACTGGGCGTGCACATTAAAAATAATTTGTCTATCTTGTTAGACGCCATCGCATACTTCAGTTTATGAGGTGTGAAACTGGGAGGGGAAGGTTCTACATGCCGGGGACGACTATATACGGAGCGCATCGAGGGAACATCAAATGCCGCCGTCCGCCCTGCCAACGCCACAGATCCCCGTGCCCGGTGCTAACGCCCGTGCCCGTTAAACACGGTGGCCTCGACAGCACGGCGGCCGCAACCCGGGGTGGCGGACGGCCCTGCCGCGACAGCCGCGGGGCCACGCCGCGCACCCACCACCCAGGGCAACCCCGCGGGGCCGCCCCGTCGCGGCGACCGGCATCCGCGGGGCTCCGAGGGGCCGCCCCGTCCCAGCGCCCGGCGCCCGCGGAACTCCGAGGGGCCGCCCCGACGGGGCGGGCGGCGGCGGCGCAGGCCGGGGGCGAGGGAGGCGCGGCGGGCGCCCGTCCCCGGGGGCGGGCGGGCCTACCTCGGATTTCCACACGACGTAGGCGGCGGGGCGAGGCCCGGTCGGCGAGGGCTGCCCCTTCCTCTGCTGCAGCCAGCGCCGGGGCGAGGAGAAGATGCTGTTGGCGGGGCCGGCGGGGCCGCTGAGCGCCGAGGCCGAGGGGGTGCGCGCCAGGAAGGGCAGCTCCCAGCCGGGGCTCCGCTTCCCGCGGGGGCTCTCCTCGTCGAAGAGGGCGCTGCCCGGCGGCGACCGCTCCAGCGGGGTGCTGGGGGTGGAGAAGGAGGCGCCGGGGGGCGGCGGGGCGCCCCGAGGGCCGCGGCGCTCCCCCGGGGGGCTGCCGGCGGCCCGCGCCCGCGGCGCCCGGCCCGCGCCCTCGCCGTCCTCCCGGCCGCCGCCGATGATGGCGGGGTCCAGGCTGCGCGTCTGGCGGAGCCTCCGCTTGGAGAGGCTCTTGGCGGCGGCGGGGGCGGCGGCGGCCGGGGAGGAGCAGGAGAAGACGCTGCTCAGCAGGCTCTGCGCCGACATCGCGGCGGCCGCTGCCCCGGGCACGCCGGGGGCTGTCGGGGGTCCCGGGCTCTCGCTGCCTCTGCCTCCGGCCGCCGCCGCGGGGGCGCGGAGCGGCGGGGCTGTCGGGGCGGCCCCCGCGCCCGGGCTCAGCCCCCGGCGGCGCGGCCCGACGGCGGCACCGGGGGGTTCATGGCGGCGTCCGGCGCTGGGGCTGCTCCGGGGCTGCCGCCGCCGCGGTCACTTTGCTGGGCGGGAGAGGGAGGGAAAGGGAGGAAAA